>OX451738.1:1523429956-1523822456 GCA_948472305.1 Vicia faba
ATAATCTTCCCTTTCTGATTACCTCCAAACTTCACATCTCCTCCAGATTTAAGTTCTAGGCTTTGGAACATAGACCTTTTTCCCATCATGTGTCGTGAGCACCCAGAGTCCAGGTACCATGACTGGTGTTTCAATTGAGCTGTTAAGGACATCTACAACAAATATTATTTTATCCTTAGGTACCCATATCTTTTTGGGTCCTTTAGGGTTAGCATAAGAGTTTCCAGAATGTGATGTATATTTTATATCATGTGAGTGTCCAAACTTGAATTGCTTATTCAGAGGTTTGTAAGTGAAGGTCATTTTAGCAACAGGTTTTGGAATTTATGTCTCCTTCCCTTTGGGAGGTTCATATCCAATTCCTCTTCTGTTTTTCCACTAACTCCATAGATCATTGAAGCAATTTTGCTTCAGTCTATGCCTTTAGCAAGAAACGATTGAAAGCTATAGTCATATTCTTTCAGAATATCTTTTGAACTAGACACAGACTCTGAACTAAAATTCTTTTGAACATTTTGAATTTCCTTTTTAAGTTTAAAATTGTTTTCTAAAAGTTCAGATTTTTCTGTTTCAAGTTTCCCAAGATCAGATGCAAGACTCTTCTTGAGTTTCTTGTATTTGATTTTGAGCTTACTATAGTTTTCCAGAAGTTATGATATACTATCAACAAGTTCTTCTCTAGAAAATTCAGAAAATACCTCTCTTTGTTCTACCTCACAGTCTGAGTCATCTTCTTAGATACCCATCAGAGCTAGGTTGGCATTTTCATCTTCAGAACCAGATTCATTTTCAGAAGAATCTGAGTCATCCCGGGTTTCCATCATTCCTTTCTTCTTACCAAATCTCTTCTTTGGTTTTTCTTTTTGAAGCTTTGGACAATCACTTTTGAAGTGACCAGGTTCTTTGCATTCATAACAGATGATCTCTCTTCTGTTTGACTTTTTTGTCCAGAAGATTCTGGTTTATCTTCTGACTTCTTGAAGTTCCTGAACTTCTTTTGTCTGTGCTTCCACAGATGATTGATCCTTTTGGAGAGCAAAGATAGTTCGTCTTCTTCTGAAGCTGATTATTCAGAGTTTTCTTCTTGAGCCTGAAAAGCGTTAGTATCAAATTTCTTAATTGATTTAAGAGCCAGAGACTTACCTTTCTTCTGAGGATCGTGCTCATCCAGTTCAATCTCATGACTTCTGAGAGCGCTGATGAGTTCCTCCAGAGATACATTGTTCAGATCTTTAAACACTTTGAAAGCAGTGACCATTGGTGCCCATCTTCTGGGTAAACTTTTGATGATCTTTTTCACATGATCTGCTTTGGTATATCCTTTGTTCAAAACACTTAGACCAGCGATCAGAGTTTGAAACCTAGAGAACATTGCTTCTATAGACTCGCTCTCATCAACTTTGAAGGCTTCATACTTTTGAACTAAATCCGGAGCTTTAGACTCCTTAACTTGAGCGTTTCCTTCATGAGTCATTTTGAGAGACTCAAACATATCATGTGTTGTATCTCTATTAGTGATTTTTTCATATTCAACTTTAGAGATAACATTTAGGAAAATATTTCTAGCTCTATGATGATTTTTAAAATCAGCTTTTTGTTGTCTATCCATATTTTTTCTATCCACTTTGTTTCCTTCTGAATCTGTAGGATGTTTGTAACCATCCAACACTATATCCCAAAGATCACTATCATGACCTAGAAAGAAACTTTCTAGTCTATTTTTCCAGTACTCAAAATCTTCTCCATCAAACACTGGAGGTTTGTTGTAACTATTATTGTTTTGTTCAGCGGCCATTGTGTTTTCTTCTGGATCTTTTCCTGACACGGTTAAGTGTTGTGCTCAGAGTCAAGCTCTGATACCAATTTAAGGGGTAAGAAAACACTTAGAAGGGGGGGGGGGGGTTGAATAAGTGACTCTTTTTGTTTTCAAAACAAAGCTCAAACAATAATGGAAGAACACAGTTATTTTTATCCTGGTTCGTTTGAACTCAAACTACTCCAGTCCACCCGTCAAGGTGATTTCGCCTTTCTCAATAAGGACTTAATCCACTATAATCAACTGATTACAATCACACAACAACTGTTGTGACTAACAATGCACAAGTAAACTTACAAGTGACTAACACCACTAAGACTTAAATCTAGTCCTAGTCTGCTTGAGAAATCTGACCAAACTTGGTCTCTCAAGGAACAAATACAGGAGCTTAATCTTTACAGATAATGAAATAGAGTTTGTTTCTAATCAAGCTATATCAAAACTGTGATTTTTCACTTCGAATATAATGTACAAATTGTATGAACAATGAGTTTGTGAGCTTAGAATCTTTCACGTAGTTTCTTGCTTCTAATTTGAAAATTTGATTGGTTCACTTGGTTGTAGTTATTGGCTTGCAATAAATGCCCTTATATTTATAGTAGGAACAATAAGACCGTTGCTGCTTTCAGAAAAGATGGAGAGCATTGAATTCTTTGCGTGTATCCTTGCAATATTCCATTTTCCAAGAAACTAGTTGTAGGCACTTGAGTGCTTTTAGCCGTCTTTGCATTAATGAGCAAACGTCAGAATGTAAGAACATGTTTTCCTTTTCTTTGACAAGACAAGTTGATCTAAACGTTATTTCAGAATTTTCTCCAATGTCTTTAAGTCAGAACATGCTTCACTTATCTTCTAGGCAGTGTGTTGCTTGCTAAGAGCTTTGAACAGCGCTTGCTTTCAAGTTATCATCTGAGCAAGGAGCCTGCTAAAATTTAGAAGATATATTTAACAAATAAAGTGTCTTACCAGAGTCAGCAAATGCGTTTGAATAAAAGGTTCTTTTATCAAAGAACTTCTTCATAATTTTTGCTTAGCACTTCAGAATGTTTTCTGTCAGAACATTAACTGAGACATTCATAACACATTCATCAGAGCATAAATTATCTTAAATATAATTTAGTTATCATCAAAACTCTTGAGATAGGTCAGAACTAATCTTGTTCTTTCAATCTCCCCCTTTTTGATGATGACAAAAAATTATTTTAGATAAAGAAAAGAAACGGATTAAGAGATAAGAATTTCCCCCTGAATTGAATATTTCTATGCATAAGACATCCTGAGATTATTTAGTCAGAGTAATACACAGTCTTCTTGAATTTCTTCAGAACTTCTTCAAGAAGATAAAGCTTAGCTGGAATATTCTTTCAGAGTTAAAGTGATACCTGCAAAAAAAATTCTTTTGCACAGAAGGAATTCTTGCAAATTTGTTAGAATGTCTGAGACTTAGTCCCATAACTATTAAACAGTGATTAGTTCAAGAATGCACATTTTCTCCCCCTTTTTGGCATAATCAAAAAGTGTAATAAATGAGAAATTTTGAAAGATTTCATAAAAAAAGTTAAGAGAAAAATTATCCAGAAGTACAAACAAAACATCCAAACAAGAGACAAACAAAAACTAGGATTTCTTAGAGACAAAAGCCATCAGAAGATTCTTGATCTCAGATGAAGATTCGTCTTGTTTCGCCATCCAGGTCTTGATTTCTCGATTTGTTTGATCTTGCTTATCATGCATTTATTCATGACTTTATTCTCCTTCTTTAGCTCTTTCAGAGTGTCCATAATGAGTGAGGTAGGAGCAGAGGATGATGAAGCTTCAGTAGAAACAGGCTCAGAAGCAGCAACCGTTGAGTCAGACTTCACGAAGGTGGAAAGCAGAGTGCCCAGATCCATGGCAAGAGTTGGCACAGGTTCAGGTCCAACCTTAACAGAAGGTTAATTTAATAGAACAATAGCCAGAGGATTTGAATCTTCATAGGATTCTTCAGATTCATCTTCTGATATGTCCATCTTATCAGTTGGTGTATCAGCAATCATTAGCGAAGACTTCTTATTCCAAGTGTCAACAACTTCTGTCTTGAAAGCATGCAGAAGTTTGGAAAAGTTGTCCAGCACCTGAAAATGGCACAAGTCCTGTAACTTCCGTGATTCAACAACCAAAGTTCTTCTGAAGGTTTCCCATAGAAGATCTGTTGTAGTTCTGTTCAAGCTTCTGGAGCAATCTTCTTTCAGCGGTTGTAACCATGCTTGAACATTTGTTATAAAATTCTGAAACAAAGTATTTACATCTGGCTGAACAGGTTTAGGGACAGTCGTTCTGTAAGATTTGTTTTTCAAGAATTGTAGAGATTGAAAGTCCACTACAGTTCTTAAAAAGCGATTGGGTTCAGGATTATTGGTAGGTTCGGGTTGGTCAACAAAAATAGGAGGTTCTGGTGTTTCATGAGGTACGGATGGTTTAGCAGTTTCAGTTTGTTCAAAAGGTTGTTGTTCTGGAATTTGAGGAAGTGAGAGTGATGTTGTATGTTGTGGTGAAGTGGGTGGAGTGACATCAGGAGATATTATTATTGTATAATCAGGAGTGGGAATGGGATTTTGAGGCTGTGGTTGATTCATAGCAAAAATATTCTCAGATGGTAGGTTGAAAGGAGGCTTTATGGTTGCTAGAGGTTCATTTATCCCTGGAATTCTCCAAGAGCCAGCATCATACCAACTAGTGGGTCTGGGTGATAGAGGACTGGGAGGAGGTCTTGAAAAACGTTCAGCAGGAATAGGTTGAAAAACAGATGGTTCAGGGGTTTCTGATTGAGAGGGTTCTGATTGGGTGTCAGAATGTTCATCAGAGTCAAAATCACTTAAATCTGTTAAAACCTGATTTTTACGAGGGTTGTCAGCAAGGGGTTCAGATGGTAAGGTCAGATCAATGTCAACATCTAAGTCTCCTAAGGTTTGGGAGGGTTCAGCAAATGCAGATACATTTTCAGAATCATAAACAAGTATAGTTTCAGCATCTTTACCTGTCTTCTTTTTCTTCTTTTGAGGAGTGTCAGAAGGTCCTTCTACAGCTTTTCTCTTTACAGATTCTTGGAGAACAACATCAGGAGCAGCTTGATTTCTTCCTTGAAGCCAAGCTGGATCAATGGGTGATCATGTTTCTTTGCAGATCTCAAGATAGTGCAAAATGATACGAGGATGATCCCCTTAGTTGAACATAGGAAAGTCAGCAATAGGAATCCTCCTCCTCTTCACAATAGCTGACACACATGGAGTGGGTTCCACCAGTAGTTTGGCAATAATTTCCCTTTTCAGCAAGTTCTTTCCAGTCATAGTCTTACCACAGATAGGTTCTAGCTCCCCCAGAAGATTTTCTTCTTTTAGGTGAGCAATCAGACCATTCTCAATCAGAATGTCTGATATTAACCTCCCGATAAGAATCCAATTCCTCTTTGATTTGGGGTTCTTCATCCTTTCAGCTTCTCTGGTTTCTTTGACATGGTTCCAGAGATGTTCAAAAAGCAAGTAGGGCAAATCAATTTTGACATTGGTTCCAAGGCAAAACAGCAAATATTGTTGATCAGGATTGATGTAATCAGGAGAACTGGTGTCTTTCCTGTGGTGAATACATCCATGAATAATCCTTGCCCAAATCCTATATTTGTCTTTCAAATCACTGACTTTGGAGGAACCTTGACCGTTAGTGAAAATCCCTGAATATACCCTAGACATCTCCATTCTTCCACTGGGCATTCCTGTAACTCCAAGTCCTTTAAATCCCAGCAACTTTCTGATTTGATTTTCTGTAATGGATATTTCCTTGCCCATTACAAAGGAGAGAATAACCTTGGGGGTTGCAATAGCGTGAATCCAGAATTCTTTCACCAAATGTGGAAAGACTGGACCAATAAGACGATCAAAGTAGCTTTCCCAACCTTGAAACTTCACAGCAGGGAACAAGTCAAATCCATTCTCTCTGAGATTCTCAAAGTCTACCATTAGCTCACTCAAAACATCCAAACTTTCTACCGGAATGAGAGTTGTCCTTTCAGGTATAATGTATTGCTCAGAGTGGGTAGAAGAAGAAGAAGAAGCCATTGAAGTTCTTTAGAAATGAGAAATTGAAGAAAAGGGTTTTAAGAGAAAAGTACAGTAAGAAAAAAAACGCTTAAGTTTTGAAAGAGGCAGTAAAGAATGAAAAGGGTTTTTCAAAAAGTATTTATAGGCATTAATTTCAGAAAATAGGTTTAGAATTAAAATTAAAAGTATTTAAGACACATTTAAAATAAAAATTAAAACGGATTTAAAAACGAATCTCATCATTACTTGCATTTAATGATTTGCTAAAAAAGAGGGAAAACGTGGGATTATGGCTAATCATCAACCGTTACCTAGAACATCATCAGTAGCTTTTGCACGCTTGACCTTTCAGAAACACACCACGTGTTCATCTCCTGAAGGATGCATGTAACAGCTGTTTGTTCTAATGAATTTCTGAACTACACTTGGACATGAAGCGTTAGAATATTCCATAACTTTTCATATAGCTTCTGTTACAACTTCTCTTCTAACTTATGAAGAGTTGTTGATCAGAGCATTCATTTCAGAATGTTCTGAAGTCAATCACAGAAAATAAATATTATTTTATTCAGGACATAATTCCATGCAAATATTTTTCAGAATGAAATTAAATCTATCTTCTGAAAGGGGTTTGGTAAAAATGTCATCCCATTGATGGTCTGTTTTTACAAAATTTAATTTTAAAATTCCCTTCTGAATATAGTCCCTTATGAAATGATATTTAATTTCTATATGTTTGGCTTTAGAATGTAAGGTTGGATTCTTAGAAAGACAAATAGCAGAAGTATTGTCACAGAAGATAGGAATCTTACTTTCATAAAGGTTGAAATCTTCTAGTTGACTTTTCATCCAAATCTTCTGAGAGCTACATCCAGCAACAGATATATATTCAGCTTCTGGGGTTGATAGTGCAATTGTTGCTTGCTTCTTGCAGTAGCACGAGATAAGATTGTCACCCAAAAACTGGAAGCTTCCAAAGGTGCTTTTTCTTTCAATTCTATCTCTAGCAAAGTCAGCATCACAATAACCTACTAGTTTGTAATCTTGTGATCTTCTGTAACACAGACCAAGATTAGTAATACCTTTCAGATACCTAAGAATTCTCTTAACAACTATTAAGAGAGATTCTCTAGGATCTGATTAGAATCTAGTATACAAGCACACGCTAAATAATATATCAGGTCTAGATGCAGTCAGATAGAGAAGGGATCCAATCATACCTCTATAGAGCTTCTGATCTACTTTCATACTTACCTCATCTTTACCTAGAATGCAGGTTGGATGCATAGGTGTCTTGGCATCTTTGCTTTCTGACATTTGAAATTTCTTCAGAAGTTCTTTAACATGCTTCGTCTGATGTATGAAAGTACCTTCTGGAGTCTGGTTGATTTGAATTCCCAGAAAGAATTTTAATTCACCCATCATGCTCATTTCAAATTCTGCCTGCATGGTCTTAGCAAATTCTTTTCCAAGGGAGATATTAGAGGTTCCAAAAATTATATCATCAACGTAAATTTGACAAATTAAAATGTCATTTTTAAATGTTTTTCTGAAAAGAGTTGTGTCCACTTTCCCTCTGGTAAAATCCTTTTCTAATAGAAAATTACTCAGACGATCATACCAAGCTCTGGGAGCTTGTTTTAAACCGTACAAAGACTTTTTTTAATTTAAAAACATGTTCTGGATGTTTTGAATCATTAAATCCAGGAGGTTGATGGAAATATACTTCTTCTTCAATATAACCATTTAGAAATGCACTTTTAACATCCATTTGATATAATGAAATGTTATTTTGTACAACAAAAGAAATTAATAATCTTATAGATTCTAACCTGGCGACTGGGGAAAAGGTTTCATTATAATCAATTCCTTCTTGTTGACTATAACCCTGTGCAACCAGTCGTTCTTTTTTTCTGATTACTTCTCCTTGTTCGTTCAATTTGTTTCTGAAAACCCATTTGATTCCTATAACATTGAATCCTTTGGGTCTTGGAACTAGATTCTATACATCATTTCTGGAGAATTGATTTAGTTCTTCTTGCGTTGCTAAGATCCAATCATTATCTTCCAGAGCTTCATCAATGGTAGTTGGCTCAATCAGAGAGACCAAACCAAACAAAGATTCTTCATTGATTCTGAGAGAGAATCTTGTTCTGATGGGATCTTCTTTTCTTCCAATGATTACGTCTTCTTTGTGAGCTAAAGATATTCTAGGAAACTTTTTCTGAGTGGGTTGGTCAGAGATTTTGAGATTGTTCAGAGCATCGTCAGGAGAATGATCTGCTGAGTCTTCTTTTGCTTCTGAATCTCCTTTTGCTTCTGAACTTTCAGAGTTTGAGGGATGATCTTTTGTATCTACAGAAAAATCAATTTGCTTTGGATGTTGCTGGCCAAACTTATCATTAAACCTGACTTTGATTGATTCTTCAACAATCAGAGTTTCTGTGTTGTATACTCTATAGCCTTTTGAGCGTTCAGAGTATCCAAGCAGGAAACACTTTTGTGCTTTGGAATCTAACTTGTTCAGATTTTCTTTGGTGTTTAGAATAAAACAAGTACATCTAAAAGGATGGAAATAAGAAATGTAGGGCTTTCTATTTTTCCACAATTCATAGGGAGTCTTTTCAAGAATAGGTCTTATAGAGATTCTATTCTGAATGTAACACGATGTGTTCACAGCTTCTGTCCAAAAGTGCTTAGCCATATTTGTTTCATTGATCATGGTTCTGGCCATCTCTTGTAATGTTCTATTTTTTCTTTCTACAACTCCATTTTGCTGGAGAGTTCTTGGACAAGAAAAATTATGAACAATTCCATTTTCTTTAAAATATTTTTCAAAATAATGATTTTCAAATTCACCACCATGATCACTTCTGACTTTTGTGATTTTAAAATCTTTTTCATTTTGCACTTGAGTACAGAAGTCAATGAATACAGAATGTGACTCATCCTTGTGTTTTAAAAACTTTACCCATGTCCATCTGCTGAAGTCATCAACGATGACCAATCCATCCTTCTTGCCTCTGATGGATGCAGTTTTAACTGGCCCAAACAGATCAATATGAAGTAACTCTAATGGCTTAGAGGAAGAGACAACATTTTTAGATTTAAAGGAAGGTTTTGAAAATTTTCCTTTTTGGCATGCTTCGCACAGAGCTTCTGAGTTGTACTTCAGATTGGGAAGTCCTCTGACTAAATTTAATTTATTTAGTTGAGAGACTTTTATAAGACTGGCATGTCCCAATCTTCTGTGCCATACCCATTGCTCATTGCTAACAGACAAAAGACATTTGACGTTTTGAGATTTAAGATCTGATAAATCAATTTTGTAAATGTTGTTCTTTCTCTTGCCAGAAAAGAGGATTGATCCATCTTTTTGACTTACAGCTTTACAGGAGTTTTGATTGAAGATAATGTCATAGCCATTGTCACTTAATTGACTTATGGACAATAGATTATAAGATAATCCTTCTACTAATAAAACATTTGAGATAGAAGGAAGTTTATCGTTTCCAATGGTTCCAGAGCCAATTATCTTCCCTTTCTGATTACCTCCAAACTTCACATCTCCTCTAGCTTTAAGTTCCAGGCTTTGGAACATAGAACTTTTTCCCGTCATGTGTCGTGAGCACCCAGAGTCCAGGTACCATGACTGGTGTTTCAATTGAACTGTTAAGGACATCTGCAACAAATATTATTTTATCCTTAGGTACCTGTTGTACCCCAAAATTTGCCCTCCCATATTTCTCAAAATATTTCAAGAAAAATTCACAAGTCCAACCCGGCGCATCATATTCAGGTGTTCTTTCGCCAAAATATCTCTGATAACATATTCTCAAATTCAGGTTCGGCTCAAGAGTCAATTCTTTAAAGAAGGTATCCGAATGTGTGAGTTTTCTCGAAGAAATATGGTGAAAAAAGTGTGCTGAAAGTGCAGTTTTTACGCGCTAAAAAATTCATAACTTGAAGATCGTGGCTCGTTTTGAACCCGTTCCGGTGGCCAAAATTCCGTCTTGACATTATCTACGTTTTCATCTCTCACGGCTGGAAGCCAATTTCGATCAGAAGGTCTTCAAAAATGTGGATTTATCAAGTATTTCCATACAGAAAATTTGTGACAGAAGTTTATTTGCGTCATGTTCAGAAAATCATAACTTGGTCGATTTTCATCGTATCGAGCTGGTTCTGGCGCCAAAATTTCACAAATTGAGTTGGCTACATTTTCACAGGAGGTATTGAGTTCAAAAGGTATTCAAAAGGCCTTCATTTTTTGCTCAGAGTGCGTGACACGCCGAAAATCCTGAATGCTGAATATTATTTCATCTGGGCCGAAACTTCGAAAATTCATAACTCGGTCAATTTTTATCGGATTGGGCTCATATTTTTACACAAGGTCCCTGACTCGTAGATCTACAACTTTGCTTCAAAAGTCGAGACCGGATTATGCTCCGATCAATACCAGTTTTTTATTGAAGAACATGTCAGAGTCGACACTGGAGCCCAAAATAAGTTTGTCTGAGCTGAAACTTCAAAAATTCATAACTAATTCACCGTTTATCCGATTGAGCCGATTTTCGGAAAGGAGTTAGCTATCGATGTCGGCTACATTTTGTTTTCACATTTCAACTTAAAAAAATGCACTTAAGTCCCTGCGATTTAGCCTGGAAAGTGACGAATTCAAGTGAATATTGGAGGCCCAATTGCACATTCAAAGCCCATTTGCTTTACCCTAATTTCCATTATATAATCACCTTCTTTTCACACAAACCAGGAGAAAAAAAGAGGAAAAGAAGAGAGAAAAAAAAACCTTGCCACAACACTGTTAGAATATCAAACTCTTTTAAGAACCCTAAAACCTTGAAATCCTTATTACAAATCCCTCTCTCACTACAAACAAGCCATCACAGTTACAAACCAACACCTCACTACTTCTTCAGTAAGGATAAGGCTGGCTTGATCTCCATGATCCTAATTTTCCAGTAAGGCATAAAAGCATTCAGGTCACTAATTTTCCAGTAAGGGTAAGATTGATTTGATCTCCATGATCAAAAGGGTATAATCATTCATACATGCCATATTGTGCCTAAACATTAAATTTCTTCATATATTGGCTTTATTTGCATTTTATGATTTTATTTAATGTGTTCGTGAGATTCAACACTGCAGATTTAGACAGGATCCTATGCAGGTTCATTTAGGAACGTTGAGGCCAAAAGCCAAAAGCCAAATGGTCAAAGTAGAAAAACTTATGCATGACACCAATACATGGCGAGACAGACATCCTAGAAGATTAAGGAACGTTGAGGCCAGAATACAAATGGCCAACAGCCAGAATACAAATGGCCATGAAACCCAATCCAATGGCCAAAGAATGCAGACCACGGTACTCAGGAGTCAATGAACACGCACGTGATGCCAGAAAGTCAAACAAGGCTTTTCGTCTAATGGGCCAGATTTCTCACAAAAAACCTCCCTTTGGGTCTGAATACCCCCATGGTTTGCATATTTTTATTTTTTTATTTGATTTTCCTTTTTATTCTTTTAATTGTTTTCAATTGTTTTCTTTAATTTCATAAATTAATTTTCATAAGATAAAAAATCAGAAACTAAAATATATTTAATTATTATTATTTCACTATTAATTTATTTTGTAAATAAACTTTAATAATTAGTTTAGTAAATTAGGTTTTAAAACTTTAATCTTTTTCTCAATAAATTAAAATATGTAGAAATTAGGTTTTTTTAACTTTTTATCACTTTTCTTAATAAATAATTTTTTCTTATTATCATTATTATTAATTGCTAATTTATTTTGTAAATAAACATGTACATTAAATATTTAGTGAATTAGGTTAAACTTTAATATTATTCTTTAATAATTAAAAACAACTTAGAATTAGGGTTTCTCTTGAGTTTTAATTTTCTTTATTTCATAAATACAAAAACCATCAAAAAAACATTTCTTTTCTTTAATTTTATAATTAATTAACTTTTCATTCAATTTAATTCCAAAAGGGTCCAACGCCCTCGAACGTTCTATTTTCTATTCTTTTCGCGCATTTATTCTTATTTTTCTTGTAAATATTATGTAACTGTTCAAGCCATGTAATAGTAACTAGGTTTTACTTTCCGCATTTTATTAAAAACGGGTCTTTGTAATTTGGCGATGTATAGACCCGCGCCTTGTAATAGCGTAGGATTTTATTTTCCGCATTTAAATTTCCGCACTCTTAACTGCTAAACTTTGCATGAAAGAATGTATGGCCTAAATTAAAAACAAGCGTAGATCACCATGATACATGTACAAGATAAAACATAACATGAAAATGACACACAAATTCACACACCACTCTTAGGGTACGCCTCACTGTTGCCTTGCCCTCGAAACACGGTCGTCGAGTATAGGACGTTTTAGTAAGGCCTTATGTCCATGATCTATGGCATAGGGGTAGCTTCTAAGGTGTCCTATTGTTGCTCTGGTGACCACACTGTCCCTACAAACGAATTGACCCGAACACCTCCAACGGTGGTGCTACCTACCTTTCAATGGTGGGATGGCACTACCTTAAGGATATTTACACAGCCTAATTCCTTAGGGTAGGTAGATGACTCATAGATACTTGCTCTATTCAAAACAAATCAAAAACTTCTTTTCACACCGACACTTTCAAAAAGCTTTCAAAACAACTTTTCAAACACTCTTGAGGACTGATACAAGAGTCGAACTGAAATTTTAAACGAAACTTTTTCAAACACACTCACACTTTGAAAAGCAAACATTTTGAAAACACAAATGAGCAAGTATCTAAGAGCCCATGGATAACCATGGATAGAAAGGGTGCTAACACCTTCCCTTTCTATAAATCTACCTCCCGAACCGAGAAACTATCTCATAAGGAATTTTGTTGTGCTTTTGTCCTATCCATGTTGGAGAAAATAAAAGACGGTGGCGACTCTTGCTTATCGCGACATTTCGCGAAACAGCGTTAAACAGTCAGTTCCAGATCCACCGATCACAGAACAGGTGACTCGGCTGGGGAATCTTATAAAGTGAGGTGTACCTTAGGGTTAGTTTATAATTGTGTTTTCAATTGTATTGACTTGCTTGCTTTATCATTGTGGGACTGTCTTGGGAGTTCTATAGATCCTAACCCGGATCTGGGGGATACCTTCTTAGAAAGTAGCAATAAGGCTGTGAGGGAACTGTGCGGGGTATACCGACATGGTTGAAACAGTCTGCTACGTTGATGTGGCACTTTGGTGTGTACCGGTAACCCTTGAGTTCAGTCAAGGAAAGTACGGGGCCTCCACGTGGTGTCGTGAAGCATCAACAGACCTTAGGAACCTTAATTGAACTATCTTTGCCTCTTTAGGGTAGTGAGATAACTGACTTTGGTGCAGTCCGAGGTTGGTTGATACTCGATACTACACTCAATTGAGGGTTGCTTTCCTGGAATATTTCGGTCGCCAGTTCAGTGGCTAAATCGAAACGATGAACAATGAAAGCAATCCAGTGATATTGGGACCCTTAGAACCCGATTACTTCTGATAGGACAGGTTGAGCCCACCAACTTCAAGAGGGTAATACCCAGACCCCATGCTGGCCTAAACTCTAAGGGTTTCTATTGCGTGACTTGTGTGCCTTCGTACTTGACTATTTGCATGCTTGTTATCTGACACTTGAGTTCCCTACAGGTTTTGTTTTTAGTCCTTAAATAGGACTCATAATAGGGTTTACTAAGTTCTTGCAGGTCTTGTTTATAGTCCTTAATTGGGACTCATGACAGGTTTTACTTGAGTTTCTTGCAGGTTTTGGTTTGCAGTCCTTAATTGGGACTCATAACAGGGTTACTCACATTACCCCATGCATACCATAACATCATACCATTGAATACATCTTAATCCATTTCAAGGATCTCAAGGGCTTGTGATGCAGGTCATGGTGAATCAACTATCCCAGCAAGGGGCAAAGAGGATTTATTTTCCTCTAGACAGAGTTGTCAGGGGCTATGACACACTTGATATGGTGAGCTCTGACTCTTGAAGAAGGTTCCCCTAACCAAGGTTGCTTGGAAACCAAAAACCAGACATGATGACTAAAGTCAGGGGCTATGACCCACTGGATATGGTGAGTGTGATCGGTGGATCTGGAACTGACTGTTTAACGTTGGTTCGCGAAATGTCGCGGAAGCAAGAGTCGCCACCGTCTTTTATTTTCTCCAAATGGAAAGGACAAAAGCACAGAAAAATTCCTTAAAGAGATTGCTCTCGGTTTGGGAGGTAGGTTATAGAAAGGGAAGGTGTTAGCACCCTTTCTATCCATGGTTATCCATGGGCTCTTAGATACTTGCTCATTTGTGTTTTCAAAATGGTTTATTTGCTTTTCAACTGTGGGTTTTAAAAAGTTTCTTTGAAAATTCCAGTTCGACTCTTGTATCGGTCCTCAAGAGTGTTTGAAAAATTGCTTTCGAAAGCTTTTTGAAAAGGTGTCGGTGTGAAAAGTATTTTTGATTTGTTTTGAAATTTAGAGCAAGTATCTAGAGTCGTCTACCTACCCTAAGGAATTCGTCTGTGTAAATATCCTTTAAAGTAGTGCCATCCCACCATTGAGAGGTAGGTAGCACCACCGTTGGAGGTGTTCGGGTCAATTCGAGGTTCGGGACATGGTGATCACCAGAGCAATGGGAAGACACCTTAGAAGCTACCCTCATGCCAGGTTCCCGGATCATGAGGACTTACTAAAACATCCTCTACTCGACGATCACCTTTCGAGGCAAGGCAACAGTGAGGCGTACCCTAGGGGTAGTGTGTGATTTGTGTGTCGTTTTCATTTATTTTTGTCTTTTGTCAAAGTGATCTATGCGTTTGTTTTTATTTTTATTCATTCATTCTTGCATGCATTTATTAACAGTTAAAAATATTGCGGAAAAAGTAAATTCTAAGCTATTACAAAAGGCGCGGGTCCACATCGCCAAAAGTTTCTCGAACCCGATTTGACAGAAAAATAAAGAAATAAAAGAAAATAAAGAATTAAAAGTGCGAGCAATTATTTACACGGCTTTGGGAGAGATACACAAATATTATACGAAAGAAGAAATAAATATGCGAATTGAAATTTAAATCGAAACGAGGGCGTTGGACCCTTTTGCAAAAATTAAATTAATGATGGAGTTAATTAAAATTAAAAGAAAGAAAGAACTTGTTTTTTTGGCATTTTTTAGTATTTTAGGATTTAATAGAAAAAGGAATTAATTGAAATTAATGCTAACCCTAATTCTATTTTATTTTTAATTTATTAAGAAAACATTGAATTTTAACCTAAATTAACCCTAATGTTTATATACAAATTTAATTACAAAAATAAATATTTAATTATTTAATTATTTATGAAAGAAAAAAAAAATAAAAAGGATGAAAAATTAATTAGTTAAACCCTATTTCTACATTTTTTGAGATTTTTGTTAAAAGAATTAAAATTAAAACCTAGTTTAAAACTAAATTTAATTACATGCAAATTTATTTATGAAAATACTAAAATAAAAATTATTTATTGTTTTTTTCCTTTTTCTGATTTTTATGTTTTTTGTGTTTTTATGGAAATAATTAATTAATTAAACAAATAATAATTAAAATAAAAGTAGAAACAATGCAAAAGAAAATATAAAAAAAAAAGCAAACCTAGGGGGGTGTCAGTCCCCAAAGTGGTGGTGAAAGTTGAGAAATCTGGCCCATTAACTACAAAGCCTGGTGGACTTTTTTTGAGTAACATGTGGCACGTTTGACCAAGCTTATGGTGTTCCTCCAATCTATGCCTTTGAATTCCTGAAACTGAACGCGTGGCATGCTGGATTTGGAAGTGTATGGTGGGCTTTGATGTTGAGCCTGCACGTGAACATTAATTGCAAAATAATATGGGAATATTGAAGACCTGGGGCTCGAACCCAGGTCATGACTGTTACCAGCACTAACGCTTGCCACTGGATCAACTCACACGCGTGTTTAACATATAATAACAAACAAACAATATAAAAGAAAACAAAGGTGTTAGTGGACTCTGCGCGCGAATTTCAAACCAGCCATCCATCGCTTGCCACGAATTCATCTTCTCCATTGTTTTCGTTTTCCTGAAAATACAATAAAACATGGCAACGGTTTTTTACGCGTTCTCTTAGGCATGCTACTAAAAAATAGCGATTAGCCCTATGACGCTCATAAATTGAGCGCGAGTATGGCTTCTTCTTCATCCAAAGGTGCTGATCATGACCATGGTAACGTGGTATCCCAATTTTGCCTCATGTTAAAACCCCTAATTTGAAACTCTGCAAACCCTAAAAAGCAACAATGGTATCTGGGCATATAATGCGTAAAACTTCAATCAAGGCATATGGTTAGCTTGCAAACACTTCACTGATCATGAATATATGAACAAAACGCTATGAATGTGCATGGATGTTAAAACACGATAATGAAAAAAAATGGACAAGTGTGACTTTTGTATACCGTTTCAAAGCGTTAGGATTGATGTTTTTGATTGGAATACGTCCTATAATGCTTGAGGAAGCTAGTGAGATAAAAATCGTGCCTTGAATCAACCTGCAAAGATGTTTTCAGTTATGAGTTTTTTGCAAAAAATTCCAAGTTTGATAATGGGTTTCTGCGCAGCTTCAATGGTTCTTTTGATTAGGTTTTTATTCAGGCTTATGTAATGAATCAATTAGGTCAAGAAAAATAGAACAAATCAATTGCATTCATGGTTTTTGGAAATTTGATTTTTAAGATCTTTTTCAAATATTTTCCATGTGTTTTTGTACAAATTAAGATCAATTCTCTCCAAATCTTTCCCTATTTAATTTCACACGAATTATTGAGTAGATTTTGTGCAAAAAAGGATTGTAAAACCTAGGTTAAATATTTTCCATGTATTTAATTTGATTTAAATGAATTATTATAAATAAAAATTCAAATAAATAAATAAAAAATAAAGAAATACTTCCCTTTGGGCCAAGTGGTCGTTCACATGCCATGGATGATGATTTGTGGAAGAAAAATGGGCCCATTAGCAATTTTAGGTCATTTGAATCAATGTTGACTTTTCAAAATATCCAAACATTTCCCAACTTCTACAAGGGATAACGTGCTCAATTTTTAAGCTTTTCTCATGTTCTTGGACATTTTGGAAAGGTCTTTGAGTCCTCTAACCAATGTCTTTGGTCCCATGTCATTTTGATTTACCAATCTCAAGTTATGGCCTTTGACTTAAAGTCCATTTTTGTTGACTTTTGAAAATGACCTATAATGTTGAAATTGATAACTTTTTGTGAGAGCATCTCTTGGACTTGAAGTATGAATATGAATTGTAGGAAATGTCTTTCTCTTCAAAATGAGCTTTGGATGGAATTTTTCTGATAATCCATATGAAAGTTATTCCCTGGTCAATTTACAGTTGACTTTTTCAGTTGTCCAAATAAGGAAACTTTTGCATTTTGATGATTTTTGAGCCAAGCTTTGAGAATCATGATCAAGCATTGATAAAATGATGTTTTTGGCTTCAAAATGATATGTTGACCAAAAATTTGAACTTTTGACTGCCAAATGACCATTTTGCCCCTACAGTTGACTGTAGTGCAATTAGGGTTTTTGACTGTGCAATTTTGTGCTGAAAGTCTTGAAACTTGATATGAGGATACTTGACCATATTTGTAAGCATGTGAGATTTGATTGGACCTTTGGAAACTTCATTTTCTTGATCAGGACCACAACCCTAATTTTGACTGCTTAGGAGCTCTTGCACTATACAACCCTTGGAGAATTTTTGAAGCTTGACTTGGCAATTTCTTGGAGAATATGGGAGGGCAAATTTTGGGGTACAACAGTTGCCCCTGTTCAATCTTCTTAGACCTGAGGATGCAGATTAGCTGGCATGCCTTTCGTAATCCGAGGGTAGAAGATGATTGAACACTAGAGTGCCCAGAAATTTGCGCTCACATAATAGTAGTGTGATGATGGGAATGGGCCTATAGATGCCATTTAGAGACTGATGAATAGGATGATGGGCTTATAGAAGCCATATGGATGTTGATCGCATAAGAGATTCCTTAGCGAGAACCTGCATACCTGCAAAAGAAAAATGAGTACCTGACATGTTGCAGGAGTTAGTCTTCAGATGCTTTTGTGTAGATATGTCCTGACTGGTTACAGGAATCGGATCTTCGAATTCTTCAGACGTGCCCTGGCGAGATACAGGAATCGAGTCTGGTAATGTTAGTCTTCAACGGATACACCCTGGCAAGATTCAGGTATCGGATCCTTGAACTCTTCAGACACACCCTGGCAAGATACAGGAATCGGATCTGGTAATGCTAGTCTTCAACGGATACACCCTGGCAAGATTCAGGCATCGGACCCTCGAACTCTTCAGACACACCCTGGCAAGATACAGGAATCGGATCTGGTAATGTTAGTCTTCAACGGATACACCCTGGCAAGATTCAGGTATCGGATCCTCGAACTCTTCAGACACACCCTGGCAAGATACAGGAATCGGATCTGGTAATGCTAGTCTTCAACGGATACACCCTGGCAAGATTCAGGTATCGGATCCTCGAACTCTTCAGACACACCCTGGCAAGATACAGGAATCGGATCTGGTAATGTTAGTCTTCAACGGATACACCCTGGCAAGATTCAGGTATCGGATCCTCGGACTCTTCAGACACACCCTGGAAAGATACAGGAATCGGATCTGGTAATGCTAGTCTTCAACGGATACACCCTGGGAAGATTCAGGTATCGGATCCTCGAACTCTTCAGACACACCCTGGCAAGATACAGGAATCGGATCTGGTAATGTTAGTCTTCAACGGATACACCCTGGCAAGATACAGGTATCGGATCCTCGGACTCTTCAGACACACCCTGGCAAGATACAGGAATCGGATCTGGTAATGCTAGTCTTCAACGGATACACCCTGGCAAGATTCAGGTATCGGATCCTCGAACTCTTCAGACACACCCTGGCAAGATACAGGAATCGGATCTGGTAATGTTAGTCTTCAACGGATACACCCTGGCAAGATACAGGCATCGGATCCTCGAACTCTTCAGACACACCCTGGCAAGATACAGGAATCGGATCTGGTAATGCTAGTCTTCAACGGATACACCCTGGCAAGATTCAGGTATCGGATCCTCGAACTCTTCAGACACACCCTGGCAAGATACAGGAATCGGATCTGGTAATGTTAGTCTTCAACGGATACACCCTGGCAAGATTCAGGTATCGGATCCTCGAACTCTTCAGACACACCCTGGCAAGATACAGGAATCGGATCTGGTAATTGGTCATCAACAGATACACCCTGGCAAGATTCAGGAATCGGATCTTTAGTTGCGACCATTGATGGTAATCATTTTTGTACTTTTGTCCTGAAAAGACAAGCGTTAGTTGTATGCGATGTCATGTGGTATGACATACGAGATGCTCTCTGAATACGTGAGATTGTATGTTCATGATGCGTATATGCATGCTATAATGTATGAAGATGTTTATGAATGTATTTTTCGTCTAGGAAGGTAAATCCTTGACGGGTGCCGGGAAGTCACTCCTGGGCTGATGTTGGAGAATAGATTTTGCTTCCGCCGGGGATGATAGTTGCAAGAATACCGGTAGGATAAGATAACTCCGTTGGGGAATAAACTTGGCGAATGGATTACTCTGCGGGGAGCAAAGTACTCTAGCAATCTTGCTGGGAAGCAATACTCTGTGGGGAGAGAGATACTTTGCTGAGTGTTGATAATAACTTGCTGGGGATAAGAAGACTTCGTCGAGGACGCTCTTTCCGTGGCTTCTGGCTGAGGATAACCCAGTTATATCCTGGTAAGGAAATAACTCTTTGAATAAAGCCGGGGGATGCGCTCGTGTTCTGTGAGTATAAGCTTCCGGAATTTACTGCGGATAAGCTTGCTGCTTGGGGAGATGGATTCCAACTTTTCCTGGGGAAACTGGATTGGACCCTCTGGGGGGAAGTTTTGAACTGCGGGGGAAGTGATTCCTTTGAATGTTGGTATGCCGCCGGGGAACAATCTTTAGACCAAGACTGCCGGGGATGCTCGTAAGAATGCATGTACTGCTGGGGAACATTGAGATCTGCTGGAGGATACCCAACTTCGTTAAGTTTGATAGTAGCTTTGCTTGGGGAGAGTGCACTGACTTGCTGGCTCACTCTCTGGGGGATTAAGATATCTGGTTACGTTCTTCCGCTGAACCCATCTCGGTACCCTGGAGGACAGAACCATTAGATTGCTTTTAGACGACTCTTTATTACCCCTGTTTCTGAGGTGGGGGAGGAGGGCCTGTGAGGTGCTGATAGTTGTTGATGGACCAACCTCCTTCTGGTAGGCAGGTGACAAGATGACAGGACATAGTCGTACGCTTTGATCCCTAACTTTTGCCTGGACCGCCCTTTCGGGTTTTCAGTCCATCGGGATACCCATTTTTGCCCAAGCCGCCTTTTCAGGTTTTCGACTTGCCGGGTGTACAGATTCTTTTCATTTCATCCCTTCATTTTGCCCGAACCCTTTTGGTTCGCCGGGAAGCCCTTATTTTTGCCTAGGTGTGTCAACCTAGCGGGTCTTTGATTATGCGTAGTATCTTTTCGACTATGTCCATGTTCTCAGAATGTAGGGAGTTGCCCCTGTTAGAAGTGTTTTGTCATGCCACCAGAAGGTGTTTGATCAAGCCAGATTCGTTGTTGAAATGCCCCAAGTGACTCAGGCGGAGATTTGCCCCAGGCTATTTGGCCTTTGAGAGATTCTCCGAATCTTGATTGGATTGCCCCAGATGATGGACCATGCTCATGTCTGCCCCTTGATTGGAGGTACTTCTGTTCATTAGGCATTCGTCGTGCGAACTTCTGCTGTTCAAACAAAAAGTCATATGCAAACAATGTTATATCAAAAATGCAAAGCTTATGTCTGTCTTGAAGATTTTGAAAATGCATTCTTTTTCATAAAACAAATGAATGTTTGTAAAACGTGATGTCAACTCCGTATTTACCGTAGGCCTTCAGGAGTCAGGATACCTTTCGTAACAGCATGCTTTCGAACTAACCCATGCTTCAGCTAGGACTTTTAAGGGTTATAGCGTGGCCTGGTTCACGGTTTTAAGAAACAAAGGATAAAGGCTCAAATTATTTGTACCCACCCGCTCTTCGTGATGTTCTTCAATCCTAAACTCAGCTGATCGTGCGTTAGACCTTATTTGAGTCTTTGCTCTGATTTTCCGGTGATGATTCGGATATTGATGATTTATTCTGAATAGGCAGTCATTTCCTTTTGTCGTTGAGGGTTGGTAAGTCCTCTTTCTTGTCTGATTTTTTTTTTGTTATCCCTTTCTTTTTGCCTGAACTGTTTCCTTTTTTGGAATTACAGTCAGCGGGATGCCCCAATTTTGTAAGTCTCCTTCATGGGTTTTGACTTAATGGGTTTTTTTTTATTTTGAAAGATAATGACTGCCTTTATTTATTGATCATTCGGAACCATCACTGTCTTTCTTTGTTTTGTAAGGATCTTTTTGGTGCCATTCGTTATGCACTTGGATCAACTGAGAGACTACCCTGCCCCAGGTTATGATTAAGGGTTTTAAATTTCGAAAAGAAAAACTCCTACTTCTTTGGCTCAGAGGGGTTGACGAGGGATTATCATCCTTATAACTCCAGTGTTTAGGGATTGAAACAATGCTTGTACCTCATCAGCGGGGTCTGTTCAAAAGCATACTGTAGATTATGGTATCGTTTTCGTCATCCTCCCTCAAGAGGCTTAGAATTATTAATCGAGAGTTGACATCAGAAAAAATATGAAAATAATTTGCGTATAGTGAATACGAATATATTGCTTCAAAACAGACATATGCGATGCATTAATGGAATAACAATGTTTAACATGAATAAATGTTTGAACAATCAAAGCACAACACAACTTGAACATTCGAATGAACAAAAGTTTCCTAGTCTTAGAGCTTGTCACTTCAAAAGGTGAGCCTTGGAGGGATGGTAGAAAAATTCTGCCTGGCCATCTTGTGTGAATTCCAGTGCTCCTTCATCAATCAGATCCTGAATCTTATTCTTCAAAGCCCAACAATCCTCTGTAGCATGCCCCGGGCTATCAGAATGATAAGCGCAGCGAGCGTTGGGGTTATACTTTGGTGACGTTGTATTTTGAAACTTCGGAGCCTCTTTTAGAGTTACCAGCTTGGTCTCCAGCAACTGTGGCAATATCTGGGATAAGGTCATGTTGAGCCGAGTGAACTGCCTTCTCTCGCTCTTTTGTTGGTTGCGATGTTGAATTTGTGACACTGGAGCCGTTTGGGGAGCTCTCTCCTTGCCTCTTTGTCTCAAAGGTGGTCGAACGATGACTGGCTTTTCACCCTTAGACTTTTGCCCCAGCTGGTTACCCTGAAGCAGTTGGTTGACGAGGAACCAGAGCTCGTCTTGTCTTTGAGCTAACCCTTGAATAGCAGTCACCTTCCCCAGCATCTGGGCTTTCAATGCATCCAACTCAGCTTGTAGGTGTTTCAGCCTTTCATCCTCAGCACTGTTTCTAACAAAGGTCTCCATGAGAAGTGTCCTTAGCTCCTCCTGCCCCTTGGATAGATTCAGGAGGATCTCCCCGAACCGAGTCTCTTGAGCAAGACAGTCCTGGTTATCTGGTTGGAAGGCCATTGCTGAAATAAACAGCGAGAAAGGTAAGTGACCTGCAACAAAGATATCTGTTATGTAATGATATGTATGACATGCATGCAATGTTTTCAAGGATCCCGCGGGGTAAACAAGAAAATTTGTTAGAATTTGGATCCGGTAGCTTGATTGAAAGAACTTCATATTTGTTGAGAGTCTTTCTTCCAAGGGTCAGAGGCTCACCATATCCAGTGGGTCATAGCCCCTGACTTTAGTCATCATGTCTGGTTTTGATTTCCAAACAGCCTTGGTTAGGGGAACCTTCTCCAGGAGTCAAAGCTCACCATATCAAGTGGGTCATAGCCCCTGACAACCTTGGCTAGAGGAAAATAAATCCTCTTTGCCCCTTGCTAGATGTTTGATTTATCATGACCTGCATCACAGACCCTTGAGATCCTTGAAATGGGTTAGGATGTATGCAACGGTATGATGTTATGGTATGCATGGAGTGATATGGGTAAACCTTGTTATAAGTCCCTATTAAGGACCGTAAACAAAACCTGCAAGCAAACTCAGTAAACCCTGTTATGAGTCCTAGTTAAGGACTATAAACAAAACCTGCAAGTAGTTCATGTGTCAGATAACAAGCATGCAAGTAGTCAAGTACGAAGGCACACAAGTCACACAAGAGAAGCCCTTAGAGTTTAGGCCAGCATGGGGTCTGGGTATTACCCTCTTGAAGTTGGTGGGCTCAACCTGTCCTATTAGAAGTAACCGGGTTCTAAGGGGCCCAATATCACGGGATTGCTTTCATTGTTCATCGTTTCGATTTAGCCACTGAACTGGCGACCGAAATATTCCAGGAAAGCAACCCTCAATTGAGTGTAGTATCGAGTATTAACCAACCTCGGACTGCACCAAAGTCAGTTATCTCACTACCCTAAAGAGGCCAAGATAGTTCAATTAAGGTTCCTAAGGTCTGTTGATGCTTCATGACACCACGCGGAGGCCCCGTACTCTCCTTGACTGAACTCAAGGGTTACCGGTACACACCAAAGTGCCACATCAATGTAGAAGACTGTTTCAACCATGTCGGTATACCCCGCACAGTTCCCTCACAGCCTTGTTGCTACTTTCTAAGAAAGGTATCCCCCAGATCCGGGTTAGGATCTATAGAACTCCCAAGCAACCCACAATTTAAAGCACACAAGGAAGACAATTGAAAACACAGTTATGAACTAGCCCTAAGGTACACCTCACTTTAAGTTTGATCCCCAGCAGAGTCGCCAGTTCTGTGATCGGTGGATCTGGAACTGACTGTTTAACGCTGGTTCGCGAAATGTCGTGGAAGCAAGAGTCGCCACCGTCTTTTATTTTCTCCAAATGGAAAGGACAAAAGCACAGAAAAATTCCTTAAAGAGATTGCTCTCGGTTCGGGAGGTAGGTTATAGAAAGGGAAGGTGTTAGCACCCTTTCTATCCATGGTTATCCATGGGCTCTTAGATACTTGCTCATTTGTGTTTTCAAAATGGTTTATTTGCTTTTCAACTGTGGGTTTTAAAAAGTTTCTTTGAAAATTCCAGTTCGACTCTTCTATCGGTCCTCAAGAGTGTTTGAAAAATTGCTTTCGAAAGCTTTTTGAAAAGGTGTCGGTGTGAAAAGTATTTTTGATTTGTTTTGAAATTTAGAGCAAGTATCTAGAGTCGTCTACCTACCCTAAGGAATTCGTCTGTGTAAATGTCCTTTAAAGTAGTGCCATCCCACCATTGAGAGGTAGGTAGCACCACCGTTGGAGGTGTTCGGGTCAATTCGAGGTTCGGGACATGGTGATCACCAGAGCAATGGGAAGACACCTTAGAAGCTACCCTCATGCCAGGTTCCCGGATCATGAGGACTTACTAAAACATCCTCTACTCGACGATCACCTTTCGAGGCAAGGCAACAGTGAGGCGTACCCTAGGGGTGGTGTGTGATTTGTGTGTCGTTTTCATTTATTTTTGTCTTTTGTCAAAGTGATCTATGCGTTTGTTTTTATTTTTATTCATTCATTCTTGCATGCATTTATTAACAGTTAAAAATATTGCGGAAAAAGTAAATTCTAAGCTATTACAAAAGGCGCGGGTCCACATCGCCAAAAGTTTCTCGAACCCGATTTGACAGAAAAATAAAGAAATAAAAGAAAATAAAGAATTAAAAGTGCGAGCAATTATTTACACGGCTTTGGGAGAGATACACAAATATTATACGAAAGAAGAAATAAATATGCGAATTGAAATTTAAATCGAAACGAGGGCGTTGGACCCTTTTGCAAAAATTAAATTAATGATGGAGTTAATTAAAATTAAAAGAAAGAAAGAACTTGTTTTTTGGCATTTTTTAGTATTTTAGGATTTAATAGAAAAAGGAATTAATTGAAATTAATGCTAACCCTAATTCTATTTTATTTTTAATTTATTAAGAAAACATTGAATTTTAACCTAAATTAACCCTAATGTTTATATACAAATTTAATTACAAAAATAAATATTTAATTATTTAATTATTTATGAAAGAAAAAAAAAATAAAAAGGATGAAAAATTAATTAGTTAAACCCTATTTCTACATTTTTTGAGATTTTTGTTAAAAGAATTAAAATTAAAACCTAGTTTAAAACTAAATTTAATTACATGCAAATTTATTTATGAAAATACTAAAATAAAAATTATTTATTGTTTTTTTCCTTTTTCTGATTTTTATGTTTTTTGTGTTTTTATGGAAATAATTAATTAATTAAACAAATAATAATTAAAATAAAAGTAGAAACAATGCAAAAGAAAATATAAAAAAAAAAGCAAACCTAGGGGGGTGTCAGTCCCCAAAGTGGAGGTGAAAGTTGAGAAATCTGGCCCATTAACTGCAAAGCCTGGTGGACTTTTTTTGAGTAACATGTGGCACGTTTGACCAAGCTTATGGTGTTCCTCCAATCTATGTCTTTGAATTCCTGAAACTGAACGCGTGGCATGCTGGATTTGGAAGTGTATGGTGTGCTTTGATGTTGAGCCTGCACGTGAACATTAATTGCAAAATAATATGGGAATATTGAAGACCTGGGGCTCGAACCCAGGTCATGACTGTTACCAGCACTAACGCTTGCCACTGGATCAACTCACACGCGTGTTTAACATATAATAACAAACAAACAATATAAAAGAAAACAAAGGTGTTAGTGGACTCTGCGCGCGAATTTCAAACCAGCCATCCATCGCTTGCCACGAATTCATCTTCTCCATTGTTTTCGTTTTCCTGAAAATACAATAAAACATGGCAACGGTTTTTTACGCGTTCTCTTAGGCATGCTACTAAAAAATAGCGATTAGCCCTATGACGCTCATAAATTGAGCGCGAGTATGGCTTCTTCTTCATCCAAAGGTGCTGATCATGACCATGGTAACGTGGTATCCCAATTTTGCCTCATGTTAAAACCCCTAATTTGAAACTCTGCAAACCCTAAAAAGCAACAATGGTATCTGGGCATATAATGCGTAAAACTTCAATCAAGGCATATGGTTAGCTTGCAAACACTTCACTGATCATGAATATATGAACAAAACGCTATGAATGTGCATGGATGTTAAAACACGATAATGAAAAAAAATGGACAAGTGTGACTTTTGTATACCGTTTCAAAGCGTTAGGATTGATGTTTTTGATTGGAATACGTCCTATAATGCTTGAGGAAGCTAGTGAGATAAAAATCGTGCCTTGAATCAACCTGCAAAGATGTTTTCAGTTATGAGTTTTTTGCAAAAAATTCCAAGTTTGATAATGGGTTTCTGCGCAGCTTCAATGGTTCTTTTGATTAGGTTTTTATTCAGGCTTATGTAATGAATCAATTAGGTCAAGAAAAATAGAACAAATCAATTGCATTCATGGTTTTTGGAAATTTGATTTTTAAGATCTTTTTCAAATATTATCCATGTGTTTTTGTACAAATTAAGATCAATTCTCTCCAAATCTTTCCCTATTTAATTTCACACGAATTATTGAGTAGATTTTGTGCAAAAAAGGATTGTAAAACCTAGGTTAAATATTTTCCATGTATTTAATTTGATTTAAATGAATTATTATAAATAAAAATTCAAATAAATAAATAAAAAATGAAGAAATACTTCCCTTTGGGCCAAGTGGTCGTTCACATGCCATGGATGATGATTTGTGGAAGAAAAATGGGCCCATTAGCAATTTTAGGTCATTTGAATCAATGTTGACTTTTCAAAATATCCAAACATTTCCCAACTTCTACAAGGCATAACGTGCTCAATTTTTAAGCTTTTCTCATGTTCTTGGACATTTTGGAAAGGTCTTTGAGTCCTCTAACCAATGTCTTTGGTCCCATGTCATTTTGATTTACCAATCTCAAGTTATGGCCTTTGACTTAAAGTCCATTTTTGTTGACTTTTGAAAATGACCTATAATGTTGAAATTGATAACTTTTTGTGAGAGCATCTCTTGGACTTGAAGTATGAAGATGAATTGTAGGAAATGTCTTTCTCTTCAAAATGAGCTTTGGATGGAATTTTTCTGATAATCCATATGAAAGTTATTCCCTGGTCAATTTACAGTTGACTTTTTCAGTTGTCCAAATAAGGAAACTTTTGCATTTTGATGATTTTTGAGCCAAGCTTTGAGAATCATGATCAAGCATTGATAAAATGATGTTTTTGGCTTCAAAATGATATGTTGACCAAAAATTTGAACTTTTGACTGCCAAATGACCATTTTGCCCCTACAGTTGACTGTAGTGCAATTAGGGTTTTTGACTGTGCAATTTTGTGCTGAAAGTCTTGAAACTTGATATGAGGATACTTGACCATATTTGTAAGCATGTGAGATTTGATTTGACCTTTGGAAACTTCATTTTCTTGATCAGGACCACAACCCTAATTTTGACTGCTTAGGAGCTCTTGCACTGTACTTGGAGAATTTTTGAAGCTTGACTTGGCAATTTCTTGGAGAATATGGGAGGGCAAATTTTGGGGTACAACAGTTGCCCCTGTTCAATCTTCTTAGACCTGAGGATGCAGATTAGCTGGCATGCCTTTCGTAATCCGAGGGTAGAAGATGATTGAACACTAGAGTGCCCAGAAATTTACGCTCACATAATAGTAGTGTGATGATGGGAATGGGCCTATAGATGCCATTTAGAGACTGATGAATAGGATGATGGGCTTATAGAAGCCATATGGATGTTGATCGCATAAGAGATTCCTTAGCGAGAACCTGCATACCTGCAAAAGAAAAATGAGTACCTGACATGTTGCAGGAGTTAGTCTTCAGATGCTTTTGTGTAGATATGTCCTGACTGGTTACAGGAATCGGATCTTCGAATTCTTCAGACGTGCCCTGGCGAGATACAGGAATCGAGTCTGGTAATGTTAGTCTTCAACGGATACACCCTGGCAAGATTCAGGTATCGGATCCTTGAACTCTTCAGACACACCCTGGCAAGATACAGGAATCGGATATGGTAATGCTAGTCTTCAACGGATACACCCTGGCAAGATTCAGGCATCGGACCCTCGAACTCTTCAGACACACCCTGGCAAGATACAGGAATCGGATCTGGTAATGTTAGTCTTCAACGGATACACCCTGGCAAGATTCAGGTATCGGATCCTCGAACTCTTCAGACACACCCTGGCAAGATACAGGAATCGGATCTGGTAATGCTAGTCTTCAACGGATACACCCTGGCAAGATTCAGGTATCGGATCCTCGAACTCTTCAGACACACCCTGGCAAGATACAGGAATCGGATCTGGTAATGTTAGTCTTCAACGGATACACCCTGGCAAGATTCAGGTATCGGATCCTCGGACTCTTCAGACACACCCTGGAAAGATACAGGAATCGGATCTGGTAATGCTAGTCTTCAACGGATACACCCTGGGAAGATTCAGGTATCGGATCCTCGAACTCTTCAGACACACCCTGGCAAGATACAGGAATCGGATCTGGTAATGTTAGTCTTCAACGGATACACCCTGGCAAGATACAGGTATCGGATCCTCGGACTCTTCAGACACACCCTGGCAAGATACAGGAATCGGATCTGGTAATGCTAGTCTTCAACGGATACACCCTGGCAAGATTCAGGTATCGGATCCTCGAACTCTTCAGACACACCCTGGCAAGATACAGGAATCGGATCTGGTAATGTTAGTCTTCAACGGATACACCCTGGCAAGATACAGGCATCGGATCCTCGAACTCTTCAGACACACCCTGGCAAGATACAGGAATCGGATCTGGTAATGCTAGTCTTCAACGGATACACCCTGGCAAGATTCAGGTATCGGATCCTCGAACTCTTCAGACACACCCTGGCAAGATACAGGAATCGGATCTGGTAATGTTAGTCTTCAACGGATACACCCTGGCAAGATTCAGGTATCGGATCCTCGAACTCTTCAGACACACCCTGGCAAGATACAGGAATCGGATCTGGTAATTGGTCATCAACAGATACACCCTGGCAAGATTCAGGAATCGGATCTTTAGTTGCGACCATTGATGGTAATCATTTTTGTACTTTTGTCCTGAAAAGACAAGCGTTAGTTGTATGCGATGTCATGTGGTATGACATACGAGATGCTCTCTGAATACGTGAGATTGTATGTTCATGATGCGTATATGCATGCTATAATGTATGAAGATGTTTATGAATGTATTTTTCGTCTAGGAAGGTAAATCCTTGACGGGTGCCGGGAAGTCACTCCTGGGCTGATGTTGGAGAATAGATTTTGCTTCCGCCGGGGATGATAGTTGCAAGAATACCGGTAGGAGAAGATAACTCCGTTGGGGAATAAACTTGGCGAATGGATTACTCTGCGGGGAGCAAAGTACTCTAGCAATCTTGCTGGGAAGCAATACTTTGTGGGGAGAGAGATACTTTGCTGAGTGTTGATAATAACTTGCTGGGGATAAGAAGACTTCGTCGAGGACGCTCTTTCCGTGGCTTCTGGCTGAGGATAACCCAGTTATATCCTGGTAAGGAAATAACTCTTTGAATAAAGCCGGGGGATGCGCTCGTGTTCTGTGAGTATAAGCTTCCGGAATCTACTGGGGATAAGCTTGCTGCTTGGGGAGATGGATTCCAACTTTTCCTGGGGAAACTGGATTGGACCCTCTGGGGGGAAGTTTTGAACTGCGGGGGAAGTGATTCCTTTGAATGTTGGTATGCCGCCGGGGAACAATCTTTAGACCAAGACTGCCGGGGATGCTCGTAAGAATGCATGTACTGCTGGGGAACATTGAGATCTGCTGGAGGATACCCAACTTCGTTAAGTTTGATAGTAGCTTTGCTTGGGGAGAGTGCACTGACTTGCTGGCTCACTCTCTGGGGGATTAAGATATCTGGTTACGTTCTTCCGCTGAACCCATCTCGGTACCCTGGAGGACAGAACCATTAGATTGCTTTTAGACGACTCTTTATTACCCCTGTTTCTGAGGTGGGGGAGGAGGGCCTGTGAGGTGCTGATAGTTGTTGATGGACCAACCTCCTTCTGGTAGGCAGGTGACAAGATGACAGGACATAGTCGTACGCTTTGATCCCTAACTTTTGCCTGGACCGCCCTTTCGGGTTTTCAGTCCATCGGGATACCCATTTTTGCCCAAGCCGCCTTTTCAGGTTTTCGACTTGCCGGGTGTACAGATTCTTTTCATTTCATCCCTTCATTTTGCCCGAACCCTTTTGGTTCGCCGGGAAGCCCTTATTTTTGCCTAGGTGTGTCAACCTAGCGGGTCTTTGATTATGCGTAGTATCTTTTCGACTATGTCCATGTTCTCAGAATGTAGGGAGTTGCCCCTGTTAGAAGTGTTTTGTCATGCCACCAGAAGGTGTTTGATCAAGCCAGATTCGTTGTTGAAATGCCCCAAGTGACTCAGGCGGAGATTTGCCCCAGGCTATTTGGCCTTTGAGAGATTCTCCGAATCTTGATTGGATTGCCCCAGATGATGGACCATGCTCATGTCTGCCCCTTGATTGGAGGTACTTCTGTTCATTAGGCATTCGTCGTGCGAACTTCTGCTGTTCAAACAAAAAGTCATATGCAAACAATGTTATATCAAAAATGCAAAGCTTATGTCTGTCTTGAAGATTTTGAAAATGCATTCTTTTTCATAAAACAAATGAATGTTTGTAAAACGTGATGTCAACTCCGTATTTACCGTAGGCCTTCAGGAGTCAGGATACCTTTCGTAACAGCATGCTTTCGAACTAACCCATGCTTCAGCTAGGACTTTTAAGGGTTATAGCGTGGCCTGGTTCACGGTTTTAAGAAACAAAGGATAAAGGCTCAAATTATTTGTACCCACCCGCTCTTCGTGATGTTCTTCAATCCTAAACTCAGCTGATCGTGCGTTAGACCTTATTTGAGTCTTTGCTCTGATTTTCCGGTGATGATTCGGATATTGATGATTTATTCTGAATAGGCAGTCATTTCCTTTTGTCGTTGAGGGTTGGTAAGTCCTCTTTCTTGTCTGATTTTTTTTTTGTTATCCCTTTCTTTTTGCCTGAACTGTTTCCTTTTTTGGAATTACAGTCAGCGGGATGCCCCAATTTTGTAAGTCTCCTTCATGGGTTTTGACTTAATGGGTTTTTTTTTATTTTGAAAGATAATGACTGCCTTTATTTATTGATCATTCGGAACCATCACTGTCTTTCTTTGTTTTGTAAGGATCTTTTTGGTGCCATTCGTTATGCACTTGGATCAACTGAGAGACTACCCTGCCCCAGGTTATGATTAAGGGTTTTAAATTTCGAAAAGAAAAACTCCTACTTCTTTGGCTCAGAGGGGTTGACGAGGGATTATCATCCTTATAACTCCAGTGTTTAGGGATTGAAACAATGCCTGTACCTCATCAGCGGGGTCTGTTCAAAAGCATACTGTAGATTATGGTATCGTTTTCGTCATCCTCCCTCAAGAGGCTTAGAATTATTAATCGAGAGTTGACATCAGAAAAAATATGAAAATAATTTGCGTATAGTGAATACGAATATATTGCTTCAAAACAGACATATGCGATGCATTAATGGAATAACAATGTTTAACATGAATAAATGTTTGAACAATCAAAGCACAACACAACTTGAACATTCGAATGAACAAAAGTTTCCTAGTCTTAGAGCTTTTCACTTCAAAAGGTGAGCCTTGGAGGGATGGTAGAAAAATTCTGCCTGGCCATCTTGTGTGAATTCCAGTGCTCCTTCATCAATCAGATCCTGAATCTTATTCTTCAAAGCCCAACAATCCTCTGTAGCATGCCCCGGGCTATCAGAATGATAAGCGCAGCGAGCGTTGGGGTTATACTTTGGTGACGTTGTATTTTGAAACTTCGGAGCCTCTTTTAGAGTTACCAGCTTGGTCTCCAGCAACTGTGGCAATATCTGGGATAAGGTCATGTTGAGCCGAGTGAACTGCCTTCTCTCGCTCTTTTGTTGGTTGCGATGTTGAATTTGTGACACTGGAGCCGTTTGGGGAGCTCTCTCCTTGCCTCTTTGTCTCAAAGGTGGTCGAACGATGACTGGCTTTTCACCCTTAGACTTTTGCCCCAGCTGGTTACCCTGAAGCAGTTGGTTGACGAGGAACCAGAGCTCGTCTTGTCTTTGAGCTAACCCTTGAATAGCAGTCACCTTCCCCAGCATCTGGGCTTTCAATGCATCCACCTCAGCTTGTAGGTGTTTCAGCCTTTCATCCTCAGCACTGTTTCTAACAAAGGTCTCCATGAGAAGTGTCCTTAGCTCCTCCTGCCCCTTGGATAGATTCAGGAGGATCTCCCCGAACCGAGTCTCTTGAGCAAGACAGTCCTGGTTATCTGGTTGGAAGGCCATTGCTGAAATAAACAGCGAGAAAGGTAAGTGACCTGCAACAAAGATATCTGTTATGTAATGATGTGTATGACATGCATGCAATGTTTTCAAGGATCCCGCGGGGTAAACAAGAAAATTTGTTAGAATTTGGATCCGGTAGCTTGATTGAAAGAACTTCATATTTGTTGAGAGTCTTTCTTCCAAGGGTCAGAGGCTCACCATATCCAGTGGGTCATAGCCCCTGACTTTAGTCATCATGTCTGGTTTTGATTTCCAAACAGCCTTGGTTAGGGGAACCTTCTCTAGGAGTCAAAGCTCACCATATCAAGTGGGTCATAGCCCCTGACAACCTTGGCTAGAGGAAAATAAATCCTCTTTGCCCCTTGCTAGATGTTTGATTTATCATGACCTGCATCACAGACCCTTGAGATCCTTGAAATGGGTTAGGATGTATGCAACGGTATGATGTTATGGTATGCATGGAGTGATATGGGTAAACCTTGTTATAAGTCCCTATTAAGGACCGTAAACAAAACCTGCAAGCAAACTCAGTAAACCCTGTTATGAGTCCTAGTTAAGGACTATAAACAAAACCTGCAAGTAGTTCATGTGTCAGATAACAAGCATGCAAGTAGTCAAGTACGAAGGCACACAAGTCACACAAGAGAAGCCCTTAGAGTTTAGGCCAGCATGGGGTCTGGGTATTACCCTCTTGAAGTTGGTGGGCTCAACCTGTCCTATTAGAAGTAACCGGGTTCTAAGGGGCCCAATATCACGGGATTGCTTTCATTGTTCATCGTTTCGATTTAGCCACTGAACTGGCGACCGAAATATTCCAGGAAAGCAACCCTCAATTGAGTGTAGTATCGAGTATCAACCAACCTCGGACTGCACCAAAGTCAGTTATCTCACTACCCTAAAGAGGCCAAGATAGTTCAATTAAGGTTCCTAAGGTCTGTTGATGCTTCATGACACCACGCGGAGGCCCCGTACTCTCCTTGACTGAACTCAAGGGTTACCGGTACACACCAAAGTGCCACATCAACGTAGCAGACTGTTTCAACCATGTCGGTATACCCCGCACAGTTCCCTCACAGCCTTGTTGCTACTTTCTAAGAAAGGTATCCCCCAGATCCGGGTTAGGATCTATAGAACTCCCAAGCAACCCACAATTTAAAGCACACAAGGAAGACAATTGAAAACACAGTTATGAACTAGCCCTAAGGTACACCTCACTTTAAGTTTGATCCCCAGCAGAGTCGCCAGTTCTGTGATCGGTGGATCTGGAACTGACTGTTTAACGCTGGTTCGCGAAATGTCGCGGAAGCAAGAGTCGCCACCGTCTTTTATTTTCTCCAAATGGAAAGGACAAAAGCACAGAAAAATTCCTTAAAGAGATTGCTCTCGGTTCGGGAGGTAGGTTATAGAAAGGGAAGGTGTTAGCACCCTTTCTATCCATGGTTATCCATGGGCTCTTAGATACTTGCTCATTTGTGTTTTCAAAATGGTTTATTTGCTTTTCAACTGTGGGTTTTAAAAAGTTTCTTTGAAAATTCCAGTTCGACTCTTGTATCGGTCCTCAAGAGTGTTTGAAAAATTGCTTTCGAAAGCTTTTTGAAAAGGTGTCGGTGTGAAAAGTATTTTTGATTTGTTTTGAAATTTAGAGCAAGTATCTAGAGTCGTCTACCTACCCTAAGGAATTCGTCTGTGTAAATGTCCTTTAAAGTAGTGCCATCCCACCATTGAGAGGTAGGTAGCACCACCGTTGGAGGTGTTCGGGTCAATTCGAGGTTCGGGACATGGTGATCACCAGAGCAATGGGAAGACACCTTAGAAGCTACCCTCATGCCAGGTTCCCGGATCATGAGGACTTACTAAAACATCCTCTACTCGACGATCACCTTTCGAGGCAAGGCAACAGTGAGGCGTACCCTAGGGGTGGTGTGTGATTTGTGTGTCGTTTTCATTTATTTTTGTCTTTTATCAAAGTGATCTATGCGTTTGTTTTTATTTTTATTCATTCATTCTTGCATGCATTTATTAACAGTTAAAAATATTGCGGAAAAAGTAAATTCTAAGCTATTACAAAAGGCGCGGGTCCACATCGCCAAAAGTTTCTCGAACCCGATTTGACAGAAAAATAAAGAAATAAAAGAAAATAAAGAATTAAAAGTGCGAGCAATTATTTACACGGCTTTGGGAGAGATACACAAATATTATACGAAAGAAGAAATAAATATGCGAATTGAAATTTAAATCGAAACGAGGGCGTTGGACCCTTTTGCAAAAATTAAATTAATGATGGAGTTAATTAAAATTAAAAGAAAGAAAGAACTTGTTTTTTGGCATTTTTTAGTATTTTAGGATTTAATAGAAAAAGGAATTAATTGAAATTAATGCTAACCCTAATTCTATTTTATTTTTAATTTATTAAGAAAACATTGAATTTTAACCTAAATTAACCATAATGTTTATATACAAATTTAATTACAAAAATAAATATTTAATTATTTAATTATTTATGAAAGAAAAAAAAATAAAAAGGATGAAAAATTAATTAGTTAAACCCTATTTCTACATTTTTTGAGATTTTTGTTAAAAGAATTAAAATTAAAACCTAGTTTAAAACTAAATTTAATTACATGCAAATTTATTTATGAAAATACTAAAATAAAAATTATTTATTGTTTTTTTCCTTTTTCTGATTTTTATGTTTTTTGTGTTTTTATGGAAATAATTAATTAATTAAACAAATAATAATTAAAATAAAAGTAGAAACAATGCAAAAGAAAATATAAAAAAAAGCAAACCTAGCGGCGTGTCAGTCCCCAAAGTGGAGGTGAAAGTTGAGAAATCTGGCCCATTAACTGCAAAGCCTGGTGGACTTTTTTTGAGTAACATGTGGCACGTTTGACCAAGCTTATGGTGTTCCTCCAATCTATGCCTTTGAATTCCTGAAACTGAACGCGTGGCATGCTAGATTTGGAAGTGTATGGTGTGCTTTGATGTTGAGCCTGCACGTGAACATTAATTGCAAAATAATATGGGAATATTGAAGACCTGGGGCTCGAACCCAGGTCATGACTGTTACCAGCACTAACGCTTGCCACTGGATCAACTCACACGCGTGTTAACATATAATAACAAACAAACAATATAAAAGAAAACAAAGGTGTTAGTGGACTCTGCGCGCGAATTTCAAACCAGCCATCCATCGCTTGCCACGAATTCATCTTCTCCATTGTTTTCGTTTTCCTGAAAATACAATAAAACATGGCAACGGTTTTTTACGCGTTCTCTTAGGCATGCTACTAAAAAATAGTGATTAGCCCTATGACGCTCATAAATTGAGCGCGAGTATGGCTTCTTCTTCATCCAAAGGCGCTGATCATGACCATGGTAACGTGGTATCCCAATTTTGCCTCATGTTAAAACCCCTAATTTGAAACTCTGCAAACCCTAAAAAGCAACAATGGTATCTGGGCATATAATGCGTAAAACTTCAATCAAGGCATATGGTTAGCTTGCAAACACTTCACTGATCATGAATATATGAACAAAACGCTATGAATGTGCATGGATGTTAAAACACGATAATGAAAAAAAAATGGACAAGTGTGACTTCTGTATACCGTTTCAAAGCGTTAGGATTGATGTTTTTTATTGGAATACGTCCTATAATGCTTGAGGAAGCTAATGAGATAAAAATCGTGCCTTGAATCAACCTGCAAAGATGTTTTCAGTTATGAGTTTTTTGCAAAAAATTCCAAGTTTGATAATGGGTTTCTGCGCAGCTTCAATGGTTCTTTTGATTAGGTTTTTATTCAGGCTTATGTAATGAATCAATTAGGTCAAGAAAAATAGAACAAATCAATTGCATTCATGGTTTTTGGAAATTTGATTTTTAAGATCTTTTTCAAATATTTTCCATGTGTTTTTGTACAAATTAAGATCAATTCTCTCCAAATATTTCCCTATTTAATTTCACACGAATTATTGAGTAGATTTTGTGCAAAAAAGGATTGTAAAACCTAGGTTAAATATTTTCCATGTATTTAATTTGATTTAAATGAATTATTATAAATAAAAATTCAAATAAATAAATAAAAAATGAAGAAATACTTCCCTTTGGGCCAAGTGGTCGTTCACATGCCATGGATGATGATTTGTGGAAGAAAAATGGGCCCATTAGCAATTTTAGGTCATTTGAATAAATGTTGACTTTTCAAAATATCCAAAAATTTCCCAACTTCTACAAGGCATAACTTGCTCAATTTTTAAGTTTTTCTCATGTTCTTGGACATTTTGGAAAGGTCTTTGAGTCCTCTAACCAATGTCTTTTGTCCCATTTCATTTTTATTTACCAATATCAAGTTATGGCCTTTGACTTAAAGTCCCTTTTTGTTGACTTTTGAAAATGACCTATAATGTTGAAATTGATAACTTTTTGTGAGAGCATCTCTTGGACTTGAAGTATGAAGATGAGTTGTAGGAAATGTCTTTCTCTTAAAAATGAGCTTTGGATGGAATTTTTCTGATAATCCATATGAAAGTTATGCCCTGGTCAATTTACAGTTGACTTTTTCAACTGTCCAAATAAGGAAACTTTTGCATTTTGATGATTTTTGAGCCAAGCTTTGAGAATCATGATCAAGCATTGATCAAATGATGTTTGTGGCTTCAAAATGATATGTTGACCAAAAATTTGAACTTTTGACTGCCAAATGACCATTTTGCCCCTACAGTTGACTGTAGTGCAATTAGGGTTTTTGACTGTGCAATTTTGTGCTGAAAGTCTTGAAACTTGATATGAGGATACTTGACCATATTTGTAAGCATGTGAGATTTGATTGGACCTTTGGAAACTTCATTTTCTTGATCAGGACCACAACCCTAATTTTGACTGCTTAGGAGCTCTTGCACTGTACAACCCTTGGAGAATTTTTGAAGCTTGACTTGGCAATTTCTTGGAGAATATGGGAGGGCAAATTTTGGGGTACAACAGTGAGCCTTTGACCTTTGAAGAAGGACTCTCAACAACATGAAGTTCCTTCAATCAAGTTACCAGTTTTCAAGTTCTAACAAATTTCTTGTTTACCCCGCGAGGTCCTTCAAAACATTACATGCATGTCATACACATCATTGCATAACAGGTATCCTTATTGCAGGTCACTTATCTTTTTCGCTGTCTATTTCAGCAATGGCTTCCCAATAAGACAACCAGGACTCCCATGCTCAAGAGACCCGGTTTGGGGAAATCCTCCTGAACCTATCCAAGGGGCAGGAGGAGTTGAGGACACTTCTCATGGAGACTTTTGTCAGGAACAATGCTGAGGATGAAAGGCTGAAACACCTGCAAGCTGAGGTGGATGCCTTGAGAGTCCAGATGCTGGGGCAGGGGACTGCCATTCAAGGGTTAGCTCAAAGACAAGACGAGCTCGGGGTTCTCGTCAACCAACTGCTTCAGGATAACCAACAAAGACAAACATCTAAGGTTGAAGGGCTAGTCATCATTCAACCATCTTTGAGACAAGGGGATAAGAGGAGAGCTCCTCAGGTGGCTCCAGGGTCACAAACTCAACAGCAACCTCACCAGCTTCAGACAGACAAGCCCAGGAGACAATTCACCCATCTCAACATGTCGCTGTTTCAAGCTTTACAACGCCTGTTGAGGTTGAACCTAATCACATTAAGGGCTCATCCCCGGAACCCCAACACAGCATCTCCTGTCTATGATCCTAATAAAAGGTGTGCCTACCATTCTGCCTGTCCAGGACATGATACAAATGAGTGTTGGGCTCTGAAGAACAAAATCCAGGACCTGATTGATGAAGGAGCATTGGAGTTCATACAAGATGGTCAGGCTGAGTTTTTCTACCATCCCTCCAAGTATCACCATCTAAAGTAACAAGCCCTGAGACTAGAAGACCTTTGTTCATTAGGATTTTCAAGTTGTAATTGTCTTTTGTTCAAACATTTACTTATGTTAAACGTTGTTATTTCATTAATGCATCGCATATGTCTGTTTTGAAGCAATATATTCGTATTCACTATATGCAATTTATTTTCATATTTTTTCTGATGACAACTCTCCATTAATAATTCTAAGCCTCTTGAGGGAGGATGACGAAAACGATACCATAATCTACAGTATGCTTTTGAACAGACCCCGCTGATGAGGTACAGGCATTGTTTCGATCCCTAAACACTGGAGTTATAAGGATGATAATCCCTCGTCAACCCCTCTGAGCCAAAGAAGTAGGAGTTTTTCTTTTCGAAATTTAAAACCCTTAATCATAACCTGGGGCAGGGTAGTCTCTCAGTTGATCCAAGTGCATAACGAATGGCACCAAAGAGGTCCTTACAAAACAAAGAAAGACAGTGATGGTTCCGAATAATCAATAAAGAAAGGCAGTCATTATCTCAAAAAATAAAAAACCCATTAAGTCAAAACCCATGAAGGAGACTTACAATACTGGGGCATCCCGCTGACTGTAATCACAAAAGAAACAGTTCAGGCAAAAAAGAAAAGGGATAACAAAAATCAAAAAAAGAAAAGAGGTCTTACAAACCCTCGACAAAAACAAAACTGACTGCCTATTCAAAATAAACATTCAATATCTGAACCATCACTGGTATATCAAAGCAAGGACTCAAACAAGGTCTAACGCATGATCAACTGAGTTTAGGTTTGGAGAACATCATGAAGAGCGGGTGGGTACAAATAAAATTTGAGCCTTTATCCTTTGTTTCTTAAACCATGAACCAGGCCACGTTATAACCCTTAAAAGTCCTAGCTGAAGCATGGGTTAGTTCGAAAGCATACTGTTACGAAAGGTATCCTGACTCCTTAAAGCTCGCAATAAGAGTTGACATCACGTTTTACAAACATTCACTTGTTTTATGAAAAGAATGCATTTTCAAAATCTTCAAGACAGACATAAGCTTTGTATTTTTGATATAACATTGTTTGCATATGATTATCTGTTTGAACAACAGGAAATTCGCACGATGAATACCTAGTGAATAAAAGCACTTCCAATCAAGGGGCATGACATGACTATTGCCCATCATCTGGGGCAGTCCAATCAAGATTCGGAGAATCTCTCAAAGGCCAAATAGCCTGGGGCAAATCTCCGCCTGAGTCACTTGGGGCATTCCAACGACGAATCATACCTGATCAAACAACTTCTGGTGGCATGACAAAACACTTCTAACAGGGGCAACTCCCTACATTCTGAAAGCACGGACATAGTCGAAAAAAATACTGCACATAATCAAAGACCCGCTAGGTTGATACACCTAGGCAAAAATAAGGGCTTCCCGGCGAACCAAAAGGGTTCGGGCAAAAATAAGGGATGAAATGAAAAAATTTGTACACCCGGCAAGTCGAAAACCTGAAAAGGCGGCTTGGGCAAAAATGGGTATCCCGGTGGACTGAAAACCCGAAAGGGCGGTCCAGGCAAAAGTTAGGGATTAAAGCGTACGACTATGTCCCGTCATCTTGTCACCTGCCTACCAGAAGAAGGTTGGTCCATCAACAACTATCAGCACCTCACAAGTCTTCCTCTCCCACCTCAGAAACAGGGGCAATAATGAGTCGTCCAGGCGATCCAGTTGCTCTGTCAACCAAAGTACCAAGGAAGGTTAATACAAACATGATTACCATCTACCTTTACAAATTCCAGATCATGGGTTAACATCCGAAACCAAACAGGACAATCATCCACTTGATCATCATCAGGCAACCCTACACCGGTTCCTTCTCAACTTTCAGAAAAAGTCTTACACGGGCTTATCATCAAAGCAACCCCTACACTGGATTCCTTCAGAAAAAGTCTTACACGGACTTATCATCAAAGCAACCCCTACACCGGATTCCTTCAGAAAAAGTCTTACACGGACTTATCATCAAAGCAACCCCTACACCGGTTCCTTCTCAATTTTCAGACAAAGTCTTACACGGACTTACGTCAAAGATGACCTTACCCCGGTTCATCAAAAAGTTTTACACGAACTTATCCTGCAGTAACCTTACCCCGGTTCCTCCAGAAGTCTTACACGGACTTACCTCAAGTTAACCTAACCCCGGTTCCTCCAGAAGTCTTACACGAACTTACCTCAAGATAACCTTACCCCGGTTCATCAAGAAGTTTTACACGAACTTACCCTGCAGTAACCTCACCCCGGTTCCTCCAGAAGTCTTACACGGACTTACCTCAAGATAACCTCACCCCGGTTCATCAAGAAGTTTTACACGAACTTACCCTGCAGTAACCTCACCCCGGTTCCTCCAGAAGTTTTACACGAACTTATCCCGAAGTAACCCCACACAGGTTATCCCTTTCCAGACGTAGTTTTACATGGACTCGTCATCAGTAAACCCTACACAGGTGTCTTTCTCTCCAAAGATGCAGTTTTACACGGACTCGTCATCAGGCAACCCTACATAGGTTCCCTCTTTCAACTTACAAAATTACAGTTCAAAACTTCCCCAGGAGAGTCCAATCTAGTTCCCCAGGAAAATTGGGATCCATCTCCCCAAGCAGGAAGCTTATCCCCAGTAGATTCTGGAAGCTTATCCTCGCAGAGCACGAACGCGTCTCCCGGCTTTATTCAAAGAGTTATTTCCTTACCAGGATATAACTGGGTTATCCTCAGCCAAAAGCCACGGAAAGATCGTCCTCGACGAAGTCTTCTTATCCCCAGCGAAGTCTATTAACACTTCCAACACAACAATGGTATCCCCAGCGAAGTTACCATCAACATTTCAGCAAAGTATCTCTCTCCCCACAGAGTATTGCTTCCCAGCAAGGTCGCTAGAGTATCTTTTCTCCCCGCAGAGTAGTCCATTCGCCAAGTTTATTCCGCAACGGAGTTATCTTCTCCTACCGGTATTCTTGCAATTATCATCCCCGGCGGAGGCAAAAATCTATTCTCCAACATCAGCCTAGGAGTGACTTCCCGGCACCCGTCAAGGATTTATTTTCCTAAGACGAAAAGATACATTCATAAACATCGCACTTTCATACATCATAGCATGCATATACGCATCATATCTTACAAATCTCATTTATGTTGAGAACATCATTGCTTGATCCATATCATGCACTGCATATGACTGACCTTTACCTTTCAGGAAAGATCCAGTTAAATTCTCAGCTATACCTCAAGACCTTGACCGGTTCAGTTAAATCGACCCTAAGATTTTACTGTTTCTTATCCAGTCCAAGGCCTTCTCTGGTTCAGTCAGATCGACCCTAAGATCTCCCTGTTTCTTATCCAGTTGAAGATTTCAAGACCTAGACCGGTTCAGTTAAATCGACCCTAAGATTTTACTGTTTCTTATCCAGTCCAAGGCCTTCTCTGGTTCAGTCAGATCGACCCTAAGATCTCCCTGTTTCTTATCCATTTGAAGATTTCAAGACCTAGACCGGTTCAGTTTAATCGACCCTAAGATTTTACTGTTTCTTATCCAGTCCAAGGCCTTCTCTGGTTCAGTCAGATCGACCCTAAGATCTCCCTGTTTCTTACCCAGTTGAAGATTTCAAGACCTAGACCGGTTCAGTTAAATCGACCCTAAGATTTTTCTGTTTCTTATCCAGTCAAAGGCCTTCTCTAGTCCAGCTAAATCGACCCCTAACAGATTTCCCTGATAAAGACTCAGCAGAAGATATCCAAGATTCTCTCAATGATTACTGTTGAGGTTGAAGTCGCCCAAGATTCTATCAATGATTACTGTTGAGGTTGAAGTTGCCCAAGATTCTCTCAATGATTACTGTTGAGGTTGAAGTCGCCCAAGATTCTCTCAATGATTACTGTTGAGGTTGAAGTCGCCCAAGATTCTCTCAATGATTACTGTTGAGGTTGAAGTCGCCCAAGATTCTCTCAAGGATTACTGTTGAGGTTGAAGTCGTCCAAGATTCTCTCAATGATTACTGTTGAGGTTGAAGTCGCCTATGGTTCTCTCCCCGTTACTGCGGAGGTAGTAATCGTCCCCAGATTCTCTCAGCGTTACTGTTGAGGTAGTAACCATCCCTGGTTCATTCATCACCTTTCGAAGATCCAGATCCAGCTCCTGTAACCAGTCAGGACATATCTATACAAAGAGTTTGAAGACCAGCTCCTGTAACAGGCCAGGTAATCATTTTCTTTTTTGCAGGTACATAAGTTCTCGCTAAGGAATCTCTTACGCGATCGACACCCAGATGGCATCTATAAGCCCATCCACCTACCCATCATCTCTTAGCATGGCATCTATAAGCCCATCATCCTATCCATCAATCTCCAAATGGCATCTATAAGCCCATTCCCACCATCACACTACTATGTGAGCGCAAATTTCTGGGCACTCTAGTGTCCAATCATCTTCCACCTTCGGATTACGAAAGGCACGTCAGCCAATCTACATCCTCAGGTTTAAGAAGATTGAACAGGGGCAATTGTTGTACCCCAAAATTTGCCCTCCCATATTTCTCAAAATATTTCAAGAAAAATTCACAAGTCCAACCCGGCGCATCATATTCAGGTGTTCTTTCGCCAAAATATCTCTGATAACATATTCTCAAATTCAGGTTCGGCTCAAGAGTCAATTCTTTAAAGAAGGTATCTGAATGTGTGAGTTTTCTCGAAGAAATATGGTGAAAAAAGTGTGCTGAAAGTGCAGTTTTTACGCGCTAAAAAATTCATAACTTGAAGATCGTGGCTCGTTTTGAACCCGTTCCGGTGGCCAAAATTCCGTCTTGACATTATCTACGTTTTCATCTATCACGGCTGGAAGCCAATTTCGATCAGAAGGTCTTCAAAAATGTGGATTTATCAAGTATTTCCATACAGAAAATTTGTGACAGAAGTTTATTTGCGTCATGTTCAGAAAATCATAACTTGGTCGATTTTCATCGTATCGAGCTGGTTCTGGCGCCAAAATTTCACAAATTGAGTTGGCTACATTTTCACAGGAGGTATTGAGTTCAAAAGGTATTCAAAAGGCCTTCATTTTTTGCTCAGAGTGCGTGACACGCCGAAAATCCTGAATGCTGAATATTATTTCATCTGGGCCGAAACTTCGAAAATTCATAACTCGGTCAATTTTTATCGGATTGGGCTCATATTTTTACGCAAGGTCCCTGACTCGTAGATCTACAACTTTTCTTCAAAAGTCGAGACCGGATTATGCTCCGATCAATACCAGTTTTTTATTGAAGAACGTGTCAGAGTCGACACTGGAGCCCAAAATAAGTTTGTCTGAGCTGAAACTTCAAAAATTCATAACTAATTCACCGTTTATCCGATTGAGCCGATTTTCGGACAGGAGTTAGCTATCGATGTCGGCTACATTTTGTTTTAACATTTCAACTTCATAAAATGCACTTAAGTCCCTGCGATTTATCCTGGAAAGTGACGAATTCAAGTGAATATTGGAGGCCCAATTGCACATTCAAAGCCCATTTGCTTTACCCTAATTTCCATTATATAATCACCTTCTTTTCACACAAACCAGGAGAAAAAAAGAGGAAAAGAAGAGAGAGAAAAAAACCTTGCCACAACACTGTTAGAATATCAAACTCTTTCAAGAACCCTAAAACCTTGAAATCCTTATTACAAATCCCTCTCTCACTACAAACAAGCCATCACAGTTACAAACCAACACCTCACTACTTCTTCAGTAAGGATAAGGCTGGCTTGATCTCCATGATCCTAATTTTCCAGTAAGGCATAAAAGCATCCAGGTCACTAATTTTCCAGTAAGGGTAAGATTGATTTGATCTCCATGATCAAAAGGGTATAATCATTCATACATGCCATATTGTGCCTAAACATTAAATTTCTTCATATATTGGCTTTATTTGCATTTTATGATTTTATTTAATGTGTTCGTGAGATTCAACACTGAAGATTTAGACAGGATCCCATGCAGGTTCATTTAGGAACGTTGAGGCCAAAAGCCAAAAGCCAAATGGCCAAAGTAGAAAAACTTATGCATGACACCAATACATGGCGAGACAGACATCCTAGAAGATTAAGGAACGTTGAGGCCAGAATACAAATGGCCAACAGCCAGAACACAAATGGCCATGAAACCCAATCCAATGGCCAAAGAATGCAGACCACGGTACTCAGGAGTCAATGAACACGCACGTGATGCCAGAAAGTCAAACAAGGCTTTTTGTCTAATGGGCCAGATTTCTCACAAAAAACCTCCCTTTGGGTCTGAATACCCCCCATGGTTTGCACATTTTTATTTTTTTATTTGATTTTCCTTTTTATTCTTTTAATTGTTTTCAATTGTTTTCTTTAATTTCATAAATTAATTTTCATAAGATAAAAAATCAGAAACTAAAATATATTTAATTATTATTATTTCACTATTAATTTATTTTGTAAATAAACTTTAATAATTAGTTTAGTAAATTAGGTTTTAAAACTTTAATCTTTTTCTCAATAAATTAAAATATGTAGAAATTAGGTTTTTTTAACTTTTTATCACTTTTCTTAATTAATAATTTTTTCTTATTATCATTATTATTAATTGCTAATTTATTTTGTAAATAAACATGTACATTAAATATTTAGTAAATTAGGTTAAACTTTAATATTATTCTTTAATAATTAAAAACAACTTAGAATTAGGGTTTCTCTTGAGTTTTAATTTTCTTTATTTCATAAATACAAAAACCATCAAAAAAACATTTCTTTTCTTTAATTTTATAATTAATTAACTTTTCATTCAATTTAATTCCAAAAGGGTCCAACGCACTCGAACGTTCTATTTTCTATTCTTTTCGCGCATTTATTCTTATTTTTCTTGTAAATATTATGTAAATGTTCAAGCCATGTAATAGTAACTAGGTTTTACTTTCCGCATTTTATTAAAAACGGGTCTTTGTAATTTGGCGATGTATAGACCCGCGCCTTGTAATAGTGTAGGATTTTATTTTCCGCATTTAAATTTCCGCACTCTTAACTGCTAAACTTTGCATGAAAGAATGTATGGCCTAAATTAAAAACAAGCGTAGATCACCATGATACATGTACAAGATAAAACATAACATGAAAATGACACACAAATTCACACACCACTCTTAGGGTACGCCTCACTGTTGCCTTGCCCTTGAAACGTGGTCGTCGAGTATAGGATGTTTTAGTAAGTCCTTATGTCCATGATCTATGGCATAGGGGTATCTTCTAAGGTGTCCTACTGTTGCTCTGGTGACCACACTGTCCCTACAAACTAATTGACCCGAACACCTCCAACGGTGGTGCTACCTACCTTTCAATGGTGGGATGGCACTACCTTAAGGATATTTACACAGCCTAATTCCTTAGGGTAGGTAGATGACTCATAGATACTTGCTCTATTCAAAACAAATCAAAAACTTCTTTTCACACCGACACTTTCAAAAAGCTTTCAAAACAACTTTTCAAACACTCTTGAGGACTGATACAAGAGTCGAATTGAAATTTTAAACGAAACTTTTTCAAACCCACTCACACTTTGAAAAGCAAACATTTTGAAAACACAAATGAGCAAGTATCTAAGAGCCCATGGATAACCATGGATAGAAAGGGTGCTAACACCTTCCCTTTCTATAAATCTACCTCCCGAACCGAGAAACTATCTCATAAGGAATTTTGATGTGCTTTTGTCCTGTCCATGTTGGAGAAAATAAAAGACGGTGGCGACTCTTGCTTATCGCGACATTTCGCGAACCAGCGTTAAACAGTCAGTTCCAGATCCACCGATCACAGTACCCATATTTTTTTAGGCCCTTTTGGGTTAGCATAAGAGTTTCCAGAATGTGATGTATATTTTATATCATGTGAGTGTCCAAACTTGAATTGCTTATTCAGAGGTTTGTAAGTGAAGGTCATTTTAGCAACAGGTTTTGGAATGTATGTCTCCTTCCCTTTGGGAGGTTCATATCCAATTCCTCTTCTGTTTTTCCCACTAACTCCATAGATCATTGAATCCATTTTGCTTCTGTCTATGCCTTTAGCAAGAAACGATTGAAAGCTATAGTCATATTCTTTCAGAATATCTTTTGAACTAGACACAGACTTTGAACTAAAATTCTTTTGAACATTTTGAATTTCCTTTTTAAGTTTAAAATTGTTTTCTAAAAGTTCAGATTTTTCTGTTTCATGTTTCCCAAGATCAGATGCAAGACTCTTCTTGAGTTTCTTGTATTTGATTTTGAGCTTACTATAGTTTTCCAGAAGTTCTCATAAACTATCAGCAAGTTCTTATCTAGAAAATTCAGAAAATACCTCTCTTTGTTCTGACTCACAGTCTGAGTCATCTTCTGTGATAGCCATCAGAGCTAGGTTGGCATTTTCATCTTCAGAACCAGATTCATCTTCAGAAGAATCTGAGTCATCCCAGGTTTCCATCATTCCTTTCTTCTTACCAAATCTCTTCTTTGGTTTTTCTTTTTGAAGCTTTGGACAATCACTTTTAAAGTGACCAGGTTCTTTGCATTCATAACAGATGATCTCTCTTCTGTTTGACTTTTTTTGTCCAGAAGATTCTGGTTTATCTTCTGACTTCTTGAAGTTCCTGAACTTCTTTTGTCTGTGCTTCCACATATGATTGATCCTTTTGGAGAGCAAAGATAGTTCGTCTTCTTCTGAAGCTAATTCTTCAGAGTTTTCTTCTTCAACCTGAAAAGCGTCAGTATCAAATTTCTTAATTGATTTAAGAGCCAGAGACTTACCTTTCTTCTGAGGCTCATGCTCATCCAGTTCAATCTCATGACTTCTGAGAGTGCTGATGAGTTCCTCCAGAGATACATTGTTCAGATCTTTAGACACTTTGAAAGAAGTGACCATTGGTGTCCATCTTCTGGGTAAACTTCTGATGATCTTTCTCACATGATCTACTTTGGTATATCCTTTGTTCAAAACTCTTAGACCAGCGATCAGAGTTTGAAACCTAGAGAATATTGCTTCTATGGACTCGCTCTCATCAACTTTGAAGGCTTCATACTTCTGAACTACAGCCAGAGCTTTAGACTCCTTAACTTGAACGTTTCCTTCATGAGTCATTTTGAGAGACTCAAACATATCATGTGTTGTATCTCTATTAGTGATTTTTTCATATTCAACTTTAGAGATAGCATTTAGAAAATTATTTCTAGCTCTATGATGATTTTTAAAATCAGCTTTTTGTTGTCTATCCATATTTTTTCTATCCATTTTGTTTCCTTCTGAATCTGTAGGATGTTTGTAACCATCCAACATTATATCCCAAAGATCACTATCATGACCTAGAAAGAAAATTTCTAGTCTATCTTTCCAGTACTCAAAATCTTCTCCATCAAACACTAGAGATTTGTTGTAACTATTATTGTTTTGTTCAGCGGCCATTGTGTTTTCTTCTGGATCTTTTCCTGACACGGTTAAGTGTTGTGCTCAGAGTCAGGCTCTGATAACAATTGAAGGGGTAAGAAAACACTTAGAAGGGGGGGTGAATAAGTGACTCTTTTCGTTTTCAAAACAAAGCTCAAACAATAATGGAAGAATACAGTTATTTGTATCCTTGTTCGTTTGAACTCAAACTACTCCAGTCCACCTGCCAAGGTGATTTCGCCTTTCTCAATAAGGACTTAATCCACTATAATCAACTGATTACAATCACACAACAACTGTTGTGACTAAGCTTGCACAAGTAAACTTACAAGTGACTAACACCACTAAGACTTAAATCTAGTCCTAGTCTGCTTGAGAAATCTGACCAAACTTGGTCTCTCAAGGAACAAATACAGGAGTTTAATCTTTACAGATAATGAAATAGAGTTTGCTTTTAATCAAGCTATATCACAACTGTGATTTTTCACTTAGAATATAATGCACAAATTGTATGAACAATGAGTTTGTGAGCTTAGAATCTTTCACGTAGTTTCTTGCTTCTAATTTGAAAATTTGATTGGTTCACTTGGTTGTAGTTGTTGGCTTGCAATAAATGTTCTTCTATTTATAGTAGGAACAATAAGACCGTTGCTGCCTTCAGAAAAGATAGAGAGCATTAAATGCTTTGCGTGTATCCTTGCAATATTCCATTTTCCAAGAAACTAGTTGTAGGCACTTGAGTGCTTTCAGCCGTCTTTGCATTAATGAGAAAACGTCAGAATGTAAGAACATGTTTTCCTTTGCTTTGACAAGACAAGTTGATCAAAAAGTTATTTCATAATTTTCTCCAATGTCTTTAAGTCAGAACATGCTTCACTCATCTTCTAGGCAGTGTATTTCTTGCTAAGAGCTTTGAACAGTGCTTGCTTTCAAGTTATCTTCTGAGCAAGGAGCCTGCTAAAAGTTAGAAGATATATTTAACAAATAAAGTGTCTTACCAGAGTCAGCAGATGCGTTTGAATAAAAGGTTCTTTTATCAAAGAACTTCTTCATAATTTTTGCTTAGCACTTTAGAATGTTTTCTGTCAGAACATTAACTGAGATATTCATAACACATTCATCAGAGCATAAATTATATTAAATATAATTTAGCTATCATCAAAACTCTTGAGATAGGTCAGAACTAATCTTGTTCTTTCAAGGTTGTGAGAAGGAACCTAGATAGTAGGGTTACTTCGATATGAGAGCCTGGATAGTAGGGCTGTGATAAGGAACCTGGATAGTAGGGTTACTTTGATATGAGAGCCTGGATAGTAGGGCTGTGAGAAGGAACCTGGATAGTAGGGTTACTTCGGTATAAAAACCTGGATATTAGGGCTGTGAGAAGGAACCTAGATAGTAGGGTTACTTCGATATGAAAGCCTAGATAGTAGGGTTGTGAGAAGGAACCTAGATAGTATGGTTACTTCGATATGAAGGCCTGGATAGTAGGGCTGCTTTTGAATGAGTTTGGGTAAAACTGTAGAGGGAACCTAGGTAAGGTTGCTTTGTGATGAGTCAGTGTAGGACTTCTGGAAGAAACCTGGGTAAGGTTGTATCGGTCGCACCAATGATTACTCTGTTTAGCTTCGAGTGTTGATCACGGACCTGTTGGAAATTGTTGATAATAACTGTCTTTCCTGAAAGAAGTACATGGTTAGTTATGTGCGATGCATGAGATGCATTGTATGATGACATTCTCAAAATAAATGAGACTATGTTATATGTGATGTATGCACATGTCAATATGTATGAACATGAAATACAGACGTAATAATCTGAGTCCAAGAAAGTAATCCCTGACTGCTGTTGAGAGTATGAGAAATGGTATTCTTGACTACTGTAAAAAACCATAATTCCTCTATTTCTGTTGGGGATGGTGAACAAGGATGACTATGCTGGGGATTTTCTAATCATTCAGCTGGTGAGTATTCTGCCAGAAGCGACCCTGTCTAAGGATAACTCTGCGGGGAATAACTCTGTTGGAGAGGAGATACTCTGTTGATAGATCTGCTGACTTGGAGAAATAACTCAGCTGGGGATGAATTTCCATTGCTGGTGATAATGAATTTTGGTTGAGATTGAATTTATGCTTGTGAGAGAAATAAACTCTGCTTAGGGAAAATTTTACTGACTCACTCGCGATGGTGAACCTCAGCTGGGGAAAGTTATGTCCTGTTCAGGAAAGCTAACGTCGCTATCTTTGGATACTTTTTACTCTGTGGGGAGTGTATGTACCACTACTCATGCTCTCCAACTGGCTCTATCCCGATACCTGATGGGCGGAGTAACTGTAAGGTTTGGGCACTTCTTGTTTTCCCTGTCCTTGGAATTATGAGTAATCGTCTTTTGTTTCTTGTGTAAATATTTATGAGCAGCCATCATTTTCAAATGCATATATCAAAAATGAATCATTGGACGTTCTTGCAAAACAAAACAGAAAAATAAAAACAAATTGAAATTTCTTGTAAAATGAATTGTATTGATTTTTGAAGTTGGCTTGTAATATGCGTTTTGTACAAGGAGGCTGACGTCCTAGTAAGAGAACGCTGCCGAAAGATAGAAATTACAATTTGTGTAGAAAGAAAAATAGCTATGTGAAACGACCCTATTGGGTTCCAACTCTGCTATTGCCTTTATATCTCCGAGCGTCTCATCACTTTGCTACTTGGTCGAAGGTGGATCAGATTAATTGGCATCGTCTGAGCTTGATAGTCGATACCGAAGCCTAGTTATAAGATGATCCAATGAGACATAGTGTTACTCTTTGATCCCTAATTTTTTCCTGGACCGCCCTTTCGAGTTTTCAGTCCACCGAGATACCCTTTTTTCCCAAGCTGCCTTTTCAGGTTTTCGACTTGCCGGGTGTACAGTTTTTTCATTTTCATCCCTTACTTTTGCCCGAGCCTTTTTGGTTCGTCGGGAAGCCCTTATTTTTGCCTAGGCCAGTCAACTTAGCGGGTATTTGATTATGCGTAGTATCTTTTTACTATGTTTGTATTGACGGGGTGAGGAAGGTCGTCACCATCCATGGTGGTTAGAATTATAGCTCCACCTGAGAAAATGTTATTAACCACAAATGGCCCTTCGTATGTGGGGGTCCATTTTCCCCTGGGATCACCTTGCGGTAGTATGATGCGTTTGATTACTAGATCCCCGACTTGATATTCTTGACATCTGACTTTCTTGTTAAAAGCCTTGATCATTTTCTTTTGATACGTCTGACCATGACAGATAGTAGTAAGTCTCTTTTCATCGATTAGATTTAGCTGATCAAGTCGGGTTTGGATCCAGTCGTCTTTGTTCAAACCCGCATCCTTCATAATCCTGAGAGAGGGTATCTGGACTTCGATGGGTAGGAATGCCTCCATACCATATACCTAAGAGTAGGGTGTTGCCCCTGTCGACGTCCGTGCTGAGATACGGTACCCATGAAGAGCGAATGATAGCATCTCGTGCCAGTCTTTGTATGTCACCGTCATCTTTTGCACAATCTTTTTGATATTCTTGTTAGCCGCTTTGGCAGATCCATTCATCTTTGGCCGGTAGGGTGAAGAGTTATGATGATGTATCTTGAACTGTTTACAGGGTTCGCTGATCATCATGTTGTTGAGATTTGCACCATTGTCAGTAATAATCCTCTCTGGGACACCATATTGACAGATCAGATTGTGTCAGATGAACCGCGCCACGACGTTCTTGGTTACTGTAGCAAAGGAAGTTGCATCGACCCACTTCATAAAGTAATCAATGGCTACCAGAATGAAGCGATGCCCGTTAGATGCAGTAGGTCTGATCTCGCCGATCATATCGATGCCCCACATTGCAAAGGGCCAAGGAGTTGTCAAAACATTCAGGGGAACCAGAGGTACAGGCACCTTATCAGCATAGACTTGGCACTTATGGCAGGTTCGAGAGTTTTGATAACAGTCAGCTTCCATAGTGGACCAGTAGTATCCTGCCCGTAGGATTTTCTTTTCCATGGTATGTTCACTAGAATGGGTTCCGAAAGTGCCTTCATGTAATTCTGCCATGATCCTTTCTGCCTCGCTCTTGTCCATACATCGCAGTAAGGTTGAATCATGGTTACGCTTATAGAGGATTCCATTGCTGATGAAGAACTTCGCAGCGAACCTTCTCAGAAACTTCTTATCATTAACAGATGCCCCCTCAGGGTATTCTTGAACCTCAAGATACCTTTTGACTTCGTGAAACCAGGGTTTGTCTGCCACTTCTTCAGTGTCGATCTCACAACAGTGTGCGGGTTCATCCAACCTCTCAATAGTAATCTGGGGAGCTTCATTGTCCCACCTAACTTCGAACATAGAAGACATGGTAGCTAGCGAGTCCGCCAACTGATTCTCTTCTCTTGGGAAATGTTCAAAAGTTATATCCTCAAAGTGTAGGAGCAATGTCAATACATAATCTTTGTAAGGAATAAGATTTGGGTGCTTCATATCCCACTCGCCTTTGATCTGACTTATCACCAGAGCAGAATCTCCGAATACACTCAAGAACTTAATACTCAGGTCAATAGCAACTTGAAGACCCGTGATACACGCTTCATACTCCGCCATATTGTTGGTGCAGCTAAAACATAATCGGACGGTGAATGGAGTATGATAGCCTTCAGGAGATATAATTACAATGCCAATGCCATTACCCAATACGTTCGAGGCTCCATCAAAATACATAGACCATCGAGATCCCTCCTCGGGTCCTTCATTCGGTCTGGGTTCTTCGCAGTCGGTTACCAACATAATATTCTCATCCGGGAACTCGAAATTCATGGACTGGTAGTCATCCACATCCTGATGCGCCAAATGATCTTCCAATACACTCCCCTTGATTGCTTTTTGGGTTATGTATTCGATGTCGTACTCGGTTAAGATCATCTGCCATCTTGCTATCCTTCCGGAGAGAGCGGGCTTCTCGAAAATATACTTGATTAGATCCATCTTTGATATCAACAAGGTAGTGTGAGTCAGCATATACTGTCTCAGTTAGCGAGCAGCCCATGCCAAAGCGCAGCAAGTTTTCTCGAGCAATGAGTATAGGGTCTCACAGTCGATAAGCATTTTGCTAAGGTAATAAATGGCATGCTCTTTTCGACCAGACTCGTCATGCTTCCCCAACACACAACCCATTGAATTGTCTAGCACCGTCAGGTATAATATCAAAGGTCTTCCTTCAACTGGAGGCATTAAAATTGGTGGTTCTTGAAGGTATTCTTTGATTTTTTCGAAAGCGGTCTGGCATTCATCATTCCACTTTACCCCTTTTTTTTCCAACAGCTTGAAGATTGTCTCATAAGTAGCAGTCAGATGTGAAATGAACCTGGCGATGTAATTCAGACATCCCAAGAAACCTCTAACTTCCTTCTCTGTGCGGGGAGCCGGCATCTCCTGTATGGCTTTTACCTTTGCAGGGTCCACCTGAATACCCTTATCATTGACAACAAAACCCAGAAGCTTACTAGACCTTACCCCGAAGGTACACTTGTTCGGATTCAACCTTAGCTTATACGTCTTCAACCTGTCAAACAGTTTATGGAGATGATCAAGGTGCTTTTCCTCAGTCTGGGACCTGGCTATCATGTCATCAACATAAACCTCGATCTCATGGTGAATCATATCGTGGAACAAAGCGACCATGGCGCGCTGATAGGTTGCCCCAGCATTCTTCAACCCAAAAGGCATTACCTTATAACAGAATATGCCCCACTGCATAACGAAGGTTGTCTTCTCCATGTCCTTAGGAGCCATCTTGATCTAGTTGCATCCAGAAAAACCATCCATGAAGGATAAGATCTTGTGTTGCGTAGTGTTGTCGACTAGAACATCAATGTGAGGAAGTGGGAAGTCATCCTTGGGGCTTGCCCTGCTCAGATCTCTGTAGTCCACACACATCCATACCTTACCATCCTTTTTAGGTACCAGGACGACGTTGGCAACCCACTGCGGATAAGAAGTGACAGCTAAGAAAACTGCATCGAACTATTTCATGACCTCTACTTTGATTTTCTCTGACATTTCAGGGTGCATACGGTGGACCTTCTGCTTTACCGGAGGGCAATCTTCTTTAGTCGGCAGTCGATGTACCACAATATCAGTGTCCAAACCAGGCATGTTTTCATAGGACCAGGCGATGATCTAAACATAGTCGTGTAGCATCTGTATTAACTGTTGTTTGACACTAGGCTCCAGATTCGCACCTATTTTAGCCTATTTCCTGTCTTCCTCTGTACCCAAATTCACTGACTCAACTGGCTCTTCATGAGGCTGTATGGCGCTTTCTTCCTGCTGTAACAGTCTAGCAAGTTCTCCAGGCACCTCACAATCATCCTCAACTTCGTCCTCGGCTTGGTTGATCGGATTTTTGAAGTCATAACTGGCAGTAGCAGAGTTGTTATCAATGGGATCCATAGTGGATATGGATCTGCAGTATGATACGTGAGTGTGTAAGAGAATAGTTGTTTTGATAAAGTGAGAGACAGAAAAGAAAAACAAGGAGCGCAAAATTTGTATGCAAGAAACGTACAATGCTTTATTGATGATATATGAAATGACAAATAATAGCCCTCACAAGCAAAGCCAAGGTGCCTCGGACAAGGCACCGGGCCGTAAAGTTTCAAACTATTTATTACAAATCTTAAAACAAATGAGTCAATTACTGTGGAATAAAAGAAACAGGTATGAAGTCCCTGGCCGTCCAGTTATTCGGTCCACCGTTGGTTATTGGCTAGATCCAACTGTCGATGTCTGAATCCTCTTCATTGTCTTCAATTGCATTAATTCCCCGATTGTTGATGTGTAGAGGAGGTCTTCCAGCCCAGGCGCGCCTAACAGCCCTTTGAGCCCATGTAGTAAAGCCCAAACCAAATTTTTCAGTTTTGTGAGTAAAATCAGGGAGTTGACCCCAATTGGTACACCCACCTTCTTCAACCACAGCCCTGGCGTCCTTGAGAGAATCCATCTTCAACGGAGGTTTGTTGGTAGTAACTTCAGTTGATGCCAAGATCTGAGGGACCTCTTCGAAATTCTGACAAGGCGTTTCTATGAATTCCTCGTCCATCTCTACATATCGGATGGAATTGAGGTGGCTCACCATATATTCTTCTTCGCCTCGCACTGTGACAATCTTTCCCTTCACCGGGTATTTCAACATTTGATGGAGCATGGAAGTAACTGCCCCAGCCTCATGGATCTAAGGATGACCCAACAAGCAAGAATATGACGGCCTGATATCCATTACGTAGAAGGTGGACCCAAAAGTCTGAGAACCCACTTTGACATGGATGTCCACCTCCCAGTGCACCATTCTCTTCGATCCGTCAAAATCCCTTACCATAATGTTACTAGGCTTTAGAATCAAACCCTCACAACCCAAGTGGTCCAACGCTTTCTTCGGAAGAACATTCAGTGAAGACCCGATATCTACCAGCATATGAGCCATAGTGGTGCCCCTGCACTCAATCGAGACATACAGAGCATCATTATGCTTCCTTCCTTTTGGTGTCAGATATGCATTCGAGAAACCAAGCCCATTGTCAGCAGTCAGGCTGGCCACACACTCTTTGAACTGATCTGCTGAAGTTTCCTGTGGCACATGCACAGTCTTGAGAAATGCAATCAAAGCCCTCGCATGGGCTTCAGAACACAACAGCAGAGACAACATGGATATCTTTGATGGGGTCTGCCCCAACTGCTCGACCATATTGTAGTCGCTCTTCTTTATAATTTTCAGTATTTCCTCTATTTCTTGTTTAGAGGCTTCCACAACGATTTTCTTAGGTGTCTCCGTCCGGGCAGGCTCACCTATAATTTCCTTGCCCCGAGTCCCAGATGGCTCAGCAGCAGGGGAGATAACTGGAGTAAGAATAGGAATAGTAGCAGGTGTAATAACTGGAGTAGGAACAGGAGAAACCTCAAGAGTGCTGGTTGGAGTAGCAGTTGGAATAATAGTAAGCTTGATATAGTCTTCAGGGAAATCTCGGGAGAGAAGACCCTTCCACTTCGGGTAACCTTACAAGTCCCAACAATATTACTGACATTAGTATCAGCTTCTTCTTCATTCTTCGGATCTTGCTTAATACCATGATACTACACATCAGCACCATAATGCCATGGGACAACCTTGTCTGAGGTGTATGGGATGGGACCAGGAACATTGATTATCAACAGAGCAATTCTTTGAACAGGTGTAATCCTAACAGGTTTTCTTGAGGAAACCTTGGGAGGATTGGCGCAAATGGTTATAGTGGCGATGTCTTCATTTGGAACCACATGAATCATAGTCTTCTTGAACAAAATCTCTTTATTATCCATCAGGTGTTGAATACCTGACTTCAACAAACGGAAACCAGTAGGTATAATCGAACACATGTGGCAACCTTCACCACAACCCGGAAATAAACTGGCCAACAGCAAATTCTTCTTAACAGTCATAAGAGGAGTAGAAATCTCTTCAACAGAGGTCACAAACAAATCAGTATCAACAACATTAACTCCACGACCATGTTTGGGCATGGGAGCAGTTATAACATTCGGCTTTTCTGGAGCATCGAACTCTATCTCCTTGGCTTCAAGAAAATCTTGTACTTTGTTCCTCAGAGCCCGGTAATCGTTTGTATCATGGCCAGGACTCTCATAATGGTAGGCACACCGCGCGTTGGGATTGTATCTGGGAGAAGTAGTATTTGGATTCTTGGGATCCTCTCTCAAGGTTACCAAGTTAGATTTCAGCAGGTGAGGTAACACTTCAGCCAAGGTCATGTTGATGCGGGTAAACTGCCGTTGTGGTCTTTCCACCCTTTGTTGATTGTTGCATTGTGGAGCAACTACGGGTCTTGGTATCACTATAGCATTTACCGTTTGACGGTGTTCAGATCTGCTTTGGCGCCTTGGGCTATAGACTGCACTCGCTTCCTTCTTACCAGTAAAAGGCTTCTTAACTAAACTCGAGGAGGCGTCCTTCTGTATTTTACCACTCTGAATTCCAGCTTCTACTCTTTCTCCATTTAAAATCATCTCGGTGAAACCAGATGATGAGCTGTTGATCAAGTGATTGAAAAATGGACCAGATAGCGTCCCCAGAAACATGTCAACCAATTCCCTATCAGACAACGGGGGTTGAACTCTCCCAGCCAAGTCTCTCCATTTTCGAGCATAATCTTTAAAACCTTCACCTGCACCCATGGACATACTCTGGAGTTGAGTACGAGTAGGAGCAAGGTCGACATTATACTGATATTGCTTGTAGAAAGCAACAGCAAGATCTTCCCAGTTTCGGACGCTGGCTCCCTCCAACTGGTAGAACCATTCAAGCTGAGTCTCTGACAGACTATCTTGAAAGAAGTGCATCCACAAATTTCTATCAGCAGTGTGGGGTTGGATTTTCCTGACATACGAGCGGAGATGGAGTTTTGGGCAGGACACCCCATCATACTTGGCAAAAACCGGAGCTTTAAACTTATGAAGGATGACCACTCCCGATACCAGTCCCAGTTCTCCGGAATCCAAACCAGGTATCTTCTGAACTTCCATAGCACTCAGACGGTCTTCTAGTTGCTTGTATTTATCCTCAGTAGGAGGATATTGCTCATCATTGTAATCAGTATCGTTGTCAGAAACTACAGGACTAGGGTCCTTTTCTCTTTCTTGGTTCTCCCCGTCCTTGGATGAAGAGGTCAGATCAGTTTGATGCTTCAACCTTTCTCCGAACCTTCTACCCATATTCAGAATACTAGTCTTCTTCTTCTCTTTTAGAATAAGGGTCTTCAAATCCTCTTGCCCCTTAGCCAGACTTATTAACATCTGTTGGAACTGGGCGTTATGTGCCTGAAGATCTTTGATGACTTGATCGGAAGACATTTCTGCTGAAATAAACAGTGAAGAAGATGAGAAACCTGTAGTGGTACCTGTAATGATGTGTATGATAATGGGATGCGCATGTAATGATTTCAAAGACTTTAGGAGATTTAATTTTGCAAACCAAAATAAACAAAACTTTATTAGCTTAAACTTTGAAGGTTCATAATGCCTTTAAGGCTTTACAAAATAAGTAAATAAAACAAATCTAAAACTAGAAATAGAACATCAAAAGTCCCATGGACTCTTCCTCTTTGTGCTAATATAGTCATTGATCACTCTTTCTTGCTCGAGCTGCCTGGTGAGCTTCAAAACCTTCCTCTCCTGCTCATGGAACTGCTTCCGATAAGTATCCTGCTCATTCCTCAACTGAATCTAAGACCTCCGTAGCTCCCCAAGATCAGTGGACATGTAAGGATAGAAAACCGTGTAAGGAATGCCTTATTCATTAGTGGGCTCCACAATCACTGGTAATACGGCCACATAAGGCATAACAAGCTTTTAGGCACGAGCTCGGACCCATTAGAGGTAAGGCTGCATAGAAAGGGAAGTCTTCGGTCCCAACTCTTCGGGGTCAGATATGTTTACCATGCCCCAAGCTCGTATGAACCTTCGGCGATGCTCCTTAACGTCATCCTTATAGTCGAATACAATGTCCTCGAGAAGTAACTCATGGGGACCATCCCTTCGAGCACGACCAAATTGTCGCGAAGCTAGACAAGGATTGTAAGTTATACCCCCTCTGATACCAATTAATGGGACATTAGGGTACCCCCCCCACAACGGTCAATAACAGCAGTGTCTTCCATAGCTCAGGAAAACCAAAGAATATTTGTATGAGCGAGTGACATTATTCTGTGCGACCAACCCAAACCTTCTTCGTTCTTCAGCACAGACTTAGGGAGGTGAGAAATAAACCACCTCGACAGCAATGGCATGCAGCATATAAGAATCCCTTTTCTCCTCATGGTACGAGTATGGAGAGCATGCAAAATATCTCCGAGCAAGGTAGGTACAGGATTGCGAGAAAGGAAAATCTTGACAGCATTCACATTTACAAAGGAGTCCGGATTAGGGAAGAGAACTAAACCATAGATAAGAAGATCCAAGACATCCTCAAAAGCCTGAAAATCCAAATCATCCCAAAATAACTGAGCCTGGTCTATCACAAATTTGGCTAGAAAACCTTCGACCCCGCTTCGAATTTCCCAATTGGATACCACATCGGCCCGTCTTAAATGTAAGGCTGAGGCAATGTCTTCTGGCCTAGGAACTTCTTCCATACCTGTGAAGGGTACCTGTTCAAGAATGGATATGCCCAATAGATGAGAGAATTCTTCCAAGGTGGGTACCAGCTGGTAATCTGGAAAGGTGAAGCAGTGATGCTTGGGATCGAAGAACTGAAATAGTACGCTCATCATCTATTCATCAAGGTTTAAAGTAACCAGGATGAGAAGTTAACGGTGTCTATTAATGAAAGTAGAAGTTTCAGAAACTCTTGATGCTAGCTCTTTAAGCTGGGCAGGTATCTGCACAAAGTTGATTCAGATGGTATTTCTATGCACGGAAGCCATGATCTGCAAAATAGAACAAAGATAAATTCCCTTGGTCTTTGAAATGATTAGTGTAATGAAGCATGAATGCCATGTTATGATGCATGATGTCATGATAAACCACAGGTATAGCAAACACAAATATTGCAAACACAGTCAAATCACATAAAGCCCTTAGGTTTAAGGCTTGCATGAGGTCAAAGGTAATACCCTCTTGAAGTTAAGTTGGTTTCTAACCTGTCCTAGAAAAGTAACCGGGTTCTAGAGGATCTCAATATCACTGACCATCCTCCATCGATCATGGTTTCAGCTCACGCAATCTTTTCTTGCGGCCGAAATTATTCCGAGAGTATGGCCTCAATGAGTGTAGCATCGAGTATCAACCAGTTCTCAACTATACACCGAGGCCGGCTATCTCACTACTTTCTAATGGCCAAGTTGGGCGATTAAAGGTTCTAAGGTCAATTGATGCTTAATGATACCACGCAGCGGCCTCGTATTCTCCTCGTTTCTCCACAAGGGATACCGGTACCAACCAAAGTGCCACACTAACGTAGCTACTGCTTCAACCGTATCGATCTACGCCGTACAGTTCCCTCACATTATATTGCTACTTACCGAAAAGGTATTCCCCAGATCCAGGTGTAGGATCTATAGTAACCCCAAACAAAACCCTCAAAAATAAAGCAAACAAAGTAGTCAAGAGAAGCAATTATGATGACCTAAATCCTAAGGTATACCCCACTTATTAAATCCCCAGCAGAGTCGCCAGTTCTATGATACGGTGGCAGAACCGACTGTTTTTACTTGTTTGCATTTTGTGTTTTGTGTTCGCAAAATGTCGCGGTAAGCAAGAGTCGCCACCGACTTTTATTTCATCCAATCGGAAAGGAAAAAAGTATTGAAAAAATCCTTTTTCGAGATATTCTGAGTATGGGGGGTAGATTATAGAAAGGGAAGGTGTTAGCACCCTTTCTATCCATGGTTTTCCATGGGTTCTTAGGTACTTGCTCATCTTTTAAAATTGCTTCGGTGTTTGCTTTTGAAAAATGTTTTACGAGGCAACATTTTCGAGGCAACATTTTCGAGGCAACATTTGCGAGGCAACATTCGAATGGGACGTTTAATCTTTTTTAGACAGGAGGGCAACCACTAAGACACCCTATACTTAATGATCGTTTACCGAAGGCAACCAAAGTGAGAGTATACCCTAGGAGTGATATGTGCGAGTGATTTGTTTTCAGTTATTTATCTTTAAACATTAGGGCTTTCTAACCGTATTAATTTGTCATGCATTCTTGTCATACAATCCTATTAGCATACATCTAGACAGTTAAATATTTGCGGGAATTAAAAATGTGAGAAAAATAAATCTACGCTATTACAAGGCTTCGGGGAGGGGGATTAATTACATAGCCAAAAACCCGAGAATTTAACAGTAAATAAAACCCTAAATTAAACTATTACAAACCATGAACTGTTACAAAAATATTGGCCAAAATAAATAATAAGCGCGCGGTGAATTAAATACGAAATGACTAGGGTTTTGAACCTTGACTAAATCTATTTGCGATTGATTAAAAAAAATTGGTCATGTTTTTTTATTTAATAAAATAATAAAACAATTAAATTAAAAAGAAAGCCCTATGTCCTAATTAATTTTAAATTAAGAAAAAATAAATTAATTCACTCTAAAAACCTATTTTTGTATTTTTATTTATTTGAGAAGAAATAAAAGAATTAAATCAAGAATTTAACCTAATTTTTATTTAATTTTATTTACAAAAACAAGTTAAAATTTCCCTAGGTTAAATTAAATTAGATTAAATTTGATAATAATAAAAAAACTAATTCTAATTTTTTGGTGAATTCTTGATTTTATGATTTTTTATGAAAAATAATTAATTTTGTTAATTAAAATAATTAGAAGAAATATTAAAATAATTATTAAAAAAAGAAGAAAATAAAAGAGTATAGAGATGCGCCTGACAGCATTAGCAAAAAGGGGGTTTGAATCTGATTTTCTTGGCCCAAAACTCCAAGACCTGTATTGACCATGCTGGATTAGGTGCAGGTGTTGACTTGAGGCGTATGGTGGTCCTTTGCTATTTGGGCGTCAGATCTGATTAACTAGGCATTAAGTGGCCAGGCATAGAGGGTGTATGGAAGGCGTATGCTACTGTATTGCATGGGATCCACCTGAAATAATCAAGAAAATAATAAAATGCACACGCCTGGGATTGAACCCAAGACGTGTGCATCAAAGGCCTTCTCCCCAACCATCTAAGTTAGCGTGTTAACTTGCAAGTATAATAAACATAAAAGATAATATTCAAAACAAGCTAATGGGGTCAGCCAAACGCGTGAATTTTTAAACGGACCAATCTCACGCTGCCACGCCTCATCTTCTTCCTCTCTCCGTTGCTTAAGCAAATCAGACTTTTACCTACAGACGTTTGTTGTAGGTATAACCTTGTCCATATCCAAAATTGCATATGCTCAAGATAAATGACAATGGCTGGTACCAATCAACTTGTCTCATCCTCACGAGCATCATGGTACCAGAATCAACGCCTAATTTTTCCTGCATTGAAAACCCCTAAACAAGAACACAAAACCCTAACTATGGCAATATCATGTACATGCATCAAAAATGCAATTAAATGGAATGATTAGCTTGCAAACACGATGGTAAACATGAGTATAACAATCAAAAGTTCTAAAGATGCGTGAATTAGTGAAATCAGAATCAAGTTTTTGGGCAAACCGTGGGAGGCGTAGAGCACGATTCTGGGCGTTTCAAGACCTGGGAGTGATTGGAATAGCTTCCTGGGATGTGGGAAGGGATTGGTGCTCTTGAAATGCTTTGAAACTCCTTGTAGATTGAAAATTGATTCCCATTTTTTCTTGAATTTTTCAGTTTTGTTCTTGGCTATGCACGACCTCTAACCCTCTTTTTTTTGCTTTGTTTTTGTTCATTATATATCCCTTAATGAATTAGGGTTGCAAAACAGATCCAATCCTTAAGCTTTGATGATATTTGATTTGATTCTTTGGCCATATGATATGTTTATATTTTCATGCCAATCATGCTCTTTTTGTAACAATTACCATTGATTCGAATTGATCTTGCAAGATCAGCATATCTTGGTTGCTAACCTGTCAAAAAAAAATCAAATCCTATCTTTGATAATTTTCATCATTTATTTGATTTAATTCACTTTTTAATTAATGAAAATTCAAAATAAATTGAAAAATGAAGCAAATAATTTGTGGATAAGTATTTGAGTCGTGGACCACATTATAATTGAGGTGCAAGCATAAAAAGTTGTGCCCATTTAGCAAAAAATGCAAATTTGAGCACATTTGAATTTTGGCAATTTTGCAAAAATGGTCAACTTGGCCAATGCATAACTCTCTTAATTTTGACCCTAGAGAGGTGTTCTTGGACTTTTTAGAAAGCTTAGGATGTCCTATAAGAAACCCTTTTGGTCTCATCTAAATTGAGTCTTCCATATCCATGTATGAAGCTTTGACCCAAAAGGTGTTTTTGTTGACTTTCCAAAATGACCTATAATGTCAAAATTCATATCTTTTTGTGAGTGCATATTTTGAACTTGGGAGCTGAATATGAATTGTAGGTAATGGCATCCTATTAAAACTGAACTTTAGATGGGTCATTTCTGATAAAGTATGAGAAAGTTATGCTTGGTCAAAGTTGAGTTGACTTTTCCTACAAAACCCTAATTTAGCAACTTTTGGGTTTTGATGAATTATGAGCAATCCTTGAGGAATCATGATCAACCCTTGATCAAATTATGGATAATACTTGAAAATGAGGATGTTGACCGAAAATATTGAAGTTTGACTGTATGTGGGCCACAGTTAACTTTTGACCTAGCATAGTTGATTTTCAGGCATTTGAGCAATTGATTGAGCAAACTTCTTCTGCAAGGCTTGAAACTTGACATGAATGATCTTGATAACCTATTAGGACAATGGTGAGCCTTTGAGTCCTTTTTGGTCCACACATCTTGATGAATATGGAAACCCTAATTTGAGATGGACTGCCTTAGGAGAGAGTTTGTTCGGTCAACTCTTGAACTTCCTTGAACAATTTGGGGACTTCACTTGCCATGTGTTGAGAAATATGGGAGGGAAAATTTTGGGGTACAACAGGTGCAATTAAAAACCTTACGTTCCAACCAATCTCAATCAGATCCAGGTGTGCCATCATCCTTCTGAGGATCCCATGGGTAGAACCAACCCCTTTTGGAAGGCCAAAGCATCCAGAACCACCGCCTACGATAACTCACAGTTTGCAAACCTTTTAAACTTCAAACTTACGATTCATGACATATAAATAATATATCTGCACATATTTGAGTTTAACATCATATTTGCGCATGTTTTGAACCATTACATGCAAGCTTTGATTCCAGAAACAAGAAGTGCCATTGTTAGGGAACGAGTTTTCTGTTTCTTCGCATCTGTGTTTACAGTCCATTTCAGCCAAAAAGAATAACACCATCATGATCGCAACCTATGATTTAGGGGGGGTACGCAAAATTTCAGGATTTAAATCTCCCTATTTTGCAGATTAGGTTTGTGGCTGGTCGGAGAAGATGATCGGAACCACCATCCAGGGTGGTTTAACCGGCCAAGGACTTTGAGTGGCGTGTTAGGATGTTCTGATTGGACAATTTGAAATACAGGGACCCCATATGCTGGCGCGTGTTTGACAACTCAGTAGTTATCCTCATTTTATATTATATATTTTTGTGTTGATTATATATATGAATGATCCAGCACCACAAATGGCAAAGGCATAAGGGTGCAAAGGGAAAGACCTAGGTTCGATTCCCAGGTCTTGAACGTTATTTTTTCTAATGAAGCTTCTCCAGATACAGTGCATCCAGGCCATTCACGCTTACCATGTGTTCCCAGGTCATCACCATCAGGTCAATCATCCTCCAGATCTAACGCCTAGCATGTAGTCCCCATGATGGACCTCCCTACCACAATAACACTGGATCCAGCGCAGCTTTGGGTTTACATAAGATCTGGGCTTTGGGAATTCCAACCTGCACCCCCTAGTTTGCTTTCTCACCCCTCTCAGGCCCATTTCTTATTTTTTTCATTCTTTCTATTTAGTTTATATTTTTTTTATTCTTTTTTTTAAATTATAAAAATCAGAAAATCACAAAAATTAGGACTTAGAGTTTTTCTTAAAAAATTAATTTTAAGAAAATTAATTAATTTAATTAACTTTAATGTATTTTTCTTTAATGTAAAATTAATTAGAGAATTAAGTTAAATTCCAAATTTATTTTCATAAAATACCAAAAACATTTTTTAATAAATAATTAGACTTCTAGGGTTTCAAACATAGTCCAGTCTTAATTTTCGCGCGTTATTATTTTTCCATACGATTATTTTTTATCATTTATGTAACTGCGCCCGGTTTGTAATAGTTAATTAGGGTTTTCAATTTTCGCATTTAACTTTTCGTCCATTATTTATGTATCTACACCAAAGCCCTGTAATAGCGTAGGAACTTTTATTTCTTGCTTTTATATTCCTTATATGCTTATATATGAGTTGTTAGTAATTAGGCGTGCATGACAAGATTAAATCAATTAATCAGTAGGTCACTAACTTTAAGATAAATACCTAGAAAAAAGCACATTGTTGCACACTTGCACCCCTAGGGTATGTCCTCACTTTGTTTTCCTTGGAAAACAATGGTCATGTCCCTCGAACGTAGGGATATCTTAGCAAAGACCCTCAATTCTAAAGTCATCATAAAGATCATAGTCCCTAACGTCCCTTGAGTTGCCTACGAGAAATGATCTTATCCCCGGTGTGATCGGTGGAAATAGAACTGACTGTCTTTTAAGCTGGTTCACGAAATGTCGCGGTAAGCAAGAGTCGCCACCGTCTTTTATGTTCTCCAACATGGAAAGGACAAAAGCATAGCAAAATTCCTTATTCGAGAATGTTTCTCGGTTCGGGAGGTAGATTTATAGAAAGGGAAGGTGTTAGCACCCTTTCTATCCACGGTTATCCATGGGCTCTTAGGTACTTGCTCTTATGTTTTCAAAATTTGTTTGCTTTTCAAGTGTGTGTGGGTTTTGAAAAAAGTTTCGTTTGAAAAATTTCTAAGTAACTCTTGTATCTGTCCTCAAGAGTGTATGAAAAATTTGTTTGAAAACTTTTAGAAAGTGTGAAGTGTGAAAAGTATTTTTGTTTTGTTTTGAGAAAGAGCAAGTACCCATGAGAATCTACCTACTCTAAGGAATTAGGCTGTGTAAGAGTCCTTTAAACAGTGCTATCCCACCATTGAGAGGTAGGTAGCACCGTCGTTGGAGGTATTCGGGTCAATTCGATTATTAGGGACATGTGTGGTCATCAAAGCAATGGTAGGACATCTTAGTGGTAACCCTAATGTCCTAGATCCTTTTTTATCCGAGGCAACCGTTTCGAGGCAACTGGATCTTTTGGACAGGAGGGCGACCTCTAAGACACCCTATACTTGATGACCACGTTCGAGGAAACCAGTGAGGCGTACCCTAAGGGTGGTATGTGCATGTGTGTTGTTTTTCAGTTAATGTTTGTCTTTGCATGTTATTTGTGAGCTACGGATTGATTTTATTAATCATACATTCTTTCATGCATTTTTTAACAGTTAGGAGTGCGGAAAATAAATTGCGGGAAGATAAATCTAGCTATTACAAGGCGCGGGTCTATACATCGCCAAAAAACAAAAACCCGTTTTGGAAAATAAAGTGCGAGAATTTAAATACGGCGATAAAATCCTAATTAACTATTACATACTCTGTACAGATACAAAATAATGAATTAAAAAAAAAATACGCGCGAAAGATTGAATCGGGAACGTCTTAAGGGTTTTGACCCTTTTTAGAATTAAATTAAACATTAAACCTAATCAACTAATTAATTAATTTAATTAAAGAAAAAAATGTTTTTGTGTTTTTTATATTTTTAATGAAAATAAAATAAAAGGAATTAAAAGTTGTCAAAAGAAAGACCTAATTCTAAATTAATTTTATTTATTAAAAAAATGTTAAAATTGTCCTAATTACACAACTAAATTAATTAATGTTATAATTTATTTACAAAATGACTAAACTAAGTGAAATTAATAATGATAATAAAATATTTAATTTTTTCTGATTTTTTGTTTATGAAAATAAATATTTGTGAATTAATTAAATAATAACAATAATAATAATTAATGTAAGAAATTAAAAGAAAAGAAAAAGAAAATAAAAGACATATTGAACCAGGGGGTATTGGGCCAGAATTGAGGGTGTATCTGGAAATTGCTGGCCCAATAATACACAAGCCACGTTTGACTTTTGGAATTGTCCATGGCGTAGTTGACTGAGGAGCATGGTAGTCCCCCTTTCTTGGCCTTCAGATTGTTGATTGGGACACATGGCATGATGATGCCTGGAGGCGTATGGTGGAATTCATTGAAAGCGCTGCATGAAATTATGTTGAACAAAATATGAAACAAATATTAGGGGGACCTGGGATTTGAACCTAGGTCCCAATGGACAATTCAAGGACACGTCCACCAACTGAGCTGTGGCGCCTTTCTGTTGATAAATCCAAACCTGATTATTATATGCAATAAAGTGATTAATGTGCTAAAAACAAAAACAAATGGCGCGCTGTTTGAATGAGCCACTAGGACCTTGCCAGCTCACCGTCTTCTTCATTTTGCCTGTAAAAAAGAAAGCAATTAGCGGGGGGTTTTAACCCCCACAACACGGGACTGCCAATAATAGCGATTAGCCACCTGATGATCAGAAATTGTTCGCGAGGGTTGGGTTGAATTCGTCTGGCCTTGACGAATTCAACCATAGGCGCCATTAATCCTAATTTTACCTATGCTATAAACCCCCAAATCGGAAGCTTTGAAAACCTAGATTCCATCAATGGTGGTTTCGATTCCATGGCACCATAATGCAATTAACCTATATCATCAGCTTCAGCAAGGTCATATTAATGTAAAGCAACAATTATATCATGTTAAATATGCAAGAATTGTAAGTTTTGATCCTAGAGAAATTAGGAAAACCGTGTGATTGAAGAGGATGATTCCTTGAGTTCTGGAGCTTGTTTGTGATTGCAATAGGTTCCTGGAAGGTCCAGCAAGGTGTTTGGATCACTCTAAGGCTTTGAATTATGCTGGAAGGTTGATTTCAGTTTTGAATTTTTTGCTTGATTTTTTGAATGTGGTTTGGCCGTTTGTGCAAGGTTCAGGTCGTGAATGAGGCTTGGTTTGCTTGCATATGTACATGTGAATGATATTAGGTCACATTATGAGCCAATGATCCATTGCAATGATGTTTTGAGATTCTTCATAACCACCATTAAAGGACTTTCCAAGTTTGTTCAAATTTTGAATTTTTATGCATAAATGAGCTTGGCACGAATTTGGTAGGTGGAATATGACACATGAAAGCCCTTCAAACCACAAGATACCATTCCTTTAATTTTTTTGATTTTATTTGGATTATTATGGATTAAAATGAATTAAATCCACAAAAATTAAATAAAAATGAAAAATAAATGTTTGGTTTTGAAATTAGTCATGGGACACGTGCGTGGCATGACAAGGCTGAATCAAGTGGAAGAAAGTGGGACCTTTTGTCAAAAAATGAAGTTTCAAGGATAGTTGACTTTTGTCATTTCACAAAAATTTCCCAACTTCTCCAATGCATATCTTGCTCAATTTTGATCATATGAACATGTTCTTGGACATTTTGGAAAGGTCTTGAAGTCCTCTAACCAATGCCTTTGGTCCCATGTCATTTTGATTTACCAATCTCAAGTTATGGTCTTTGACTTAAGATGCCTTTTTGTTGACTTTTGAAAATGACCTATAATGTTGAAATTGATAACTTTTTGTGAGAGCATTTCTTGGACTTGGAATGTGAAGATGAGTTGTAGGAAATGTCCTCCCCTTCAAAATGAGCATTGGATGGGATTTTTATGATGAACCATGAAAAAGTTATGCCTTGGTCAAGTTACAGTTGACTTTTCAACTGTCCAAAAATAGAAACTTTTGACACCTTGATGATTTTTGAGCCATGCTTGTGGAATCATGGTCAAGACTTGACCAAATGATGATTGTGGCTTCAAAATAAGATGTTGACCAAAAAATTTTACTTTTGACTGCCAAATGACCATTTTGCCCCTGTAGTTGACTGTGAAGCAATTAGGGTTTTTGACTGTGAGCCTTGAAACTTGACATGTAGATGCTTGACAATGTATATAAGCACATGGGACTTGATTGGACCCTTGAAAACCTCAACTTCCTTGAAGGAACCAAAACCCTAATTTGACTGGCTTAGGAGGGTGTTTGAACTGTGCAACCCTTGAGTAGACTTGAGCAAATTGAGATGATGCTTGTCAAAACTTTGAAGAATATGGGAGGGGAAATTTTGGGGTACAACACCCGGTGTTGCCTATATAATGACAGTCCCTTCAAAATGTTAAGGTATCCTTACATGTTGCCTTCAATGACCATAAGCGTCCCTTTCGATAGTCCCTCAACATTCGACTATAGGGATACCTACTCACTAATAGTAGGATAGCACTATCTAAAGGAAAGGAGGAAAAGAACGCCTTTTTCGAGTAGGTAGACAGTTCCTAAGTACTTGATCAAACCTGAAATTTTTTACACTTACACATTATGATACGGTGGGAGAACTGACTTGAGGTTTTGCGTTTGTGTTTGCAAATGTTTCGGTTTAGCAAGAGTCGCCACCGACTTTTTATTTTATCCAAAGGAAAGGTCAAAAAGCACAGGAAAGACCTTTGAGATGTTTTCTTGGGTTCGGGGGGTAGATTATGAAAAGGGAAGGTGCAAGCACCCTTTTCATCCATGGGCTCTTAGTTACTTGTTTAGATCACTTGCTTTTGCTTTTCAATTGTTTGAAATGGTGCTTTGTGTGTGGTTTTGAAAATGTTTTGAAAAGAGGTCATCGTTGTGGCAACCTTTGTAATGATTCTTGTTTGAATGTATACAAAGATGTATTGTCTTTTGAAAAGATGTTTCAATGTTTGAAAGTTTGAAAGTTTGTTTTGGGAAATGTTTTGAAATTGTGTTGTGAGGTGTGTTTGAAAATAGCAAGGATGTTTGCAAGTTTTGATCAAGTAACTAAGAGTTGTCTACCCTATCTACTCAAGAGTCTTTCCTACACATTTTTAACCCTTTTGACAGTGTTGTTTTACCATTGCATTTGGTAAATAACCTTGTATTTGGATGTTAAACGGGACAGGCGCGGGTCATCGTATTGACCATGATAGAAATTATGCCAAGTATCTTAGCAATTTTTGAGGGACTAGATCATTTTGTATAGGAAACCAAGATAGCGTCATCGAGGGACTATGATCTTTTGTTTTGTTTTTGTTTTGCCAAGATACTCAACATGCATACCATGGCCATTTTAAGGAAATAAGTGGGTGAAACCCTAGGGGTGCTTGTGTGCATTGTGTTGTCATTTTCATGCATTTTTTGTCTTGTTTTAGGTCTAACTATTTGTTTTGATTTTGGATATTGCATACAAACCCTAATCTCTATCCTAGTATATTTGAAAGCATAAAATGCGTAAAATAAACCTAAGCTATTACAACATTGATATAGAGAGGGGGATACAATTTTGAATGGGTGATTATTTGCAAGAAATTAAAACCCTAAAATTATTACAACCAAATTGAATTCTTTACTCAAATGATAAATAAACAATATTTAAATAGACAAATAAATAAATATGCAAAATATTATAAATATGCAAAAAAATGTTTTTGTATTATTTTTATATGTGTAAAAATATAATATTTAATGTATTAAAAAAAAAGGTTATTTTTGTTAAGGGTAAAACCCTTATTTATTTTAAGAAAGTATATATATATATATATATATATATATATATATATATATATATATATATATATATATATATATATATATATATATATATATATATATATATATATATATATATATATATATATATATATATATATATATATATATATATTATTTATGTCCAATAAAATAAAATAATAAAATATATACAAATGTCAAAAAATAAAAATATATTAGAAAAAAATTATTTAAGTATGTAAATAATAAAAATAAAAATATAATATTTTTATGTATTATTTTCAAGTTTTTTATTAAAGAAAATAAAAGTATGTTATTTAATAATTATTTTTATGTTAGAAAAAAAATAATAAAATACAAAATAAAATGTGAAAAATTATGAAAATGTTTTTGATATTTTTTATGTTTAGAAAAAATAAAATAAAATCAGAAACTAAAAAAAGAAATGAAAAATATAAAAATATAAAACAAATGGGCCAAGGGGTGTAAATAACAAGTCAGGGGGTGTCAAAAGTGAGAAACAAAGGCCCAGCCCAGTTCCAGCTTCATCTTCAACCTTTGAATCAGAAAAAACGCGCGCCCTGTACAAATGTCCAACTCCTGCATACGTGCTCTAAAGCAAAAACTCACAACATGAAAGTTATAGCATTCTTCAACACGATTCCAACCATATAAAGAACTTAATCTAACTCTCAAAGACCAGAGAGAATTTCTCTGACCCCAATTTCTAACCTAACTTTTTCAGAATGTTCATCAATCAAATTCTCTTAACACACTTAACTTAAATGAAATCTATCCATATGTACAGCTTAAGGGCAATGAGTACTACATTTTTTTATTCATAAACCTAAGCCTAATGATTCCTAAATAGAGAGATAGAAAGTTGAAAAATACTTGTTTCAGTTGAACTCGTGTATAGCAATGTGGAGGTTTTCAATGAGGCTTGAGATGTTTGTGAGCTTGCCTGAACTTCCTCTGACCTTCCCCAATGCTTTGCTTGCTTTGAGCTTGCTTGAATAAGCCTGTAGAAGTCAACCTACACAAGCTAAAATCAGAAATGATGAAGCTTGCAGTTACAGTCAATGGCCAATGGTTGGGATAGCTTAGGTGGGTTATATGGAATGTATTGGAACAGGTTTGGGGAAAAACGCACGAGTAGTTTTTGTTATGGAACTCAAAGTGCAGAAACTACCTTTTTTTGCAAGAAGATTGTGTTTTTGTGTTTTAGGAGTCTTGAGGGTTGGATAGCTCATGCTTTTGGCTCAAGGAAATGTGTAAAAGTCGTTTGGAATGCTTACAAACTTTGTTCTTATCAGATTTCAAAGGTATGGCTATCTTGCAAGTTTACTTAGTTTTGAAGTAAAAGTGTGAAGTGATGCAAGACATGCCTGTACAGGCTATCTTCAAGCATGCACAAGTTTTTTGTACTTTTGCCTAAGTTTATGGAACTTGTTTGCTGCAAAGAGAGAGGTCCAAGGCTCAAGGGAAGCAAGTTGACATAAAGTTGCCTTTATCAAAATGGCATAGTTCACTTTTTGCCAAAAATAGATTAAACTCTTGTGCAAACTTCCATTGATCAGAATAATGCCTTAGACCATTGATTCTGCATTCAATTTTTGAGTGTGGAAGGGTTTAAAGACCTGTGAGCAAGTACAAGTGAGGCTGGATAGAGTTTGCAACTTGTGCCAACATGAAAATGCCATGGATCAAAAGTGAGCTTTTGCCAAATTCAAACCTTCGATTCTCTCTAACCATAAATGATTTTGGAGAGTTCTTGGACATTTTGGAAAGATTGTAAAATGCTCTACAATCCATATTTGAAATGAATTTTGTGATTCCAAGTGGAAATATGTGAAAAATGGCCATGAAGATAGGTCAAAATTCTGCCTAAACTAGGGCAAAATTTCACTAAGTTAAAAGTTTCATGGACCCTTGTTCCAAAAATCATAACTTAAGATCCAAGAATCTTTTGGGAAAACTTTGTGAATAAAAGTTGTAGATTTTGTGGAGGACTACAACTTTCATGTTTGAAGTTTTGTTTGAATCCAATTGCATCATGGTGAAAATGTTGGGCAAAGTTGGGGAAAAATAAGAAAATTTCATAACTTAGAAAAATTCTAAGTTATGAAATTTTTCAATCTTAAACCCTAATTTGCAAAATTAGGTTTCTTGATGACCAAGTTTCATGTTTTGACTCATCTTGATGAAAAATGACCTTTGGCACTTGATTTTGACCAAAAAGTCAAAGTTTGACTTTTCAGTGTACAGTCAATTTTTGATCAGTTGACTGGAAAATTCATCTGTCAATCTAATGAATTTGAGATCTTTTGATCCTTGTGAATAGGTCAAGATGATGCCATTGAGTCCTTGAATCCATATTTGAACCCAATTTTCCATTGACTATGTGAAAAAATCAGAAATTGCCCTTATACAGTCAAAACCCTAAAAATGACCATTTTGCCCTTTTGATGATCTGATCAAATTTCTTGAGGAGTTGTGATCCAAACTTGATCAAATGGTTCATATGAGTCTATAATGTTGATGTGGATCAAAAATCATGAGGTTTGACTGTAAATTGGCTATAATTGACTTTTTCCCCAATACAACTGATTTCTAGGTCAACTGATTTCTAGGTCAACTGTCCAATTGACTGGGCAAAAATTTGACTCAAGGCTTGAAACTTGGTAGAGGCAATATTATAAGTCCAACATGAAGTATGAGAGTCACTTTGAGAATTGAAAGTCCAAAAATCCCTGTGCAAACTCAAACCCTAATTTCGGGTCAACAGTGCAAGGAGATGTCTTGTGCAGAGAAAACCCTAATTTTGTCTGGAGTCCAAAGAGTCTTGTGAGGGGAAATCCTGATAAAATGAGAGGGAAAATTTTGGGGTACAACACACATTTTAAAACTTCTTTTCAAAAATGCTTAATCACACTATTGAGGACTAATACAAGAGTTATCATAAAGCAACAAAAATCTTTCAAAACACACAAACACGAAAACAGTTTTCAAAATGAGCAAGTACCTAAGAGCCCGTGGAAAACCACTGATGGAAAGGGTGCTAACACCTTCCCTTTCCATAATCTACCCCCCTTACTCAGAAAAATCTCGAAAAAGGTCTTTTTCTGTTCTTTTCACCCTTTCCTTTGTTGGATAAAAGAAAAGCCGCTGGCGACTCTTGCTTACCGCGACATTTGCAAACAAAAAACACAAACCAGTATAAACAGTCGGTTCTGCCACCGTATCATAGAACTGGCGACTCTGCTGGGGAAGATAATAATGTGGAGTTTACCTTAGGGTCTAGATCATTTTAAAATTGCTTCTTTGCTTGTTTTGATTGCTTTATTTTTAAGGGTACTGTTTGGGTTACTATAGATCGTACACCCGAATCTGGGGAAAACCTTTTAGGTAAGTAGCAATAGATCGTGGAAACTGTGTGGTGTATACCGACACGGTTGAAGTGATGGCTACGTTGATACGACACTTTGGTTGGTACCAGTAGCCCTTGAGTTAATCAAGGAGAATACGGGGCCGCTGCATGGTGTCATGAAGCTTCAACTGACCTTAGAACCTTTAATTGAACAACTTGGCCATTAGGACATAGTGAGATGGCCTTCTTTGGTGTATTCCCAAAGTCGGCAGATACTCGATGCTACACTCATTGAGGTTTGATTCCCGAGTTTTGTTTGGTTGCAAGTCAGTTGCCTATCGAACGAAACTTATAGGAAAGATTAGTGACATTGAGATCCCTTAAAACCCGGTTACTATTTATAAGACAGGTTGAACCAATCCAAACTTCAAGAGGGTATTACCTTAAAACCCATGTAAGCCTTAAACCTAAGGTCTTTGTGTGATTTTCTTGTGCTTGCTATATCTGTGATTTCTTATCATAATCCTAACATCATAACATGGCATATCATACTAACCATTTCAAGGATTTTCTAGGGCTTATCTTTGTCTTGCTTTGTAGGACATGGCATCCGCTCGCAGGAACACTATCCAAGTCAACCTTGTGAAAGTACCTCCTCAACTCAATTACTTAGCATCAAGGATCCCTGAAAGCTCTCCCTTCACTGAAAAACATGGTCGACTTCTCAACTTGGTCACTTCAAACCCTGATGAAGAAATGTTAAAGGTGCTCTTTCAGTTCTTTGACCCGTTGCACCACTGCTTCACTTTTCCTGATTACTAGTTAGTGCCTACTATGGAGGAGTTTTCTCAGTTATTAGGGATACCTATCCTTGATTAGTTACCATCCAACGGTATGGAAAGAGACCTAAAGCCTGAAGATATTTCTCAAGCTTTGTCTTTACAACGGTCTGATGTAGTGGAAAATTCGGAAACCAGAAGAGGTGTCCAAGGATTTCCAGTTAAGTTTCTATTTGGGAAAGATCATTATTTTTGGGATAACCTGGATTTACAAGCTTTTGAAGAAGTGCTGGCTCTTCTCCTCTATGGGATGGTACTATTCCCTAACACGGACTAACTCATAGATGTGAATGCGGTTAAGGTTTTTCTGTCTCATAATCCGGTGCCTACTTTACTTGGGGATATTCTACACTCTCTGTATACTTGCACTCTAAAGAGAAGAGGGACCCTTCTGTGTTGCACTCCTCTTTTGGCTAGGTGGTTTATTTCGCACCTACATTGGTCTGTTTTGAGAAACGAGCAGGGTATGAGATGGTCTAGGTTAATGTCCCTTACACATTCGAATATTCATTGGTGTTCTCGGTCCTTGGAAAGTGTCACCATCATTGATCGTTGTGGGGAATTTCCTAATGTCCCTCTCTTAGGCATTATGGGAGGAATGACTTAAAATCCTTGTTTGGCGTTGCGACAATTTGGTTATGTTATAAGGGATGGTCCTCAGGATACACTCGTCCAAGGAATCACATTTGACTATGAGAGTGATGTTCAGGGTTATCGCAAGAGGTTCATTCGAGCTTGGGGCATGATAAACAGAGTTGACAGCAAGACACTGGGGCATAAGAATTCCATCCCTCTTAAGCCTTACCTCAAATGGGTGCAATCTCATGCTCAATATCTTATGATGTCTTACCTCGCCATCTTACCTGTGATTATGGAGCCAATTGCTAAGGGAGACACTCCTTACACTGTGCTTCATCCTGACATGCCAACTGATCTTGAGGAGCTACAGAAATCCTGGATCCAACTAAAAGAGGAACGAGATACCTTTGAAACCCAATTTTATGCCAGCGAGAAAAAGGTTTTAGAGCTTACCAGGTTACTTCACGAGGAGAAGAGTATAAATGCTTACATAGCACCAAAGAGGATGCGCCAATGGGAAGCTTGAGTCTCTTTGCTTTGGGAGTTTACTTTTGCTTTGTTACTTCCCTTGTAAGCCCAAGAGGCATCGTTGTGACCAATAAAACTTCTTAATGCAATTAACGTTTGTTCTCTTTCTGTTTAAGCAAATTTAAGTCTTAGAAATCCTTGAAAACATTGCATACATATATCATACATATCATTGCATAAGCAGGTTTCAAAGCAGGTTTCTCATCTTCTTCGCTGTTTATTTCAGCAATGGCTCTGGAATAAACAGTGAAGGATCTATAGACTCTGAATGCTCAGTTTCAACTGATGATCATGGCTCTGACCAAGGGGCAAGAGGAACTAAAAGCCCTGATTGTTAAAGAGAAGACTAAGAAGCCAAGGAAGACAACTGGTGTGGTGAACTTAGGAAGGAGGTTCAAAGTACCGCTAAGGCAAGTAGTTGAGCTAACATCTTCATCAAAAGAAGGAGATAATCAAGAAGGGGAGACAAGAGAGGAAGACCCCAGACCAAGGGAATCTGATAACGAGACTGACTACAATGAAGAGCAGTACCCTCCGGACGATAAAAAATACGAACAGCTGGAAGAGCGTCTAAGTGCAATGGAAATCCAGAAGGTGCCTGGGCTGGATTTTGAAGAGTTGGGTTTGGTTTCTGGGGTTGTCATCCTGCAAAAGTTCAAGGTGCTGGTGTTCACAAAATATGATGGGGTTTCATGTCCCAAGATGCACCTCCAATCTTATGTGAGGAAGATCCAGCCTCACACTGCTGAAAAGGACTTATGGGTCCACTTCTTTCAAGATAGTCTATCCGGAACTCAATTAAAGTGGTTCTACCAGCTGGAAAGGACCAACTTTCGTAATTAGGAAGACCTGGTTGCTGCTTTCTACAAGCAGTATCAGTAGAACGCAGACCTTGCTCCCACACGTACACAACTCCAAAGTATGTTTATGGGTTCGAGCGATGGATTTAAAGACTATGTTCAGAAGTGGAGGGGCTTAGCAGGAAGAGTCCAACCTCCCCTGTCTGATAGGGAGCTATTGGATATATTTTTGGGTACCTTATTTGGTCCGTTTTTTAACCACCTGATTGGAAGCTCTTCAACCGGCTTTACTGAATTGATTTTGACGGGAGAAAGAGTGGAAGGCAGAATTAGGAGTGATAAGATTCAAAAGGATGCATTCTCTAGTACAGTAAGGAAGAAATTTTCTAGGAAGAAGGAATTCAGTGCCACCTATAGCCAAAGGAATCAGGACAATATTGAACGCCATCCAGCGGTAAGGGTTGTTATGATCTCTAACCTGCACCTACTCAACAAAGGAATGATCATCCTAGAACTGAAAGGCTTGTAAGATAATTTACTCGGATAAATATGAATTTATCTCAAGTTCTGCCTCATCTACTGAAGTCTAATATGGTAAATTTGTGGGAAGCTCTAAAGAATCCTAATACTGCCTCTCCCCGCTACAATTCAAATGCTCGTTGTGCTTACCATTCAGAAAGTCCAGGTCATGATACAAACGACTGTTGGGCTTTGAAAAACAAGGTGCAAGACCTTCTTGAGGCGAAGGAAATTGAATTTGACGCCCCTGATATTCCCAATGTTATCACTACTCCTATGCCCAAGCACGACTGTGGTGTTAATGCTATTGAAGATGATATGTTTGTTACTTCTATTGAGGAACTTGTTACTCCTCTCATGACCGTTAAGTGGAACTTGTTGAAAGTCGGTTTATTTCTGAGTTATGGCGAAGGTTTCCACTTATGTTTATCTCTACCGACTGGTTGTCATTTGTTGAAGGCAGGTGTTCAGCGCCTGATGGATGATAAAGAGATTTTATTTGAAAAGACTCTCGTTCCAATTATTTCTTTCAAGGATGTGTCAATCATAACCATTTCCGCCAATCCTCCCAGGGTCTCCACCAAAAGACCCGTCAGGATTACATTTGCTCCAAAGTTTGCTCCTCTGATCATCATCATGCCAGGGCCAATCTCGTACTCCTCGGACAAGACTGTTCCCTGGAACTATGGGGCAGACGTCTACTACCACGATGTCAAGCAAGACTTGCTGGCTGTTGAAGACCAAGCAAAATAACAAGAAGTGGAAGAGCGTTCTCCCCTGAGATTTCTCCTCCAAAAGTTGTTACCAGTCTTGTGATTATTCCTACTTCTGTTCCTATTGATACTACTACTGCAATTCCTGTGATTACCCCTGTTGCCACCCCTATGACCGAGTTGATCGAGACTCGGGGCAAAGACATATTGATTGAGCCTGTCCAGATGAAAGTGCATTCAGGATCTATCCCAGAGGCTTCCAAGAAGGAAATGGAAGAAATTTTAAAGATAATAAAGAAGAGAGACTTAAATATGGTCGAACACCTGGGGAATACCCCTTCCAAGATTTCTATGCTAGCCTTACTGTTGTGCTCTGAAGCTCATGCGAAGGCTTTGGTGAAGTTCCTTAAAACTGCCCATTTGCCACAAGAAACATCCGCTGACCAATTTGAAGATTGTGTGGCCAGTTTAACGGCTGATAACAATTTTGGTTTTTCTAATGCTGATCTGACACCCAGAGGGAGAAAACACAATGATGCACAGTATGTTTCCGTCGAATGTAGGGGCACTAATTTGGCCCATGTTCTAGTAGATACTGGTTCATCATTAAACATGCTGCCTAAGAAGGCTCTGGATAGGTTAGACTGTGAAGGTTTGACCCTAAAACCCAACAACATTGTAGTAAGGGCTTTCGATGGTTCGAAGAGAATGGTGCACGGGGAGGTGGACATCCACATCAAAGTTGGTTCTCAAACATTTAACTCCACCTTTTACATGATGGATATCAAACCATCTTATTCTTGTTTGTTGGGTCGCCCTTGGATCCATGGGGTGGGAGATGTCACGTCCACTCTGCATCAAATGATGAAATACCCTATGAAAGGAAAGATTGTTACGATACACTGTGATGAAGAATACAAGGTCAGTCACCTGAACTCCTTCAGGTATGTGGAAATGGATGGCGAGTTCATCGAGACACCGTGCCAGAATTTCGAAGAGGTGCCTCAGACTATGGATGCAACTGAAATTGTCACCAATATGCCAAAGATCACCAGACCTCCCTTGAAAATGGTTTCTCTCAAGGATTCCAAAGCGGTTATTGAAGAATGTGGGTGTACCATCTGGGGCCAACTCCTTGATATTTCGTACAAATCTGATAAGTTTGGTTTTAGTTTCTCTTCAGGGGCTCAAAGGGTTGTTCGTCATGCTCGTGCTGGAAGAACTCCCCTACGCATCAGCAATCATGGGGTCAACGCTCTAGAAGACATAGATGGCGACTATGACATGGATAGCTGGATCTTCCCTACTACCAACGGTGGACCCAGTAACTGGACATCAAAAGACTTTGTACCAATTACTTTTATTTAGAAGTAATTGTCTTTCTTGTTTTGGATATGTAATAAACAATATAAACTCTATGGCCATGTGTCTTACCCGGAGCACAATGGTTTATATGTGAGGGTTATGATGTTTCAATTTCATATGGCATTAATAAAGCATTGGACGTTTATGCATACAAATTTTGCGCTCTCTGTTTTTCTTTTCTGCTTTTTACTTTGTCTATACAAATATGCTCTTACACACACTCACGTATCAAACTGCAGATCCATATCCACTCTGGATCCCATTGATAATAGTTCTGCTATTGTCGGTTATGACTTTGAAAATTCGATCAACCAAGTCGGGGACGAAGGTGAGGAAGATTATGAGGTACCCGGAGAACTTGCTAGGTTGTTATAGTAGGAAGAAGGGTCTACACAGCCTCATGAAGAGCCAGTTGAGACAATAAACTTGGGCACAGAAGAAGACAGGAAAGAAGTCAAGATAGGTGCAAATTTGGAGCTTAGTGTCAAACAGCGATTGATACAGATGTTGCATGATTATGTCGAGATCTTCGCCTGGTCATATGAAGACATGCGAGGACTAGACACGGATATTGTGGTTCATCGTCTACCAACTAAAGAAGATTGTCCTCCGGTAAAGCAGAAGGTTCGTCGTATGCGCCCTGAAATGTCAGAGAAGATCAAAGCAGAAGTTATGAAGCAGTTCAACGTTGGATTCTTAGTTGTCACCTCTTATCCCTAATGGGTTGCTAACGTAGTCCCGGTGCCTAAAAAGGACAGAAAGGTACGGATGTATGTAGACTATAGATATTTGAACAGGGCAAGCCTCGGGGATGACTTTTCGATTCCCCACATTGACGTTCTGGTTGACAACACCACGCAGTACAAAATATTTTCCTTCATGGACGGTTTCTCCGGTTACAATCAGATCAAAATGGCACCCGAAGACATGGAGAAGGCAACCTTTGTCACGCAATGGGGCATTTTTTGTTACAAAGTGATGCTGTTTGGGATGAAGAATGCTGGGGAAACCTATCAGCGAGCCATGGTAGCTTTGTTTCATGACATGATTCACCATGAGATAGAGGTCTACGTCGGTAACATGTTAGCCAGGTCTCAAACTGAGGAAGGGCACCTTGATCATCTACAGAAGTTGTTTGATAGGTTGAAGACATACAAGCTGAGGTTAAATCCGAACAAGTGCACCTTCGGGGTAAGGTCTGGTAAACTCCTAGGTTTCATTGTCAGTGACATAGGTATTTAGATAGACCCTGCAAAGGTGAAAGCCATACAAGAGATGTTGGCTCCTCGCACTAAGAAGGAAGTTAGTGGTTTCTTGGGAGACTTGAATTACATTTCCAGATTCATTTCCCATTTAACTGCTACTTGTGAGCCAATCTTCAAACTCCTGAAGAAAGATCAAGTGGTAAAGTGGAATGACGAATGCCAGACTGCCATCAAGGGAATCAAAGAATACCTTCAAGATCCTCCAATTCTGATGCCTCCGATTGAAGGAAGACCTTTGATAATGTACTTAACAGTATTAGATAATTCAATGGGGTGTGTGCTGGGGCAGTATGACTAGTCCGGTCGAAAAGAGCACGCAATATACTACCTTAGCAAAAAGTTTACCGACTGTGAAACAAGATACTCACTGCAAGAGAAAACTTGTTGCGCTTTGGCATGGGCTGCTCACCGACTGAGACAATATATGCTGACCTACACTACTTTGTTGATATCTAAGATGGATCCAATCAAGTTCATCTTCGAGAAGCCCGCTCTCTCCGGAAGAATAGAAAAATGGCAAATGATCCTGATCGAATACGACATCCAATACACGACCCATAAAACAATCAAGGGAAGTGTACTAGCTGATCATTTGGCCCACCAGGATGTGGATGACACCCAGTCCATGAAATTTGAATTTCCGGATGAGAATATTATGTTAGTGACTGACTGCGAAGAACCTTGACTGGATGAAGGACCTGAGGAAGGATCCTGATGGACTATGGTTTTTGAAGGAGCCTCGAACGCACTCGGAAATGGAATTGGTGCTGTAATTGTATCTCTTGGGGGTTGTTATACTCTGTTGTACCCCAAAATTTGCCCTCCCATATTTCTCAAAACATTTCAAGAAAAATTCACAAGTCCAACCTGGCGCGTCATATTCAGGTATTCTTTCACCAAGATATCTCTGATAACGTATTCTCAAATTCAGGTTCGGCTCAAGAGTCAATTCTTTAAAGAAGGTATCCGAATGTGTGAGTTTTCTCGAAGAAATATGGTGAAAAAGTGTGCTGAAAGTGCAGTTTTTACGCGCTAAAAAATTCATAACTTGAAGATCGTGGCTCGTTTTGAACCCGTTCTGATGGCCAAAATTCCGTCTTGACATTATCTACATTTTCATCTCTCACGGCTGGAAGCCAATTTCGATCATAAGGTCTTCAAAAATGTGGATTTATCAAGTATTTTCATACAGAAAATTTGTGACAGAAGTTTATTTGCGTCATGTTCAGAAAATCATAACTTGGTCGATTTTCATCGTATCGAGCTGGTTCCGGTGCCAAAATTTCACAAATTGAGTTGGCTACATTTTCACAGAAGGTATTGAGTTCAAAAGGTATTCAAAAGGCCTTCGTTTTTTGCTCAGAGTGCGTGACACGCTGAAAATCCTGAATGCTGAATATTATTTCATCTGGGCCGAAACTTCGAAAATTCATAACTCGGTCAATTTTTATCGGATTGGACTCATATTTTTACACAAGGTCACTGACTCATAGATCTACAACTTTGCTTCAAAAGTCGAGACCAAATTATGCACCGATCAATACCAGTTTTTTATTGAAGAACGTGTCAGAGTCGACACTGGAGCCCAAAATAAGTTTGTCTGAGCTGAAACTTCAAAAATTCATAACTAATTCACCGTTTATCCGATTGAGTCGATTTTCGGACAGGAGTTAGTTCTCGATGTCGGCTACATTTTGTTTTCACATTTCAACTTCAAAAAATGCACTTAAGTCCCTGCGATTTTGCCTGGAAAGTGACGAATTCAAGTGAATATTGGAGGCCCAATTGCACATTCAAAGCTCATTTGCTTTACCCTAATTTTCATTATATAATCACCTTCTTTTCACACAAACCAAAGAAGAGGGAGGAAAGGAGAGAAAAAACCTTGCCACAACACTGTTAGAATATCAAACTCTTTCAAGAACCCTAAAACCTTGAAATCCTTATTACAAATCTCTCTCTCACTACAAACAAGCCATCACAGTTACAAACCAACACCTCACTACTTCTTCAGTAAGGGTAAGGCTGACTTGATCTCCATGATCCTAATTTTCCAGTAAGGCATAAAAGCATTCAGGCCATTGATTTTCCAGTAAGGGTAAGGTTGATTTGATCTCCATGATCAAAAGGGTATAATCATTCATACATGCCATATTGTGCCTAAACATTAAATTTCTTCATATGTTGGTTTTATTTGAATTTTTATGATTTTATTTAATGTGTTCATGAGGTTCAACACTGCAGATTTAGACAGGATCCCATGCAGGTTCATTAAGGAACGTTTAGGCCAAAACACAAATGGCCAAAAGCCAAAAGCCAAATGGCCAAAACAGAACATTTTACACATGACACCAATACATGGCGAGACAGACATCCTGAGAAAATTAAGGAACGTTGAGGCCAAAAGCCAAATGGCCAAAGTAGAACAACTTATGCATGATGAGGCCAGAACACAAATGGCCAAACCACTCCATATCACCTCCAAAAAGGGGACAGAAACCCCCCAAGGTATTTTATTTTCTTTCTTTTCCTTATTTTATTTATTTCAATTATTCCTTTTTTTAATTAATTCCTTTAATTTAACTTATTTTCATAAAATATAAAAAATAGTAAAAAACAGAAAAGTCATAAAAATCAAAATATATTTATTTATTGAAATTCTGGTGTATGCCAGTCTTCAGATGTTATACTCAATGTCTAAACATCTGATATGACATAATAAATACACTGCAAGGTAGATACCCAATTTTTATGATTCAGTACTGAAGAGTAACAGAAGCACAGTTTAACCAAGCTGTGCCAGATCTACTTTGAAGATCCAGAGGATAGAACACCGATGTGCCTAGTTCTGCTCATCTGTGGTACATGATTAGCAGAGAGCAAACAGTCTTTGCAGTTCTGTTTCTTCTGCACAGATATCATCTGTTACAACATTACAGTTTTACCTTGATATATAACAGACAGAATTATAAAGTGTTGAAGGTAAAAACACAAATCAGTTGTTGACCCAGTTCGGTGAAATACACCTACTCTGGGGGCATACCAAGCCAGGAAGAAGATCCACTATTAGCAATATTAATTCAGGACTAAACTTCACAAGTTCCCATCCTTCACTTAATCATCTACCCAGTGCAACCTATACCTAGGAACTCCTAGATAGAAACCTACCAGTTTCCATTCCTATTGTCGCAACAACAGAAGTCTTACTCCTACTCAAGAAGCAGTGCCCTCCCACTTGGTTTCCTACATTACAATGAATATGAAGTAATGCAGAAATACTTAGACTTGCTTCACAGCTTCATCCAAGAACACTCAAACTCTTACCTACAGGTTTCGAGTTACATACATGGTAACCTTGCCACAGACCGACAGGTTTACCTAACAAAACACCCCCAATGTTACATTATGTGTGTGTCAAACCCTAGGTTACAATCTGCTATTTATAACCTATTACCTAACTCAGCAAGTTTTTCTCCTTGCTGTTACAACTCAGCAGCAAACTTCTCCTATAATCAAGGTCTTCAATCTTCTAGTTCCTAAAATATCTCCATATTTAGAAACAGCATTTTCTTCAAATATTCTGATTGATTCTTGATTGATCTTCAGATTCTCCACAAGAAACGCCACATATATTCTCAGAGTATTTAAGTACCAGAACTGTAACTGAATTATCAATTCTGTTGACGTGATGTCAAGTCAGATGTCATGACATTACATCTAACATGTTTTCCTAGATGTTGAACTTTTTCAACACAACAAATAACCTCTTTCATAATTTAGATCACTTAGAATAGTTAGGTTATAAGTCACAGCTGTTACAAACATTCAACATATAACATAGTTACTTAATCAGTACTTAGTTTCAGGCGCGATGTCACATGTTGATGTTGTGACATCTTACATAACATGTTGGTCCAGATGTTGAACTTCTTCAACACCACATATTAAAACAACAGAGGGGATCTGGGTAAACTTGCTTTCTTATTTGTTTTACAAATGAAGCCAACTCTCCAGCCAGGGCACTTACAATCTCCCCCTTTGGCAAATTTTGGCTAAAACAAATAAGTGCAAGTTATATTTTGGGACCAGGCCACAACACAGTTGAGATGTTACAACATCTTGTCTAACATCTTCTTTTGTAGAGGCTGATGTCCTTTGAGCAAACAACAAACCTCTATCTTCAACTGTGAGCAACTCCAAACCATCGATGCCCCAAGAGGATTTCTTTTCTCAAGATTATTACTTGTGATCATGTAACTCAGATCACAAGTCACAACTATCCTCTTAACTCAGAACACAAGACACAAACAAAGTCACTTACTTAGGGATCATGTTGCTTTCACCTGAGTCTTGCTGGACATTGTCGTGTGTTGCTTTCACCTGAGTCTCGCCTGAGACTACTGGGTCCCTATCTTTCTCCCCCTTTTTGGCCAGAATTTGACAAAGACTGCCCATACAGATCCATACCCATGCACAATTTTCCCAGATGCTAACAAACTTCATATTGCTGAAACCCTCTGATGAAGAGAAAGAATAGAGAGAGTCTTCATAAATAATGCAATTTTGGCATAGATAGTAACGATCTTAGTACTTTACTCTGACAGTTTCAGTACCCTAGGACTGGTTTTAATGCAGGTACCTACCCTTGGGTTTGACCCTTTGACCATTGTCAGACATTTGTCTTTTAGAACCGACTACACCTTTTAAGTATTCTGCCTCAGTTATATAATACCTTTATTAGATGACAAGTTATCATCTAAACATTCCAGCTCACTAAACAGCTCCATAATGAGACACAACAGCCCTGTTTTCTTAGCAGATGAAAACATGCTCAAATCCTATGTCGTCATACATTCAGCTAATTTGAAACCATTCCATTTTCACAAAGAGGATGGTTACTCCCTCTGAGTCATACAGCTGTACACACATGGATTTATTAATAATAATCCACACTTCATCCAATTTTCCTCCTGTCTGTAGTTTTAGAGGAAATTAGGAACAAGGTCATTACCAATGTGATGACATTCGGTCAGACATAGTCTTTTTCAGTTTTGAACACATCATTCCAATAGTTAATAAGGTGCCACACTTTATATCCTACGAGTTTGATGAAGACCTTTTGTACAACCCAATACTCCCCCTGTTAGGGACAATCACTTCTCCTCATGGAAACAAGTAGGACACATTCAATACTCAGTTGGACCTTCAAGGTGGTTTCTGATTCAAGGTAAATAGGACCCCTTGATGAATGGAAAACATAAGACGCATCTTAAAGTCTTCAAGAGCGCACCCTCTGTTCAATAATATTGGTTGAATGCATTCATACTGTGAATCAAACTTTCTCGATAATAATCAGATGTCATATGTTGATTATCTTGATTCTTAGAGTCCACTGCTGAGATAGACCAAATGCCACTGTTTGATTATCTCCTTCATGAATCTTAACAAATCAAATGCCACCTATTGACTTCTCCATGTTTATCAGACTTCTCTCAAAGATATTCTGATCTTCCAATTGAAATTTGAACTTCAAGCTACAAGTTATCACAAAAGGCTTAGATACACCGAGTCAGGAACATGTAACAACTCCAAAGAGTTGCAAAGAGACGATCTTTTTGAAGGATCTAATTTTCAACTTCGTAGATCATCCTATCTTAAGTTGATGTGCCACTTTACCAACCAAGAATCTGATGTTGAACCAAATGTCACAGCATTATGTTATAACATCTAGTTGTTGAATTCAGCTCCAGACTGATCCAAGTGACCCTCATCAAGATTATGATGTCTTCTTCTTCTTGTGGCTTTAAGTCTGAACATGTTTCCAGGAAACCTTTTCAAGGATCAAATGATTTTGCTGTCACCAAGGAGATAGCTCTAAGGTATCACTCTTCCTGTGATTCTTCACAGGGTCTAGAAGAAGGAATGTTCCCACATCTTTAAGAACATCAGTTATCTTGAACTCCAAGGATAGTCAATTAAATACTTGTACTTGTCACAAATAGCAATTGATCATAAATCCTTCCCATTATCCAGTAAGATACTTTCACCATTTGAATACTTTGACATACTCTTCGTGTGTTAATATCTTCTTCTTGCAAGCTCTTTCTTTGAGAGACCAAAGAGTTGAGATATCTAGGTTGCCACCCTTGACTCAAGTAAATAGAATTTTCTCTGAACAAACTCTACTTACTTCAACCGATTTGAGACTCCTACCAGATCAGATTCATCCTTAGGAATGAGAGAGATGGATCCTTCCTTGCAAATATGTCACATAACACCCAGAACCCATGTGACATGGGTCAACAGCCAGCTAAACACCAGGCTGAACTAATGTGAGGAGGTGAACCAAATCTTCCCCTCAAGCTATCAGTCATGGAAGCTCCACACTGAATATCCATGCATTGTGCACAAATGTCTCGACATGACATATGACATCCCTATCAGATTTACGAACTCCAAGAGTTATACCTTAACCAAACTCTGAGTCTTCATATTCTTGAAAGGTCTTCCACCTCTAATCACGATGGTTAAATGACAAGACTCATGATCCCAATCTACTTCTATGAAGAAGCAATAGTGCTGTACCATCATTGGCTTTTATTAACCAATGAGCTGGTCTTTCTTCACACCATAGTACTCCAGGAAACAACTGCTCAGTCCTGATCAAAGTCATATCTCAACCAGCTTTACTTCTAGAGTTCTGACTTCTAAAGTAACCTTCGGGAGTACACAGACATAGTTGACTTTACCATTGTCAACTTTGCACACACAGATGTCTCCTCTTCCAGGTCAGGAGTAGGTTCCAAACAAAGGTATCCCTTTGTTTGACACCCAAAACATATGCTCTTCAGCTAGTAGCTGCATCCTTGTTCTACCATCACATAGAACATCAGTTCCATCACCTTGGAACAAGGCCTTCCTTGAAATTCTTCAAGGTCTTCGTATAACATTAATCCGTGATTATGTGATTCTTACCATCCTGAACGAAGACTGTCTTCATGAGTGGGCTTGAGAGGACTCAAGTATCTGTGACATCTTCAATAGATTATCTTGAATACAGTAGTCTTTAATCCATAAGAGGGGAAACACATCAGAGCTTGAGTTTTGCCAGTATTGTGCAGCGGAAGAACATAATACAACTCAATCTTTGCACACACACTCCACTAGACTAGTCTTCAAAAATAGATCAAGTTAGACTATGGTATAAACCTAGCATGACTCCTATACATAACTTCAGGCGTACACACATCCTGGATTTGAACATAAATCAAACCTAGAGCAGCTACCACACAGCCAGGCCAAATGCCAATCACCAAAGACAGGTACACACAGTTCCTGTCAAGAATAGTCCATCCTCCCACTTCAAGGGACCATTCAGGGAAATAACAAACCATTCCAGGTTACAATCTTCAGTACTAAAATTGACCTTGCAGATACCAGAAAGTATCACCCATGGATCTCATCCAGAAACAGAACAGGATACCTGCTCTGATACCAATTGAAATTCTGGTGTATGCCAGTCTTCAGATGTTATACTCAATGTCTAAACATCTGATATGACATAATAAATACACTGCAAGGTAGATACCCAATTTTTATGATTCAGTACTGAAGAGTAACAGAAGCACAGTTTAACCAAGCTGTGCCAGATCTACTTTGAAGATCCAGAGGATAGAACACCGATGTGCCTAGTTCTGCTCATCTGTGGTACATGATTAGCAGAGAGCAAACAGTCTTTGCAGTTCTGTTTCTTCTGCACAGATATCATCTGTTACAACATTACAGTTTTACCTTGATATATAACAGACAGAATTATAAAGTGTTGAAGGTAAAAACACAAATCAGTTGTTGACCCAGTTCGGTGAAATACACCTACTCTGGGGGCATACCAAGCCAGGAAGAAGATCCACTATTAGAAATATTAATTCAGGACTAAACTTCACAAGTTCCCATCCTTCACTTAATCATCTACCCAGTGCAACCTATACCTAGGAACTCCTAGATAGAAACCTACCAGTTTCCATTCCTATTGTCGCAACAACAGAAGTCTTACTCCTACTCAAGAAGCAGTGCCCTCCCACTTGGTTTCCTACATTACAATGAATATGAAGTAATGCAGAAATACTTAGACTTGCTTCACAGCTTCATCCAAGAACACTCAAACTCTTACCTACAGGTTTCGAGTTACATACATGGTAACCTTGCCACAGACCGACAGGTTTACCTAACAAAACACCCCCAATGTTACATTATGTGTGTGTCAAACCCTAGGTTACAATCTGCTATTTATAACCTATTACCTAACTCAGCAAGTTTTTCTCCTTGCTGTTACAACTCAGCAGCAAACTTCTCCTATAATCAAGGTCTTCAATCTTCTAGTTCCTAAAATATCTCCATATTTAGAAACAGCATTTTCTTCAAATATTCTGATTGATTCTTGATTGATCTTCAGATTCTCCACAAGAAACGCCACATATATTCTCAGAGTATTTAAGTACCAGAACTGTAACTGAATTATCAATTCTGTTGACGTGATGTCAAGTCAGATGTCATGACATTACATCTAACATGTTTTCCTAGATGTTGAACTTTTTCAACACAACAAATAACCTCTTTCATAATTTAGATCACTTAGAATAGTTAGGTTATAAGTCACAGTTGTTACAAACATTCAACATATAACATAGTTACTTAATCAGTACTTAGTTTCAGGCGCGATGTCACATGCTGATGTTGTGACATCTTACATAACATGTTGGTCCAGATGTTTAACTTCTTCAACACCACATATTAAAACAACAGAGGGGATCTGGGTAAACTTGCTTTCTTATTTGTTTTACAAATGAAGCCAACTCTCCAGCCAGGGCACTTACATTTAATTAATATTTTTTGTAAATAAATCTTGTTAATTAATTTAGTTCTTTAATTTTAGGATTAACTTTGGCATTTTTTTTCATAAACTTAAAAATTATAGAATTAGGGTTTTAATCACTTTTTGTCTTTTTCTTTTCTTTTACCATTATAATAATTATTCATTACTATTATTTTTATAAATCAAATTGCATTAATTAATTAGGTTCAATTTTAGGTAATTTTCATATTTTCTTAATAAATAAATAAAAACTAGAATTAGGTTTTAATTTCATTAAATTCTCGTAAAAAACCATAAATACAAAAAAAAACTCAAAAAATAATTTCTTTTTCTTTCTAATTTCATTAATAATAATCATAATTTAATTTCATTAAAAAGGGTCCAACGCCCTCGTTTCCAATTTTAATTCCTATTCGCGCATTTTTATTTATTTCCTTCTTTTAAATATTTATGTAACTCTCCCAAAGCCTTGTAAACTTAATTTCTCGCACTTTATTTTATTTCTTTATTTACTTTCCGTCAAATCGGGTCCTGGATTTTAATTTTGGCGATGTGGACCCGCGCTTTTGTAATAGCTTAGAACTTTACTTTTCTCGCACTTTTAACTGTTAATCAAGGCATGCAAGAATGAATGACAAGTAAAAACAAACGCGTAGATCACCTATACCATGACAAGATAAAATAAATGAATTTGACACACAAATCACACACCACCCCTAGGGTACGCCTCACTGTTGCCTTGCCTCGAAAGGTGATCGTCGAGTAGAGGATGTCTTAGTAAGTCCTCATGATCCAGGAACCTGGCATGAGGGTAGCTTCTAAGGTGTCTTCCTATTGCTCTGGTGATCACCATGTCCCGAACCCTCGAATTGACCCGAACACCTCCAATGGTAGTGCTACCTATCTCTCAATGGTGGGATGGCACTACTTTAAAGGACATTTACACAGACGAATTCCTTAGGGTAGGTAGACGACTCTAGATACTTGCTCTAAATTTCAAAACAAATCAAAAATACTTTTCACACCGACACCTTTTCAAAAAGCTTTCGAAAGCAATTTTTCAAACACTCTTGAGGACCGATACAAGAGTCGAACTGGAATTTTCAAAGAAACTTTTTAAAACCCACAGTTGAAAAGCAAACAAACCATTTTTGAAAACACAATGAGCAGGTATCTAAGAGCCCATGGATAACCATGGATAGAAAGGGTGCTAACACCTTCCCTTTCTATAATCTACCTCCCGAACCGAGAGCAATCTCTTTAAGGAATTTTTCTGTGCTTTTGTCCTTTCCATTTGGAGAAAATAAAAGACGGTGGCGACTCTTGCTTCCGCGACATTTCGCGAACCAGCGTTAAACAGTCAGTTCCAGATCCACCGATCACAGAACTGGCGACTCTGTTGGGGATATCTTTATAAAGTGAGGTGTACCTTAGGGTTAGTTCATAACTGTGTTTTCAGTTGCTTTCCTTGTTTGCTTTAAATTGTGGGACTGTCATGGGAGTTACATAGATCCTAACCCGGATCTGGGGATACCCTGTTTAGGTAGCATAAGCTGTGAGGGACCTGTCCGGCGTATACCGACATGGGTGAAGCAGTGGCTACGTTGGTGTGGCGCCTTGGTCTGTACCGATATCCCTCGTGTTGAAACGGGGAGAATATGGGTCTTCCAAGGAGTCATTAAGCACCAACAGACCTTAGAACCTTAAATGACACAACTTGGCCATTAGAACAGTAGCAGTATGCTACGCCCATTGAGGCTAAACTCTCGTGATGGTTCTGGCCGCAAGAAAAGATTGTGATGCTGGAGTTATGACCGATTGAGGGTAGTCAATGATATTGGGATCCTCTAAGAACCCGATTACTTTGATAGGACAGGTTGAACCCACCAACTTCAAGAGGGTACTACCCAGGCCCCATGTTGGCCTAAACTCTAAGGGCTTCTCTTGTGTGACTTGCGTACCTTCGTACTTGACTATTTGCATGCTTGTTGTCTGACACTTGAGTTTCTTGCAGGTTTTGTTTGTAGTCCTTAATTAGGACTCATAACAAGGTTTACCGAATTTCTTGCAGGGTTTGTTTTAGTCCTTAATTAGGACTCATAACAAGGTTTACCGAATTTCTTGCAGGGTTTGTTTTAGTCCTTAACTGGGACTCATGACAGGTTTTACTTGAGTTTCTTGCAGGTTTTGGTTTGCAGTCCTTAGTTGGGATTTATAACAGGGTTACCTACATTACCCCATGCATAACATGTCATCATACCATTGCATACATCCTAACCCATTTCAGGGATCTCAAGGGCTTGTGATGCAGGTCATGATGAATCAAACATCTAGCAAGGGGCAAAGAGGATTTATTTTCCTCTAGCCAAGGTTGTCAGGGGCTATGACCCACTTGATATGGTGAGCCTTTGACCCTTGGAAGAAAAGCTCTCAACAAATATGAAGTTCTTTCAATCAAGCTACCGGATCCAAATGCTAACAAATTTTCTTGTTTACCCCGCAAGGTCCTTGAAAACATTACATGCATGTCATACTCATCATTGCATAACAGGTATCCTTGTTGCAGGTCACTTACCTTTCTCGCTGTTTATTTCAGCAATGGCTTCACAACAAGATAACCAGGACCTTCACGCTCAAGAGACTCAGTTCAGGGAAATCTTCCTAGGTCTATCCAAGGGACAGGAAGAGTTGAGGACACTCCTCATGGGGAATCTGATCAGAAAGAGTCCTGAAGATGACAAGGACGAACAGCTGAAACGTCTACAAGCTGAGGTAGACATATTGAAAACCCAGATGCTGGGGAAAAGGGCCCTCATTCAAGGTTTAGCTCAGGAGCAAGGAGAGCTGAGAGCCATGATCAGCCAACTTCCTCAAGGCATGAAGCAACCAGCCCAAATCAGGGACCAGGTCATAGAATAGCTTCCAAGAAGGCAAAGGTCGGGTCCAATGAATAGACCTCTCCGAGTTGCTACTACTTCTCAGGTCCAACAACGACCGCGCCAAGAACAGCGGGTTGATCAGAACAGGTCAGACAAGCCTAAGAGGCAGTTCACCAAGATCAACATGTCGCTGGATCAAGCACTACAACAAATGTTAGAGGCAGGGCTGATCACCTTAAGGGCTCCTCTCCGGAATCCAAACACTTCTGCCCCTAACTATCATCCCAACGATAGGTGCGCATACCATTCTGATAGCCCGGGGCATACTACGGACAACTGCTGGCCTCTCAAAAACAAGATTCAAGACATGATCGACGCTGGAGAGATTCAGTTTGAAGTACCTGAGACTCCGAACATAATCACTGCTCCCTTGCCAAATCATGGCTAGGATTGAGAAATTTTTGTTCATTCGAATGTTCAAGTTGCAATTTTCTTTTGTTCAAACATTTACTCATGTTAAACATTGTTATTTCATTAATACATCGCATATGTCTATTCTGAAACAATATATTCGTACTCACTAAATGCAAATTACTTTCATATTTTTCTGATGTCAGCTCTTGATCTAAAATTCTAAGCCTCTTGAGGGAGGATGACGAAAACGATACCGCGATCATTACAGTATGCTTTTGAACAGACCCCGCTGATGAGGTACAGGCATTGTTTCAATCCCTAAACACTGGAGTTATAAGGATGATAATCCCTCGTCAACCCCTCTGAGCCAAAGAAGTAGGAGTTTTTCTTTTCGAAATTTAAAACCCTTAATCATAACCTGGGGCAGGGTAGTTCTCTCAGTTGATCCAAGTGCATAACAAATGGCACCAAAGAGGTCTTTACAAAACGAAGAAAGACAGTGATGGTTCCATAAAGAAAGGCAGTCATTATTTCTCAAAATAAAAACCCATTAAGTCAAAACCCATGAAGGAGACTTACAAAACTGGGGCATCCCGCTGACTGTAATTCCAAAAAAGGAAACAGTTCAGGCAAAAAAAAGAAAGGGATAACAAAAAAATCAGACAAGAAAGAGGTCTTACAAACCCTCAACAAAAAAGGAATGACTGCCTATTCAAAATAAGTTATCAACATCCGAATCATCACCGGAAAATCAGAGCGAAGACTCAAACAAGGTCTGACGTATGATCAACTGAGTTTAGGTTTGGAGAACATCACGAAGAACGGGTGGGTACAAATAATTTGAGCCTTTATCCTTTGTTTCTTAAACCGTGAACCAAGCCACGTTATAACCCTTAAAAGTCCTAGCTGAAGCATGGGTTAGTTCAAAAGCATACTGTTACGAAAGGTATCCTGACTCCTTAAGGCTTACTATAAAGAAGGAGTTGACATCACGTTTTACAAACATTCATTTGTTTTATGAAAAAAAGAATGCATTTTCAAAATCTTCAAGACAGACATAAGCTTTGCATTTTTAACATAACTTTGTTTGCATATGACTTTTTGTTTGAACAGCATAGAAATTCGCACGACGAATGCCTAATGAACAGAAGTACTTCCAATCAAGGGGCATGGCATGATCATGGTCCGTCATCTGGGGCAGTTCAGTCAAGATTCGGAGAATCTCTCAAAGGCCAAATAGCCTGGGGCAAATCTCCGCCTAAGTCACTTGGGGCATTCCAACAACGAATCTTGCCTGATCAAATACCTTGTGGTGGCATGACAAAACACTTCTAACAGGGGCAACTCCCTACTTTCTGAGAACGGACATAGTCGAAAAAATACTACACATAATCAAAGACCCGCTAGGTTGACACACCTAGGCAAAAATAAGGGCTTCCCGGCGAACCAAAAGGGTTCGGGCAAAATGAAGGGATGAAATGAAAAAATCTGTACACCCGGCAATTCGAAAACCTGAAAAGGCGGCTTGGGCAAAAATGGGTATCCCGGTGGACTGAAAACCCGAAAGGGCGGTCCAGGCAAAAATTAGGGATTTAAGCGTACGACTATGTCCCGACATCTAAATCACCTGTCTACCAGAAGATTTGTCAACTACCTCCACAAGGTATCTTTTCCCTCACATTAGAAACAGGGGAAATAAAGAGTTGTCTAAGCAATCTAATTGTTCTGTCCTCCAAGGTACCAAGGTAGGTTCAGCTGAAGAACATAACCAGTACATCCCAATTCCCCAGAGAATGAGTCAGCAAGCAATACACTCTCCTCAAGCAAAGCTACTATCAAACCTTAAGGAAGTTGGGTATCCTCCCGCAGAGCTCAACATTCCCCAGCAACATACACATATTCATAACAAGCATCCCCGGCAGTCTTGACCTAAAGATTGTTCCCCGGCGGTATACCAGGCATTCAGCAGAGCCACTCCCCAAATGTAGCTCAAAGCTTCCCCAGGAGAGTCCAATCTAATTCCCCAGGAAAGTTGGAATTCATCTCCCCAAGCAGAAAGCTTATCCCCAGTAGATTCTGGAAGCTTATCCTCGCAGAACACGAACGCGTCGCCCGGCTTTATTCAAAGAGTTATTTCCCTACCAGGATATAACTGGGTTATCCTCAGCCAAAAGCCACGGAAAGAGCGTCCTCGACACAGTCTTCTTATCCCCAGCGAAGTCTATCAATACTTCCAACGTAACAAGGGTATCCCCAGCAAGTTATTATCAACAACTCAGCGAAGTATCTCTCTCCCCACAGAGTATTGCTCCCTAGCAAGATCGTCAAAGTACTTTTCTCCCCGCAGAGTTATTCCATTCGCCAAGTTTATTCCCCAACGGAGTCATCTTCTCCTACCGGTATTCTTGCAATTATCATCCCCAGCGGAAGCAAGATCTATTCTCCAACATCAGCCCAGGAGTGACTTCCCGGCACCCATCAAGGATTTACTTTCCTAGACGAAAAATACATTCATAAACATCACATACATCATTATAGCATGCATAGACGCATCATATCTTACAAATCTCATTTATGTTGAGAACATCATTGCTTGGTCCATATCATGCATTGCATATGACTGACCTTTACCTTTCAGGAAAGATTCAGTTAAATTCTCAATCAGATTCCAAGACCTAGACCGGTTCAGCTAATCGACTCCAAAGATTTCTTATCCAGTCCAAGGCCTTCTCTAGTCCAGCTAAATCGACCCCAAACAGATTTTTCTGATGAAGACTCAGTAGAAGTTATCTAAGGTTTTCTCAATAATTGATATTGAGTTGTAATTGCCTATGGTTCTCTCCCCGATACTGCGGAGATGATAATTCCATCCAAGGTTTTCTCAATGATTGCTATTGAGATTGTAATCGCCTATGGTTCTCTCCCCGATACTGCGGAGATGATAATTCCATCCCAGGTTTTTCTCAATGATTGCTGTTGAGATTGTAATCGCCTATGGTTCTCTCCCCGATACTGCGGAGATGATAATTCCATCCCAGGTTTTTCTCAATGATTGCTATTGAGATTGTAATCGCCTATGGTTCTCTCCCCGATACTGCAGAGATGATAATTCCATCCCAGGTTTTTCTCAATGATTGCTGTTGAGATTGTAATCGCCTATGGTTCTCTCCCCGATACTGCGGAGATGATAATTCCATTCCAAGATTCTCTCAATGATTGCTATTGAGGTTGTAGTCGCCTATGGTTCTCTCCCCGATCCTGCGGAGGTGGTAATCCCAGATTTCGCTCAACGATTGATGTTGAAGTTGAAGTTATCCAAGATCCTCTCAATGATTGCTATTGAGGTTGTAGTCGCCTATGGTTCTCTCCCCGATCCTGCGGAGGTGGTAATCCCAGATTTCGCTCAACGATTGCTGTTGAAGTTGAAGTTATCCAAGATTCTCTCAATGATTGCTATTGAGGTTGTAGTCGCCTATGGTTCTCTCCCCGATCCTGCGGAGGTGGTAATCCCAGATTTCGCTCAACGATTGCTGTTGAAGTTGAAGTTATCCAAGATTCTCTCAATGATTGCTATTGAGGTTGTAATCATCCAAGGTTCTCTCACCGTTCCTGTTGAGGTAGTAACCATCCCTGGTTCATTCATCACCGTTTGAAGCTCCAGATCCAGCTCCTGTAATCAGTCAGGACACATCTACACAAAGAATTTGAAGACCAACTCCCGTAACAGGTCAGGTAATCATTTTTCTTTTTTTACAGGTATGCAAGTTCTCGCTAAGGAAGCTCTTACGCGATCAACATCCAGATGGCATCTATAAGCCCATCCACCTTCCATCATCTCTTAGCATGGCATCTATAAGCCCATCATCCTATCCATCAATCTCCAAATGGCATCTATAAGCCCATTCCACCATCACACTGCTACTATGTGAGCGCAAATTTCTGGGCACTCTAGTGTTCAATCATCTTCCACCTTCGGATTACGAAAGGCACGTCAGCCAATCTGCATCCTCAGGTCTAAGAAGATTGAACAGGGGCAACTGTTGTACCCCAAAATTTGCCCTCCCATATTTCTCAAAACATTTCAAGAAAAATTCACAAGTCCAACCTGGCGCGTCATATTCAGGTATTCTTTCACCAAGATATCTCTGATAACGTATTCTCAAATTCAGGTTCGGCTCAAGAGTCAATTCTTTAAAGAAGGTATCCGAATGTGTGAGTTTTCTCGAAGAAATATGGTGAAAAAGTGTGCTGAAAGTGCAGTTTTTACGCGCTAAAAAATTCATAACTTGAAGATCGTGGCTCGTTTTGAACCCGTTCCAGTGGCCAAAATTCCGTCTTGACATTATCTACGTTTTCATCTCTCACGGCTGGAAGCCAATTTCGATCATAAGGTCTTCAAAAATGTGGATTTATCAAGTATTTTCATACAGAAAATTTGTGACAGAAGTTTATTTGCGTCATGTTCAGAAAATCATAACTTGGTCGATTTTCATCGTATCGAGCTGGTTCCGGTGCCAAAATTTCACAAATTGAGTTGGCTACATTTTCACAGAAGGTATTGAGTTCAAACGGTATTCAAAAGGCCTTCGGTTTTTGCTCAGAGTGCGTGACACGCTGAAAATCCTGAATGCTGAATATTATTTCATCTGGGCCGAAACTTCGAAAATTCATAACTCGGTCAATTTTTATCGGATTGGACTCATATTTTTACACAAGGTCACTGACTCATAGATCTACAACTTTGCTTCAAAAGTCGAGACCAAATTATGCACCGATCAATACCAGTTTTTTATTGAAGAACGTGTCAGAGTCGACACTGGAGCCCAAAATAAGTTTGTCTGAGCTGAAACTTCAAAAATTCATAACTAATTCACCGTTTATCCGATTGAGTCGATTTTCGGACAGGAGTTAGTTCTCGATGTCGGCTACATTTTGTTTTCACATTTCAACTTCAAAAAATGCACTTAAGTCCCTGCGAGTTAGCCTGGAAAGTGACGAATTCAAGTGAATATTGGAGGCCCAATTGCACATTCAAAGCCCATTTGCTTTACCCTAATTTTCATTATATAATCACCTTCTTTTCACACAAACCAAAGAAGAGGGAGGAAAGGAGAGAAAAAACCTTGCCACAACACTGTTAGAATATCAAACTCTTTCAAGAACCCTAAAACCTTGAAATCCTTATTACAAATCTCTCTCTCACTACAAACAAGCCATCACAGTTACAAACCAACACCTCACTACTTCTTCAGTAAGGGTAAGGCTGGCTTGATCTCCATGATCCTAATTTTCCAGTAAGGCATAAAAGCATTCAGGCCATTGATTTTCCAGTAAGGGTAAGGTTGATTTGATCTCCATGATCAAAAGGGTATAATCATTCATACATGTCATATTGTGCCTAAACATTAAATTTCTTCATATGTTGGTTTTATTTGAATTTTTATGATTTTATTTAATGTGTTAATGAGGTTCAACACTGCAGATTTAGACAGGATCCCATGCAGGTTCATTAAGGAACATTGAGGCCAAAACACAAATGGCCAAAAGCCAAAAGACAAATGGCCAAAACAGAACATTTTACACATGACACCAATACATGGCGAGACAGACATCCTGAGAAGATTAAGGAACGTTGAGGCCAAAAGCCAAATGGCCAAAAGCCAAAAGCCAAATGGCCAAAGTAGAACAACTTATGCATGATGAGGCCAGAACACAAATGGCCAAACCACTCCAATTCACCTCCAAAAAGGGGACAGAAACCCCCCAAGGTATTGTATTTTCTTTCTTTTCCTTATTTTATTTATTTCAATTATTCCTTTTTTTAATTAATTCCTTTAATTTAACTTATTTTCATAAAATATAAAAAATAGTAAAAAACAGAAAAGTCATAAAAATCAAAATATATTTATTTAATTAATATTTTTTTGTAAATAAATCTTGTTAATTAATTTAGTTCTTTAATTTTAGGATTAACTTTGGCATTTTTTTTCATAAACTTAAAAATTATAGAATTAGGGTTTTAATCACTTTTTATCTTTTTCTTTTCTTTTACCATTATAATAATTAATTATTCATTACTATTATTTTTATAAATCAAATTGCATTAATTAATTAGGTTCAATTTTAGGTAATTTTCATATTTTCTTAATAAATAAATAAAAACTAGAATTAGGTTTTAATTTCATTAAATTCTCGTAAAAAACCATAAATACAAAAAAAACTCAAAAAATAATTTCTTTTTCTTTCTAATTTCATTAATAATAATCATAATTTAATTTCATTAAAAAGGGTCCAACGCCCTCGTTTCCAATTTTAATTCCTATTCGCGCATTTTTATTTATTTCCTTCTTTTAAATATTTATGTAACTCTCCCAAAGCCTTGTAAACTTAATTTCTCGCACTTTATTTTATTTCTTTATTTACTTTCCGTCAAATCGGGTCCTGGATTTTAATTTTGGCGATGTGGACTCGCGCTTTTGTAATAGCTTAGAACTTTACTTTTCTCGCACTTTTAACTGTTAATCAAGGCATGCAAGAATGAATGACAAGTAAAAACAAACGCGTAGATCACCTATACCATGACAAGATAAAATAAATGAATTTGACACACAAATCACACACCACCCCTAGGGTACGCCTCACTGTTGCCTTGCCTCGAAAGGTGATCGTCGAGTAGAGGATGTCTTAGTAAGTCCTCATGATCCGGGAACCTGGCATGAGGGTAGCTTCTAAGGTGTCTTCCTATTGCTCTGGTGATCACCATGTCCCGAACCCTCGAATTGACCCGAACACCTCCAATGGTAGTGCTACCTATCTCTCAATGGTGGGATGACACTACTTTAAAGGACATTTACACAGACGAATTCCTTAGGGTAGGTAGACGACTCTAGATACTTGCTCTAAATTTCAAAACAAATCAAAAATACTTTTCACACCGACACCTTTTCAAAAAGCTTTCGAAAGCAATTTTTCAAACACTCTTGAGGACCGATACAAGAGTCGAACTGGAATTTTCAAAGAAACTTTTTAAAACCCACAGTTGAAAAGCAAACAAACCATTTTTGAAAACACAATGAGCAAGTATCTAAGAGCCCATGGATAACCATGGATAGAAAGGGTGCTAACACCTTCCCTTTCTATAATCTACCTCCCGAACCGAGAGCAATCTCTTTAAGGAATTTTTCTATGCTTTTGTCCTTTCCATTTGGAGAAAATAAAAGACGGTGGCGACTCTTGCTTCCGCGACATTTCGCGAACCAGCGTTAAACAGTCAGTTCCAGATCCACCGATCACATACTCCTTTCACCGCCAGATTATGTTTCACTTGTACCAACAATATGGCTGAGTATGAAGCATGCATCATGGGTCTCAAAGCTGATATTGACCTAAGGATCAAGTTCTTGAGCGTTTTCAGGGATTCAGCCTTGGTAATAAGTCAAATCAAAGGGGAGTGGGACACGAAGCACCTTAATCCCATCCCTTATAAAGAACATGTGTTGACATTGCTTCCACACTTTGAAGAGATCACATTTGAACATTTTCCATGAGAAGAGAATCAGTTAGCAGACGCGCTAGATACTATGTCATCTATGTTCAAGGTTAGATGGGACAACGAAGCTCCTCAGATCACTATTGAGAGATTGGATTAACAAGCATATTGCTATGAGATTGAAACTGAAGAAGTAACAGACAAACCTATGTTTCATGAAGTGAAAAGGTATCTCGAGGCTTAAGAATATCTTGAGGGGGTGTCTGTCAATGATAAGAACTTTCTGAGAAGGTTCTCCATAAAGTTCTTCCTTATTAATGGAATCCTCTACAAGCGCAACCACGACTCTACTCTACTTCATTGTGTAGACAAGAGAGAGGAAAAGAGGATTATGACAGATTTACACGAAGGTACCTTTGGCACCCACTCTAGTGGATACACTATGGCTAAAAAGATCCTACGGGCAGATACTATTGGTCCACTATGGAAGCAGACGGTTATCAGCATTCCCAAACTTGTCATAAATGCCAGACCTATGATGATAAAGTACATGTACCTCTGGTTCCCTTGAATGTATTGACGGCTTCCTGTCCCTTTGCAATGTGGGTCATTGACATGATTGGAGAGATTAGACCTACTACTTCCAATGGGCATCGCTTCATCCTAGTGGCCATTGATTACTTCACGAAGTGGGTTGAAGCTGCCTCTTTTGCTACTGTTACCAAGAATGTTGTGGTGCGGTTTATCAAGCATAATCTGATTTATCGGTATGGTGTTCCAGAGAGAATCATCACAGACAATGGTACAAATATTAATAACAAAATGATCACCGAACTCTATAAAGAATTCAAGATCCAGCATCATAATACATCCCCTTACCAGTCAAAGATGAATGGCGTTGTGGAGGCTTCTAATAACAATATTAAGAAAATCATACAGAAGATGATGGTGAGATACAAACACTGGCATGAGATGTTACCATTTGCTCTTCATGGTTACCGCACCTCATCACGAACGTCAACAGGGGCAACACCTTATTCTCTGGTATATGGTATGGAGGTTGTCCTACCTATTGAGGTCCAGATCCCTTCTTTGAGGATCATGAAGGACGCGGGTTTGAACAAAGAGGATTGGATCCAGACTCGACTTGATCAACTGAATATGATTGATGAGAAAAGACTTATTGTTATCTATCATGGTCAAATGTATCAAAAACGGATGGTCAAGGCTTTCAAGAAAAAGGTCAAACGTCAAGTATATCAAGTAGGTGATCTGGTAATCAAGCGCATCATACTGCCACAAGGTGATCCCAGGGGAAAATGGACTCCCAAGTATGAAGGGCCATTTGTAATCAAAAGGATTTTTTCCGATTGAGCCATGATTTTGATCACCATGGATGGCGACGACCTTCCTCACCCTGTTAATGGGGACATAGTGAAAAGATACTACGCATAAATAAAGACCCGTTAGGTTGACTGGCCTAGGCAAAAATAAGGGCATCCTGGCGAATCAAAAGGGTTCGGAAAAAATTAGGGATAAATACAAAAAGATCTATACACCCAACAAGTCGAAAACCCGAGAGGGAGGCTTGGGCAAAAAAGGGTATCCCGGTGGACTGAAAACCCGAAAGGGCGGTCCAGGAAAAAATTAGGGATTTAAAGCGTATAACTATGTCCCATTGGATCACCTTGCGATCAGACTTCAGTATCAACTATCAAGCTCAAACGGTACCGGTCAATCCAGTCAGCTTCAGACAAGTAGCAAAGTGATGAGACGCTCAAGGACATAGGGGCAATAGCAGAATTGAAACTTAATGGGATTATTACACGTAGCTGTTTTTCTCTTTGTACACTATTTTGTATAGTTTTCATTTTCACGGCGGCGTTCTCCTACTAGAACGTCAGCCTCTTTGTACAAAATGCCTATTATAGGCGAACTTCAGAAATCAATACAAATCATTTCTTTGAAAGTATAAAACTGTTTGTTTTATTTTTCTGTTTTGTTTTGCAAAAACGTCCAATGATTATTCTTGACATATGCATTTGAATATGATTACTGTTTACAAATACTTCCATAAAAAACAGAAAGACAGTTGCTAATGATTTTAAGAAACGGGGCAAAAGTCTAAAAAAGCAATTTGTAGCCCCGATAGTTACTCCTTCCAGCAGGTACATGGGTAGAGACAGTTTGAGACAAAGTCACCATTGCATACGACCCCGTGACATCTATGTTCCCCACAGAGCAGAGACAACCAAAGTTTTGATCTCTTCCTTCCTCAAGCAGGAATTATCTCATCCAGCAAAGTTCCTTTAGAGAGCTGAAATCTGTTTTCCCCAGTCGAGTTTTATAATTTCAAATAGTTTATAAAACCTCCTCCCGGGTAGAGTTTATTTCTCTAACTACAGAAGTTTAGGCCCCAATAGAGTTTATTTCTCTACATCGGCAAAACCTTCCAACAAAGCATTATCTCTCTCCACAGAATTATTCTCAGGCAGGAGTTAAGAATCCTCGGCAGGTTATCCTCAAACAGAAAGAGAAAATCCCAAGCGAATCATCTCCATTCATCATCCCCAGCGGAAATAAAGGACTTAGCTTCCCAATACTCTTCAGCAGCAGTCAGGGACTCACTTTCCCAGACTAAGAAATATCGCAATAGCATCCCATATTCATACGTCATAGCATGCGCGTACACATCGCATACAGCATAATCTCGTTTATTTTGAGAGCATTATCACACAATGCATCTCATACATTATGGCATGCACATACATATCGCATACGACATAATCTCATTTATTTTGAGAGCATCATCACAATACATTTCATACATCATGACATTGCATACGACTAACTCTTAACTGTTTTCAGGAAAGATCAATTCAACAAACACCGTTGACTACTTACGCGACCTTGTAGTCTTCTCAAAAAGCTACATCTGGTGAAGGGATATTTCAGCATTTTTCTCAAAAGGATGTCCTCAAAAGATCTTCTCTGGTTCAGTTAGATCGATACTAAGATCTCTCTGATTTCTATTCCAATTGAAGATATTCCAAGACTTTTTTCTGGTTCAGTTGAATCGATACTAAGATTCTTCTGATTTCCATTCTAGTCAAAGTTAATCCAAGACCTTCTCTGGTTCAGTTAGATCGATATTAAGATCTCTCTGATTTCTATTCCAGCTGAAGATAATCCAAGACCTTCTCTGGTTCAGTTAGATCGATACTAAGATCTCTCTGATTTCCATTCCAGTTGAAGATACCCCAAGACTTTTGTCTGGTTCAGTTGAATCGATACTAAGATTCTTTTGATTTCCATTACAGTCAAAGTTAATTAAAGACCTTTCTCTGGTTTAGTTAGATAGATACTAAGATCTCTCTGATTTCTATTCCAATTGAAGAAACTGCAAATCCTGGAGTCCGACCAGATAGCAGTTAATTTCACGTTTCCCCAGTAAGTTACTACGAAGCCTGGAATTTTATCAGAGAGTAGTTAACCTCTTCAGACACTGTGAAGCCTAGAATCCAACCAGATGGTAATTTACTCTGTTGGTTACTATGAAGCCTAGAGCCCGACTGGATAATAGTTAATCAGCAATTCAAGACACTGTGAAGCCTAGAATCCGACTAGATAGCAGTTTACTCTGTCAGTTACTATGAAGCCTGAAACCCGACCGGATAATAGTCAATCAACAATTCAAGACACTGAAGCCTGGAATCCGACTAGATAACAGTATAAGGTGTTGTGAAGCTTGGAATCCGACCAGATAACAGCTTAATTTCTTCAAGTTGAAGCCTGGATCCGACCAGATAACAACTTAATTTCATCACTGAAGCCTGGATTTTGACCAAATAACAATTTAATCTCATTTCCCTAGTAAGTTGCTATGAAGCCTGGAATACGACCAGATAGCAGTCAACTTTATTATCCTCAGCAAGTCACTGTGAAGCCTGGATCCCGACCAGATAACAGTCCACTACCGTCTCTTCAATCAAGAGATGACTCCCCAGTAGAGTAACGGACAACTGAAGCTCATAAACTCTATTTCGCAAGACAAATACCAAAATTCCTCAACATATTCCTCCTCAACAACAGGAATAGGGATTCCTACAAAGGAATATCTCATGAAATCAGCATTGTTCTAGATGGCATCTTTAAGCCCATCTCCGACGACTCTCCGTCACATTCTATGGATGGCATCTCTAAGCCCATCTCCGACGATCTTCCGTCACCTTCTCCAAATGGAATTTGTAATCCTATTCCCGATATTATCTACACGGTTAACTATCATTTTAGACGAGTGCAAATTTTTGGGCACTGTAGTGTTCAATCATCTTCCACCTTCATATCACGAAAGGCAGACCAACCAACCTACATCCTTAGGTTTAAGAAGATTGAACAAGGGCGGATGTTGTACCCAAAAATTTTCCCTCTCATTCTACTCAAGACATGCCTCTAGAGGTCCCTAACTTGCCCAAAGATGACCAAGAATTGACCAGACAAATTCTCCTCCTAAGGCAATCAACCTCAACTAGGGTTTCAATTTTAAGCAAGATGTGTGAGTCCCAAGGATCCCAAATGTTCTCCATTGTCCTAATATGTTCTTAGGATCTTCCATGCCAAATTTCATGCCTTGAACAATAAGTTTGCTCAGTCAACTACTCAAATGCTTGGAAATAAACTATATTAGGTTAAAAGTCAACTGTGGCCCAAATACAGTCAAATTTCAAGATTTTTGGTCAACATCAACATTTTGAAGTAATATCCATCATTTTATCAAGGGTTTACCATGATTCCTCAAGAAATGCTCCTAACTCATCAAAAGTCAAAAATGGAAAATTAGGGTTTCTATATGAAAAGTCAACCAAACTTTGACCAAGCATAACGTTCTCATACTTTATCAGAAATTTTGCAACAAAGGCTCATTTTGAAGAGAATACAATTCCCTACAACTTATCTTCCACCCTCAAGTTCAAGAAATTCCTCAATCAAAAGGTACAAGCTCAAACATTATAGGTCCTTTCAAAAAGTCAACAAAAACACCTTTTAGGTCAAAGCTCCTTACCTAAACATGGAAGCTCCAATTGAGATGAAAACAAAAAGTTTGTCTATGGGACATCCTAAGCTCTCTAAAAAGTAAGAGAACACCCTCTTAGGGTTAAAAATGAGAGAGATACGCGTTGCTAAAGTTGACCAATTTTTGGAAAAATGCATGAAGCCAATATTGACCAAACTTGAATTCTTTTCCAAATGGGCCCATGTTTTCATGCTTGAAACTTGTTCTTAACATGGCCCACGACCCTTGAGCTCAGTCATACATTATGTTATTATTTATACTATTTATTTTTGATATTTTATCCATTAAAATGCAAAATTAAATAAAGTAAATAATAGAAATAATGGAAGATTTGATTGAGAATCTTTTTATATTCAAATGATGGACAAAACATGCTAGCAAATCAAATAAGAATCATGGAGAGAAGGAAGATTGGATTTGTTCCAAAATAAGCCAAAAATCAAATATTTGGAAAGAAGATATTTCTCATCAAGGCATGGATATGTTGCTACAAATATAAACCTAATGAGATTCACTACATGTAGAAAACAACCCTAGATCAAGACAACACGTGAAAGCTGCCTCCAAACCAAGAACAAAGTTGCAAAAATATTCAAGTGTGGTGCAATTCAAAAGCTCACGTTCCAACCAATCTCAATCAGATCCAGACGTGCCATCATCCTTCTGAGGATCCCAGGGGTAGAACCAACCCCTTTTTGAAGGCCAAAGCATCCAGAACCACCCCCTACGATAACCCACAGTTTGCAAAACTTTCAAACTTCAAACTTTCGATTCATGACATATAAATAATATATCTGCACATATTTGAGTTTAACATCATATTTGCACATGTTTTGAACCATTACATGCAAGCTTTGATGCCATAAATAAGAAGTGTCATTGTTAGGGCACGAGTTTTCTGTTTCTTCGCATTTGTGTTTACAGGCCATTTCAGCCAAAAAGAATATAACCATCATGATTGCAGCCTATGATTTAGGGGGGGTAGGCAAAATTTCAGGCTTCAAATCTCCCTATTTTGCAGATTAGGTTTTTGGCTGGTCGGAGAAGATGACCGGAACCACCATCCAGGGTGGTTTGACCGGCCAAGGACCTTGAGTGGCATGTTAGGATGTTCTGATTGGACCATTTGAAATACGGGGACCCCACTTGCTGGCGCGTGTTTGACAACTCAGTAGTTGTCCTCGTTTTATATTATATATTTTTGTTTTGATTATATATATATATGAATGATCTAGCAGCGCAGATGGAAAAGGCATAAGGGTGCAAAGGGAAAGACCTGGGTTCGATTCCCAGGTCTTGAACGTTATTTTTTCTAATGAAGTTTCTCCAGATACAGTGCAGCCAGGCCATTCACGCTTACCATGGGTTCCCAGGTCATCACAATAAGATCAATCATCCTCCAGATCTAACGCCCAGCATGTAGTCCCCATGATGGACCTCCCTACCACAATAACACTGGATCCAGCGCAGCTTTGGGTTTACATAAGATATGGGCTTTGGGAATTCCAACCTGCACCCCCCCCCCCAGTTTGCTTTCTCACCCCTCTCAAGCCCATTTTTATTTTTTTTTCATTCTTTTTATTTAGTTTATATTTTTTTATTTATTCTTTTTTTTTAAATCATAAAAATCAGAAAATCACAAAAATTAGAACTTAGAGTTTTTCTTAAAAAATTATTTTTTAGCAAATTAATTAATTTAATTAACTTTAATGTATTTTTATTTAATGTAAAATTAATTAGAGAATTAGGTTAAATTCCAATTTTATTTTCATAAAATACCAAAAACATTTTTTTAATAAATAATTAGACTTCTAGGGTTTCAAACATAGTCCAGTCTTAATTTTCGCGCATTATTATTTTTCCATACGATTATTTTTATCATTTATGTAATTGCGCCCGGTTTGTAATAGTTAATTAGGGTTTTCAATTTTTGCATTTTACTTTTCGTCCATTATTTATATATCTACACCAAATCCCTGTAATAGCGTAGGAACTTTGATTTCTCGGTTGTATATTCCTTATATGCTTATATATGAGCTGTTAGTAATTAGGCGTGCATGACAAGATTAAATCAATTAATCAGTAGATCACTAACTTCTAGATAAATACCTGAAAACATCACACCGTTGCACACTTGCACCCCTAGGGTATGTCCTCACTTTGGTTGCCTCGGAAAACAATGGTCATGTCCCTCAAACGTAGAGATATCTTAGCAAAGACCCTCAATTCTAAAGTCATCATGAAGATCATAGTCCCTAACATCCCTCGAGATGCCTACGAGAAATGATCTTGTCCCTCGGTGTTGCCTATATGATGACAGTCCCTTCGAAATGTTAAGGTATCTTTACATGTTGCCTTCAATGACCATAAGCGTCCCTTTCGATAGATCCTCAACATCCGAAGATAGGGATACCTACTCACTAATAGTAGGATAGCATTATCTAAAGGGAAGGAGGAAAAGAACGCCTTTTTTGAGTAGGTAGACAGTTCTTAAGTACTTGCTCAAACCTGAAATTTTTTACACTTACACATTTTCAAACTTCTTTTCAAAAATGATTTATCACACTCTTGAGGACTAATACAAGAGTTATCATAAAGCAAACAAAAATCTTTCAAAACACACAAACACGAAAACAATTTTTAAAATGAGCAAGTACCTAAGAGCCCGTGGAAAACCACGGATGGAAAGGGTGCTAACACCTTCCCTTTCCATAATCTACCCCCTTACTCAGAAAAATCTCGAAAAAGGTCTTTTTCTGTTCTTTTCACCCTTATCTTTGTTGGATAAAATAAAAGTCGGTGGCGACTCTTGCTTACCGTGACATTTGCGAACAAAAAATGCAAACCAGTATAAACAGTCGGTTCTACCACCGTATCACAGAACTGGCGACTCTGTTGGGGAAGATAATAAAGTGGAGTTTACCTTAGGGTCTAGATCATTTTAAAATTTATTCTTTGCTTGTTTTGATTGCTTTATTTTTAAGGGTATTGTTTGGGTTACTATAGATCCTACACCCGAATCTCGGGAAAACCTTTTAGGTAAGTAGCAATAGATCGTGGAAACTGTGCGGGGTATATCGACACGGTTGAAGCGATGGCTATGTTGATGCGACACTTTGATTGGTACCAGTAGCCCTTGAGTTAATCAAGGAGAATACGGGGCCGCTGTGTGGTGTCATGAAGCGTCACCTAACCTTAGAACCTTTAATTGAACAACTTGTCAATTAGGACGTAGTGAGATGGCCGTCTTTGGTGTATTCCCAAAGTCGGCAGATACTCGATGCTACACTCATTGAGGTTTGACTCCCGAGTTTTGTTTGGTTGCAAGTCAGTTGCATATCGAACGAAGCTTGTGGGAAAGATCAGTGATATTAAGATCCCTTAAAACTCAGTTACTATTTATAGGACAAGTTGAACCAATCCAAACTTCAAGAGGATATTACCTTAAAACCCATGGAAGCCTTAAGCCTAAGGTCTTTGTGTGATTTTCTTGTGCTTGCTATATCTGTGATTTCTTATCATAATCATGACATCATAACATGGCACATCATACTAACCATTTCAAGGATTTTCTAGGGCTTATCTTTTTCTTGTTTTATAGGACATGACATCCGCTCGCAGGAACACTATCCAAGTCAACCTTGTGAAAGTACCTCCTCAACTCAAGGACTTAGCATCAAGGATCCCTGAAAGATCTACCTTCACTGAAAAACATGGTCGATTTCTCAACTTGGTCACTTCAAACCCTGATGAAGATATATTAAAGGTGCTCTTTCAGTTCTTTGACCCGTTGCACCACTACTTCACTTTTCCTGATTACCAGTTAGTGCCTACTATGGAGGAGTTTTCTCAATTATTAGGGATACATATCATTGATCAGTTACCATTCAATGATATGGAAAGAGACCTAAAGCCTGAAGAGATTGCTCAAGCTTTGTCTTTACAACAGTCTGATGTGGTGGCAAATTGGGAAACCAGAAGAGGTGTCCAAGGATTTCCAGTTAAGTTTCTATTTGAGAAAGCTCATTATTTTTTAGATAACCTGGATTTACAAGCTTTTGAAGAAGTGATGGGCCTTCTCCTCTATGGGATGGTATTATTCCCTAACATAGACTAACTCATATATGTGAATGCGGTTAAGGTTTTTCTGTCTCATAATCCGGTGCCTACTTTACTTGGGGATATTCTACACTCTCTGCATACTCGCACTCTAAAGAGAAGAGGGACCCTTATGTGTTGCACTCCTCATTTGGCTAGGTGGTTTATTTCGCACCTATATCGGTCTATTTTGAGAAACGAGCAGGGTATGAGATGGTCTCATAGGTTGATGTCCCTTACACATTCGGATATTCATTAGTGTCCTCGGTCCTTGGAGAGTGTCACCATCATTGATCACTGTGGGAATTTCCTAATGTCCCTCTCTTAGGAATTATGGGAGGAATCACTTATAATCCTTATTTGTCATTGCGACAGTTTGGTTATACTAGAAGGGATGGTCCTCACGACAAAATCGTCCAAGGAATCACATTTGACTATCAGAATGATGTTCAGGCTTATCGCAAGAGGTTCATTCGAGCTTAGGGCATGATAAACAGAGTTGACAGCAAGACACTGGGGCATAAGAATTCCATCCCTCTTGAGCCTTACCTCAAATGGGTGAGAGATTATGATCAATGTCTTATGATGCCTTACCCCCACCATATTACCTTTAATTATGGAGCCAATTGCTGAGGGAGACACTCCTTACATTGTGCTTCATCCTGACATGCCAACTGATCTTGAGGAGCTACGGAAATCCTGGATCCAACTAAAAGAGGAACGAGATACCTTTGAAACCCAATTTTATGCCAGCGAGAAAAAGGTTTTATAGCTCACCAGGTTACTTCACGAGGAGAATACTATAAATGTTACATAGCACCAAAGAGGATCCGCCAGTGGGAAGCTTGAGTCTCTTTGCTTTGGGAGTTTACTTTTGCTTTGTTACTTCCCTTGTAAGCCCAAGAGGCATCGTTGTGACCAATAAAACTTCTTAATGCAATTAACATTTGTTCTCTTTCTGTTTAAGCAAATTTAAGTCTTATAAATCCTTGAAAACATTGCATACATATCATTCCATAAGCAGGTTTCTCATCTTCTTTGCTGTTTATTTCAGCAATGGCTCTAGAACAAACAGTGAAGGATCTAAAGACTCTGAATGCTCAGTTTAAACAGATGATCATGGCTCTGGCCAAGGGGCAAGAGGAACTGAAAGCCCTGATTGTTAAATAGAAGACTAAGAAGCCAAGGAAGACAGCTGATGTGGTGAACTTGGGAAGGAGGTTCAAAGGACCACTAAGGCAAGTGGTTGAACTGACATCTTCATCAAAATAAGGAGATAATCAAGAAGGGGAGACAAGAGAGGAAGACCTCAGTCCAAGGGAATCTGATAATGAGACTGACTACAATGAAAAGCAGTACCCTCCGGCCAACGAAAAATACACACAGCTGGAAGAGCGTCTAAGTACAATGGAAATCCAGAAGGTGCATGGGTTGGATTTTGAAGAGCTAGGTTTGGTTTTTGGGGTTGTCATCCTGCAAAAGTTCAAGGTTTCGGTGTTCGCCAAATATGATGGGGTTTCATGTCTCAAGATGCACCTCCAATCTTATGTGAGGAAGATCCATCCTCACACTGCTGACAAGGACTTATGGGTCCACTTATTTCAAGATAGTCTATCCGGAACTCAATTAGAGTGGTTCTACCAGCTGGAAAGGACCAACGTTCATAATTGGGAAGACTTGGCTGCTGCTTTCTACAAGCAGTATCAGTATAACACAAACCTTGCTCCCACCCATACACAACTCCAAAGTATGTCTATGGGTTCGAGCAAGGGCTTTAAAGACTATGCTCAGAAGTGGAGGGACTTAGCAAGAAGAGTCCAGCCTCCCCTGTCTGATAGGGAGCTAGTGGATATGTTTTTGGGTACCTTATCTGGTCCGTTTTTTAACCACCTAATTGGAAGCTCTTCAGTCAGCTTTACTGAATTGATTTTGACGGGAGAAAGAGTGGAAGATGGAATTAGGAGTGGTAAGATTCAAAAGGATGCATCCTCTAGTACAGTAAGGAAGCCATTTTCTGGGAAGAAGGAAGTCAGTGCCACCTATAGCCAAAGGAACAGGACAGAACTGAATGCCATCCAGCGGCAGGGGCTGTTATGATCTCTAAACCTGCACCTACTCAACAAAGAAATAATCATCCTAGAGCAGAAAGGCCTGTAAGACAATTTCCCCGGATAAATATGAATTTATCTCAAGTTCTGCCTCATCTACTGAAGTATAATATGGTAACTTTGTGGGAAGCTCCGAAGAATCCTAATACTGCCTCTCCCCGCTACAATCCAAATGCTCATTATGCTTACCATTCAGAAATTCCAAGTCATGATACAAACTACTGTTGAGCTTTGAAAAACAAGGTGCAAGACCTTCTCGAGGCAAAGGAAATTGAATTTGACGCCCCTGAGATTCCCAATGTTATCATTTCTCCTATGCCCAAGCACGGCCGTGGTGTTAATGCTATTGAAGATGATATGTTTGTTACTTCTGTTGAGGAACTTGTTACTCCTCTCATGACCGTTAAGTGGAACTTGTTGAAAGTCGATTTATTTCCGGGTTGTGGCAAAGGTTGCCACTTATGTTTATCTCTACCGACTGGTTGCCATTTGTTAAAGGCAGGTGTTTAGAGTCTGATGGATGATAGAGAGATTTTGTTTGAAAAGACTCTTGTTCCAATTATTTCTTGCAAGGATGTGTCAATCATAACCATTTCCGCCAATCCTCCCAGGGTCTCCACCAAAAGACCCGTCAAAATTACATCTGCTCCGAAGTTATCTCCTCTGATCATCACCATGCCAGGGACAATCCCGTACTCCTCGGACAAGGTTGTTCCCTGGAACTATGGGGCTGACGTCTACTACAACGGTGTCAAGCAAGACCTACTGGATGTTGAAGACCAAGTTTCTGAAAATGTTGATCCTGACATTGCTAACATTGTTGGAACCAGTAAAATAATAAGAAGTGGAAGAGTGTTCTCCCCTGAGATTTCTCCTCCAAAAGTTGTTACCAATCATGTGATTATTCCTACTTTTGTTCCTGTTGATACTACTACTGTAATTCTTGTGATTACCCCTGTTGCCACCCCTATCACCGAGTCGGCCGAGACTCGGGGCAAAGACATATTGATTGAGCCTTTCCAGACGAAGGCGCATTCAGGATCTATCCCAGAGGCTTCCAAGGAGGAAATGGAAGAAATTTTAAAGATAATAAAGAAGAGCAACTACAATGTGGTCGAACATCTGGGGAAGACCCCTTCCAAGATTTCTATGCTAGCCTTAATATTGTGCTCCGAAGCTCATGTGAAGGCTTTGGTGAAGTTCCTAAAAACTGCCCATGTGCCACAAGAAACATCTGCTGACCAATTTGAAGATTGTGTGGCCAGTTTAACGGTTGATAACGGTTTGGATTTTTCTGATGCTGATCTGACATCCAGAGGGAGAAAACACAATGATGCGCTGCATGTTTCCGTTGAATGTAGGGGCACTACTTTGTCCCATGTTCTAGTAGATACTGATTCATCATTGAACATGCTTCCTAAGAAGGCTCTGGATAGGTTTGACTGTGAAGGTTTGACCCTGAAACCCAACAACATTGTAGTAAGGGCTTTTGATGGTTCGAAGAGAATGGTGCATAGGGAGGTGGACATCCCCATCAAATTTGGTTCTCAAACCTTTAACTCCACCTTCTACGTGATGGATATCAGACCATCTTATTCTTATTTTTTGGGTCTCCCTTGGATCCATAGGGAGGGAGATATCATGTCCACTCTGCATCAAATGATGAAATACCCTGTGAAAGGAAATATTTTTACGGTACACAGTGAGGAAGAATACATGGTCAGTCACCTGAACTCCTTTAGGTATGTGGAAATGTATGGTGAGTTCATCGAGACTCTGTGCCAGAATTTCGAAGAGGTGCCTCAGACTATGGATGCAACTGAAACTTTCACCAATATGCCGAAGATCACCAGACCTACCTTGAATATGGTTTCTCTCAAGGACGCCAAAGCGGTAATTGAAGAATGTGGGTGTACCATCTAGGGCCAACTCCCTGATATTCCGTATAAATCTGATAAGTTTGGTTTGAGTTTCTCTTCAGGGGCTCAAAGAGTTGTTCTCTGTGCTCGTGCTGGAAGACCTCCCCTACGCATCAGCAATCATGGGGTCAACGCTCTAGAAGATAGAGATGGTGACTATGACATGGATAGATGGATCTTCCCTACTACCAACGGTGGACCCAGTAACTAGACAGCAAAATAATTTGTACCAATTACTTTTATTCAGAAGTAATTGTCTTTCTTGTTTTGGATATGTAATAAACAATATAAACTATATGGCCATGTGTCTTACCCGGGGTACAATGGTTTATTCGTGAGGGTTATGATGTTTCAATTTCATATGGCATTAATAAAGCATTGGACGTTTATGCATACAAATTTTGCGCTCTCTGTTTTTCTTTTCTGCTTTTTACTTTGTCTATACAAATATGCTCTTACACACACTCACGTATCAAACTGCAGATCCATATCCACTCTGGATCCTATTGATAACAGTTCTGCTATTGTCGGTTATGACTTTGAAAATCCGATCAACCAAGTCGGGGACGAAGGTGAGGAAGATTGTGAGGTACCCGAAGAACTTGCTAGGTTGTTACAGTAGGAAGAAAGGGCTACACAGCCTCATGAAGAGCCAGTTGAGACAATAAAATTGGGCACAGAAGAAGACAGGAAAGAAGTCAAGATAGGTGCAAATTTGGAGCTTAGTGTCAAACAGCGGTTGATACGGATGTTGCATGATTATGTCGAGATCTTCGCCTGGTCATATAAAGACATGCCGGGACTAGACACGGATATTGTGGTTCATCGTCTACCAACTAAAGAAGATTTTCCTCCGGTAAAGCAGAAGGTCCGTCGTATGCGCCCTAAAATACCAGAGAAGATCAAAGCAGAAGTTATGAAGCAGCTCAACACTTGATTCTTAGTTGTCACCTCTTATCCCTAATGGGTTTCTAACGTAGTCCCGGTGCCTAAAAAGAACAGCAAGGTATGGATGTGTGTGGACTAAAGACATTTGAACAGGGCAACCCCAAGGATGACTTTCCGCTTCCCCACATTGACGTTCTGGTTGACAACACCATGCAGCACGAGATATTTTCCTTCATGGACGATTTCTCCGGTTATAATCAGATCAAGATGGAACCCGAAGACATGGAGAAGACAACCTTCATCATGCAATGGGGCATTTTTTGTTACAAAGTGATGCCATTTGGGATGAAGAATGTTGGGGCAACCTATCAGCGAGCCATGGTAGCTTTGTTTCATGACATGATTCACCATGAGATAGAGGTCTACGTCAATGACATGATAGCCAGATCTCAAACTGAGGAAGAGCACCTTGATCATCTACAGAAGTTGTTTGATAGGTTGAAGACATACAAGCTGAGGTTAAATCCGAACAAGTGCACCTTCGGCATAAGGTCTGGTAAACTCCTAGGTTTCATTGTCAGTGACAAAGGTATTCAGGTAGACCCTACAAAGGTGAAGGTCATACAAGAGATGTTGTCTCCTCGCACTAAGAAGGAAGTTAGAGATTTCTTGGGACGCCTGAATTACACTGCCAGATTCATTTCCCATTTAATTGCTACTTGTGAGCCAATCTTCAAACTCCTGAAGAAAGATCAAGTGGTAAAGTGGAATGACGAATTCCAGACCGCCTTCGAGAGAATCAAAGAATACCTTCAAGAGCCTCCAATTCTGATGCCTCCGATTGAAGGAAGACCTTTGATAATGTACTTAACAGTGTTAGATAATTCAATGGGGTATGTGTTGGGGCAGCATGACGAGTCCGGTCGAAAAGAGCATACAATATACTACCTTAGCAAAATGTTTACCGACTATGAAACAAGATACTCACTGCTCGAGAAAAGTTGCTTCACTTTGGCATGAGCTGCTCACCGACTGAGATAGTATATGCTGACCCACACTACTTTGTTGATATCTAAGATGGATCCGATCAAGTTCTTCTTCGAGAAGCCCGCTCTCTCTGGAAGAATAACAAGATGGAAAATGATCTTGACCGAATACGACATCCAATACACGACCCAGAAAGAAATCAAGGGAAGTGTACTAGCTGATCATTTGGTCCACCAGGCTGTGGATGACCACTAGTCCATGAACTTTGAATTTTCGGATGAGAATATTATGTTAGTGACTGACTGCGAAGAACCTGGACCGGATGAAGGACCTGAGGAAGGATCCCAATGGACTATGGTTTTTGAAGGAGCCTCGAACGCACTCGGCAATGGCATTGGTGCTGTAATAATATCTCCCGAGGGTTGTCATACTCCTTTCACTTCCAGATTGTGTTTCAATTGTACCAACAATATGGCTGAGTATGAAGCATGCATCATGGGTCTCAAAGCTGTTATTGACCTAAGGATCATGTTCTTGAGCATTTCCAGGGATTCAGCCTTGGTAATAAGTCAAATCAAAGGGGAGTAGGACACGAAGCACCCTAATCTCATCCCTTGCAAAGAACATGTGCTGACATTGCTTCCACACTTTGAAGAGATCACCTTTGAACATTTTCCACGAGAAGAGAATCAATTAGCAGACGCGCTAGCTACTATGTCGTCTATGTTCAAGGTCAGATGGGACAACGAAGCTCCTCGGATCACTATTGAGAGATTGGATGAACCATCATATTGCTATGAGATTGACACTGAAGAAGGAGCACAAAAACCTTGGATTCATAAAGTGAAAAGGTATCTCGAGGCTCAAGAATATCCTGAGGGGGCGTCTGTCAATGATAAGAAATTTCTGAGAAGGTTCTCCGCAAAGTTCTTCCTCATTAATGGAATCCTCTACAAGCGCAACCACGACTCTTACTTCGGTGTGTAGACAAGAGCGAGACAGAGAGGATTATGACAAATTTACACGAAGGTACCTTTGGAACCCACTCTAGTGGACACACTATGGCTAAAAAGATCCTACGTGCAGGATACTATTGGTCCACTATAGAAGCAGACTGTTATCAGTATTCCCGAACTTGTCACAAATGCCAGATCTATGCTGATAAGTACATGTACCTCTGGTTCCCTTGAATGTCTTGATGGCTCCCTGTCCCTTTGCAATGTGGGGCATTGACATGATCGGAGAGATTAGACCTACTACTTCCAATGGGCATCACTTCATCCTAGTGGCCATTGATTACTTCACGTAGTTGGTTGAGGCTGCCTCTTTTGCTACTGTTACCAAGAATGTTGTGGCGCGGTTTATCAAGCATAATCTGATTTATCGGTATGGTGTGCCAAAGAGAATCATCATAGATAATGGTACAAATCTCAACAACACAATGATCACTGAACTCTGTAAACAATTCAAGATCCAGCATTATAATTCTTCCCCTTACCGACCGAAGATGAATAGCGCTGTGGAGGCTGCTAATAAGAATATTAAGAAAATCATACAGAAGATGACGGTGACATAAAAAGACTGGCATGAGATGTTACCATTTGTTCTTCATGGTTACTGCACCTCAGCACGAACGTCAATAGGGGCAACACCTTATTCTCTGGTATATGGTATGGAGATTGTCCTACCTATTGAGGTCCAGATCCCTTCTTTGAGGATTATGAAGGACGCGGGTTTGAACGAAGACGATTGGATCCAAACTCGACTTGATCAACTGAATCTGATTAATGAGAAAAGACTTATTGTTGTCTATCATGGTCAAATGTATCAAAAACGGATGATCAAGACTTTCAACAAAAAGGTCAGACGTCAAGTATATCAAGTAGGTAATCTGGTAATAAAGCGCATCATATTGCCACAAGGTGATCCCAGAGGCAAATGGACTCCCACGTACGAAGGGCCATTTGTAATCAAAAGCATATTTTCCGGTTGAGCCATGATTTTGATCACCATGGATGGCGACGACCTTCCTCACCATGTTAATGCAGACATAGTAAAAAGATACTACGCGTAAATAAAGACCCGCTAGGTTGACTGGACTAGGAAAAAATAAGGGCATCCCAGCGAATCAAAAGGGTTCGGGAAAAAATTAGGGATAAATACAAAAAGAATCTATACACCCGGCAAGTCGAAAACCCGAGAGGGCGACTTGGGCAAAAAAGGGTATCCCGGTGGACTGAAAACCCAAAAGGGCGGTCCAGGAAAAAAATTAGGGATTTAAAGCGTATAACTATGTCCCATTGGATCACCTTGCAATCAGACTTCAGTATCAACTATCAAGCTCAAACGGTACCGATCAATCCAATCAGCTTCGGACAAGTAGCAAAGTGATGAGACGCTCAAGGACATAGGGGAAATAGAAGAATTGAAACTCAATGGGATTATTACACATAGCTGTTTTTCTATTCGTACACTATTTTGTATAGTTTTCATTTTCACTGCGGCGTTCTCCTACTAGAACACCAGCCTCTTTGTACAAAATGCCTATTATAGGAGAACTTCATAAATCAATACAAATCATTTCTTTGAAAGTATAAAATTGTTTGTTTTATTTTTCTGTTTTGTTTTGCAAAAACGTCCAATGATTATTCTTGACATATGCATTTGAATATGATTACTGTTTACAAATACATGCATGAAAAATAGAAAGACAGTTGCTAATGATTTTAAGAAACGGGGCAAAAGTCTAAAAAAGAAATTTGTAGCCCCGATAGTTACTCCTTCCAGCAGGTACAGGGGAAGAGACAGTTTAAGACAAAGTCACCATTGCATACGACCCCGTGACGTCTATGTTCCCCACAGAGCAGAGACAACCAAAGTTTTGATCTCTTCCTTCCTCAAGCAGGAATTATCTCTTCCAGCAAAGTTCCTTCAGATAGCTGAAATCTGTTTTCCCCAACCGAGTTTTATAATTTCAAATAGTTTATAAAACCTCCTCCTGGGTAGAGTTTATTTCTCTAACTGCGGAAGTTTAGGCCCCAATAGAGTTTATTTCTCTACATTGGCAAAACTTTCCAACAAAGTATTATCTCTCTCCATAGAATTATTCTCAGGCAAGAGTTAAGAATCCCCGACAGGTTATCCTCAAACAGAAAGAGGAAATCCCAAGTGAATCATCTCCATTCATCATCCTCAGCGGAAATGAAGGACTCAGCTTACCAATACTCTTCAGCAGAAGTCATGGACTCACTTTCTGAGACTAAGAAATATCGCAATAGCATCCCATATTCACACGTCATAGCATGCGCGTACACATCGCATACAGCATAATCTCGTTTATTTTGAGAACATTATCACACAATGAACCTCATACATCATGAAATGCACATACACATCGCATACAACACAATCTCATTTATTTTGAGAGCACCATCACAATACCTTTCATACATCATGACATTGCATACGACTCACTCTTAACTGTTTTCAGGAAAGATCAATTCAACAAACATCATTGACTACTTACGCGACCTAGTAGTCTTCTCAAAAAGCTACGTCTGATGAAGGGTTATTTCAGCATTTTTCTTAAAAGGATGTCCTCAAAAGAACTTCTCTGGTTTAGTTAGATCGATACTAAGATCTCTCTGATTTTTATTCCAGTTGAAGATATTCCAAGACTTTTGTCTGGTTCAGTTGAATCGATACTAAGATTCTTCTGATTTCCATTCCAGTCAAAGTTAATCCAAGACCTTCTCTGGTTCAGTTAGATAGATATTAAGATCTCTCTGATTTCTATTCCAGTTGAAGATAATCCAAGACCCTCTCTGGTTCAGTTAGATCGATACTAAGATCTCTCTGATTTCCATTCTAGTTGAAGATACCCCAAGACTTTTGTCTGGTTCAGTTGAATCGATACTAAGATTCTTCTGATTTCCATTCCAGTTAAAGTTAATTAAAGACCTTTCTCTGGTTCAGTTAGATCGATACTAAAATCTCTCTGATTTCTATTCCAGTTGAATAAACTGCAAAGCTTGGAGTCTGACCAAATAGCAGTTAATTTCAAGTTTCCCCAGTAAGTTACTACGAAGCCTAGAATTCGACCAGAGAGTAGCTAACCTCTTCAGACACTGTGAAGCCTGGAATCCGACCAGATAGCAGTTTACTCTGTTGGTTACTATGAAGCCCGGAACCCGATCGGATAATTGTTAATCAGCAATTCAAGACACTGTGAAGCCTGGAATCCGACCAGATAGCAGTTTACTCTGTCGGTTACTATGAAGCCCGGAACCCGACCGGATAATAGTCAATCAACAATTTAAGACACTGTGAAGCCTGGAATCCGACCATATAACAGTATAAGGTGCTGCAAAGCCTGGAGTCCGACCAGATAACAACTTAATTTCTTCAAGTTGAAGTCTGGATCCGACCAGATAACAGCTTAATTTCATCACTGAAGCCTGGATTCTGACCAGATAATAGTTTAATCTCATTTCCCCAGTAAGTCACTGTGAAGCCTGAAATATGACCAGATAGAAGTCAGCCTTATTATCCTCAGCAAGTCACTGTGAAGCCTGGATCCCAACCAGATAACAGTTTACTACCATCACTTCAATCAAGAGATGACTCCCCAGTAGAGTAACAGACAATTGAAGCTCCTAAACTCTATTTCCCAAGACAAAGAACAAAATTCCTCAACAGAGTCCTCCTCAACAACAGGAATAGGGATTCCTACAAAGGAATATCTCATGAAATCATCATTGTTCTAGATGGCATCTTTAAGCCCATCTCCGACGACTCTCCACCATATTCTCTGGATGGCATCTCTAAGCCCATCTCCGACGATCTTCTGTCAACTTCTCCAAATGGAATTTGTAATCCCATTCCCGACATTATCTACACGGTTAAGTATCATTTTAGATGAGTGCAAATTTCTGGGCACTCTAGTGTTCAATCATCTTCCACCTTCAGATCACGAAAGGCAGACCAACCAATATACATCCTCAGGTTTAAGAAGATTGAACAGGGGAAGCTGTTTTACCCCAAAATTTTCCCTCTCATTCTACTCAAGACATGCCTCTAGAGGTCCCCAACTTGCCCAAAGATGACCAAGAATTGACCAGACAAATTCTCCTCATAAGGCAATGAACCTCAACTAGGGTTTCAATTTTAAGCAAGATGTGTGAGTCCCAAGGATTCCAAATGTTCTCCATTGTCCTAATATGTTCTCAAGATCATCCATTCCAAATTTCATGCCTTGAACAACAAGTTTGCTCAGTCAACTGCTCAAATGCCTGGAAATCAACTATACTAGGTCAAAAGTTAACTGTGGCCCAACTACAGTCAAATTTCAAGATTTTTGGTCAACATCAACATTTTGAAGTAATATCCATAATTTGATCAAGGGTTTATCATGATTCCTCAAGAAATGCTCCTAACTCATCAAAAGTCAAAAATGGCAAATTAGGGTTTCTATAGGAAAAGTCAACCAAACTTTGACAAAGCATAACGTTCTCATACTTTATCAGAAATTTTGCCACAAAGGCTCATTTTAAAGAGAATCCAATTCCCTACAACTTCTCTTCAGCCCTCAAGTTCAAGAAATGCCTCAATCAAAAGATACAAGCTCATTATAGGTCCTTTCAAAAAGTCAACAAAAACACCTTTTGGGTCAAAGCTCCTTACCTGAACATGGAAGATCCAATTGAAATGAAACCAAAAAGTTTGTTTATGGGACATCATAAGATCTCTAAAAAGTTCAAGAACACCCTCTTAGGGTTAAAAATGAGAGAGATATGCATTGCTAAAGTTGACCAATTTTTGGAAAAATGCATGAAGCCAATATTGACCAAACTTGATTTTTTTCCAAATGGGCCCATGTTTTCATGATTGAAACTTGTTCTTAACATGGCCCACGGCCCTTGAGCTCAGTCATACATTATTTTGTTATTTATACTATTTATTTTTGATATTTTATCCATTAAAATGCAAAATTAAATAAAGTAAATAATAGAAATAATGGAAGATTTGATTGAGAATCTTTTTCTATTAAAATGATGGAAAAAACATGCTAGAAAATCAAAGAAGAATCGTGGAGAGAAGGAAGATTGAATTTGTTCCAAAATAAGCCAAAAATCAAATATTTGGAAAGAAGATATTACTTATCAAGGCATGGATATTTTGCTACAAATATAAACCTAATGAGATTCACTACATATAGAGAACAACCCTAGATCAAGACAACATGTGAAAGCTTCCTCCAAACCAAGAACTAAGTTGCAAAAATATTCAAGTGTGGTGCCATTCAAAATCTCACGTTCTATCCAATCTCAATTAGATCCAAGCGTGCCATCATCCTTTTGAGGATCCTAGGGGTAGAACCAACCCCTTTTTGAAGGCCAAAGAATCCAGAACCACCCCTACGATAACTCACGGTTTGCAAAACTTTCAAACTTCAAACTTTCGATTCATGACATATAAATAATATATCTGCACATATTTGAGTTTAACATCATATTTGCGCATGTTTTGAACCATTACATGCAAGCTTTGATGCTAGAAACAAGAAGTGTCATTGTTAGGGCACGAGTTTTCTGTTTCTTCGCATCTGTGTTTACAGGCCGTTTCAACCAAAAAGAATACCACCATCTTGATCGCAACCTATGATTTAGGGGGGGGGGGGGGGTAGGCAAAATTCCAGGCTTCAAATCTCCCTATTTTGCATATTAGGTTTTTGGCTGGTCAGAGAAGATGACCGGAACCACCATCCAGGGTCGTTTGACCAGCCAAGGACCTTGAGTGGCGTGTTAGGATGTTCTGATTGGACCATTTGAAATACAGGGACCCCACTTGCTGGCGCGTGTTTGACAACTCAGCAATTATCCTCGTTTTATATTATATATTTTTGTTTTGATTATATATATGAATGATCCAGCAGCGCAGATGGCAAAGGCATAAGAGTGCAAAGGGAAAGACCTGGGTTCGATTCCCAGGTCTTGAATGTTATTTTTCGAATGAATTTTCTCCAGATCCAGTGCAGCCAGGCCATTCACGCTTACCATGTGTTCCCAGGTCATCACCATCAGATCAATCATCCTCCAGATCTAACGCGCAACATGTAGTCCCCATGATGGACCTCCCTACCACAATAACATTGAATTCAGCGCACCTTTGGGTTTACATAAGATCTGGGCTTTGGGAATTCCAACCTGCACCCCCCAGATTACTTTCTCACCCCTCTCAGGCCCATTTCTTATTTTTTTTTTCATTCTTTTTATTTAGTTTATATTTTTATTTTTATTTTTTTTTAAATCATAAAAATCAGAAATCACAAAAGTTAAGACTTACAGTTTTTCTTAAAAAAATAATTTTTAGCAAATTAATTAATTTAATTAACTTTAATGTATTTTTCTTTAATGTAAAATTAATTAGAGAATTAGGTTAAATTCCAAATTTATTTTCATAAAATACCAAAAACATTTTTTTTAATAAATAATTAGACTTCTAGGGTTTCAAACATAGTCCAGTCTTAATTTCCATGCGTTATTATTTTTCCATACGATTATTTTTTATCATTTATGTAACTACGTCCGATTTGTAATAGTTAATTAGGGTTTTCAATTTTCGCATTTTACTTTTCGTCCATTATTTATGTATCTACACCAAAGCCCTGTAATAGCATAGGAACTTTTATTTCTCGCTTTTATATTCCTTATATGCTTGTATATGAGCTGTTAGTAATTAGGCGTGCATGACAAGATTAAATCAATTAATCAGTAAGTCATTAACTTCAATATAAATACTTGAAAAAAGCACATTGTTGCACACTTGCACCCCTAGGGTATTCCCTCATTTTGTTTGCCTCGGAAAACAATGGTCATGTCCCTCGAACGTAGGGATATCTTAGCAAAGACCCTCAATTCTAAAGTCATCATAAAGATCATAGTCCCTAATGTCCCTCGAGTTGCCTACGATAAATGATATTGTCCCTCGGTGTTGCCTATATGATGACAGTCCCTTCGAAATGCTAAGGTATCCTTATATGTTTCCTTCAATGACCATAAGCGTCCCTTTCGATAGTCCCTCAATATTCGACGATAGGGCTACCTACTCACTAATAGTAGGATATCACTATCTAAAGGAAAGGAGAAAAAGAACGTCTTTTTCGAGTAGGTAGACAGTTCTTAAGTACTTGCTCAAACCTGAAATTTTTTACACTTACACATTTTCAAACTTCTTTTCAAAAATGCTTTATCACACTCTTAAGGACTGATACAAGAGTTATCATAAAGCAAACAAAAATCTTTCAAAATACACAAACACGAAAACAATTTTCAAAATGAGCAAATACCTAAGAGCCCGTGGAAAACCACAGATGAAAAGGGTGCTAACACCTTCCCTTTCCATAATCTACCCCCCTTACTCAGAAAAATCTCGAAAAAGATCTTTTTTGGTTCTTTTCACCCTTTCCTTTGTTGGACAAAAGAAAAGTCGGTGGCGACTCTTGCTTACCGTGACATTTGCGAACAAAAAACGTAAATCAGTATAAACAGTCGGTTCTGCCACCGTATCACAAGAAGTTTCTGTAGATTTTTAGAAGTTGATTTGCTGCATTTTTTAAGCCTAATCCAGACCAAAAGATTGCTTTAAATAGATTGTCACAAACCTAGTTTTAGTGTGGAACTTACGTGTGTTTTTATTAGGGTTTGTGTGTGTTAATTGTGAGCCTCTCTAATATCATCTTGATATAAGAGTAGGATTGTTCTTTTGAGTTGTAATTATGAATCATTAAAGCTTTTAAGTAGTTGTTGATTTTGTTTATGTAAGTTTTGTCAATCATTCTTAAGTTTCTAAGTATTGAACCATTGTGTGTCTTTGAAGCGTGTCTTCTAAAAGTATTCTAAATTGTTTAAAATTGTTCTTATCACTGTTTGTGACTGAAAGGGAAGTTAGAGGGGTCTCATATCTAGGCGTGTCTTAGGTAGAAGTATAGCACGAGTAGTGATTAAGTGAGAAGTTGTAAACGGTGGAATTTAGTTTCGAATTGATACTTTTGGTGAATTTTCTTTCTGGCTTGATAGCCCCCAGAGTAGGTGTTGTTGTACACCAAACTGGGTTAACAATTATGTGTGTTCCTTTATGTTTCTGTACTATTTTATTGTTTGAAAGTGTTCATTGTGTTGTTGTTCAGAGATCAGTGTCTCGACATCTCTTAGGACATCTGAGATCTGATTACCAAAATTTCATTTATATTCATCCTTTTCACTTGATTATGATGTGAAGGAAGAGAGTGAAATGACACAAGTTGAAAGATGCATATGTCACTTAAATGACACAAGTTTGTGATTGAGTCTCACATCGTGTTTTCATAAACAATTTTAGTGTTTATAAAAGACAACAATGGATAACCCAATGTCTTCATGTGCACAAACTTGAGCTTAAGCCCAGAAATTCTTTTAAAAAGTTTATTTAATTAATTTTTAAAAGTATTAATTAAAATAATTAATAATTAAATTATTTTATAAAAAATATTAATTAATAAATTATCGTAGTCATCAATATTATATTATTAAAATTATTTTTTGTCTCAATTATAAATTATAAATGTCACGTCTACAAAACTAAAAGGAAAATAAAAATCAAATGATCAAAAAACTGAGTTATGTAATAGGGAGACCAAAAAATAAAATCACCTTAAATAGGAGGACCATAAATACATTTAAAATCAAATTATTATGATAAACTCTTTAAAACAACTTGTAAATAAACCTTTAAAATAATTAATTAAATCACTAAAAACAGCCTCAATAGTTGCATATAGGGTTGTTTTCGATCCGGTCCGGTTCGGAGATAAGTCCTCTCGAGAAGTGGATCGAAACTGTAATCAGGTAATTCAGACCGGACCGAAACAGTGATGAATAATTTTTTAGAATCGAAATCGGACCATGTAGCATTTCGGTTGTTCCATTAGTCCGGTTCCACTTGACCGGTTCTCAGATAATCTGTTAGACAACTTGCTCACAATGAAAAGTTTATTGGATACTCAAAATAACAATATATACTAAGCACGGCCGAGTACTTATCAGATACATTTCCGAACCAAGTAACATTTTGATCGGTCCATTTGGGATAAATATGTTTACATGTGTATTTAGAAGTATGTGTTTACTAAACATGAACGTGCTTATAAAATGCATAAAAATCTAAAAAATTGAGTATGAATAAAGAAGATTAAAAAGCATAAAAAACTAAAAGATTGAGTATGAAAAAAGAAGATTAAAAAGCATAAAAATCTAAAAGATTGAGCATCTCAAGCATGTTCTAAGGCACTCATGATTCATATTTCGGCAGTGCACATGGGACATAAGGGACAGAGACTAATTATTATATCCAACAGCACGAGGAAAAATATGTCATCCACAGAAAACAAATCTCATGAGCTCATATATTTAAATTTGAATAGTTTTCTTCAATATATTTCTCAATGATTGTTTTCTTCAATATTTTTCTTCAATATTCTTGAATAGTTTTCTTCAATATTTTTCTCAATGAATAGTCTATAACTGATCTTCAAGCATCATGGTAGAATGCTTTCACATAAGAAATTAAGAAACACCTACAAGAATTTTAGCTTATAAAACAATCAGCAGATTCTCAACTTCACACTATAGGTAAGAGGAAAAAACAGTCCTTGATGTACATAACCATAACCATCCACTAAAAACCTAGAGCAATAGAAATCACTTTTCAGAATCTGTAACTGATCAGTTCTATTTACAAATTTGATGAACCCTGCGGCAATCTTTACCATTTTACTTGCAGTAATTTGTCGTCCAACAAACCAAATAGGCCCTTAAAACTACAACAATTAGGCTAATTCAAAAACTTCGTCTTTGCTAAACATCCACTGTCCAGTTAATGTTATTCGTATTGCTTTCGTGTGATTTTTGGAACTGAGCAACTTTGGCATGGTATGCAGCTGCAGCAGCCGCGGCGGTCTTACTCTTCATTCTCTGACCTTGAGGAAGCTCAGAAGCTTCACTAACAGAAGCAAACCGTAGCTCTGATGGAGGAATAAAACAATCTATAGAAAGGCCAGGGACATTGAATGCAACCTCCTCAATCGTCCATGCTTCCTCCATCTTAGTCTTAGTATGGCTCATTGCCGTTTCCCCAAACCTGAAAAGTGTCACAACAGATCGACCTGAGTGTGCAATCATGATCCCTTCAACAGGCCTGTAGTCGTCAAGAAACGAATTAATTGTGGTCTCCCAATAAACTGCGTCGCCTCCATTGTTTTGAATGCGGGTCAAATGGGAATCTTCCAAGTGAACAAGAAGTCCTGTTTTCTGACTAAAGTATCCGAATAAAACATGCCTTATGATCTCTGCTGGACCTTCACTCCTCGCTTTTAATGTCGATGGATCTGCACAAAGCTTGAGGATGAAACAATCCTCTTCGTTTATCTTCTTCTCTCCAATGCATCTTGCATTGATAAACATACTAGCAGTCGTTCTTGGGTCAAGACCCTATAGATAGAAACAAAAAAGTCTAAGTTATAATTCAACAAAAGCAACATAAGTAGAGGTAGGAGTGAACGGAAGAGAAATTCACCTGAAGCGCGCGTCGAAGAGGCCTCACCGGCCCTTTCGCAGCATGTGCACCAAGCCAAGGCGTGTGGCGCCACACGAGGTTCCCATTGCAACCAGCATGAACCTTGCTGCCACCAAGAGCAAGCTCTACATACCACATATCTGGATTCATCTGCCACAAGACAAATCCACCAGACTCTGCAACTTTGGAGGAATTACGGCTACGCGTGACTTTCTTCGCAGTCTCGAACTCAGAGGCTATCATCCTCACTTTTCCCATGGCATAAGCATTGTTAATGGAGTTTTGAAGCTTCAAACCACCCGAAGCAGCAATGTACTGCTGCAGTATGTACTGAGCAGAAGAAGTTTCCTGCAACAACAATGCCAAATAATACCACCACAACATTATATTGCAATACTTCATAGAAAAAAGAGAAACCATTATAAGATCAAAGTAACCAACACAAATCCCAATATCCCTCTTTCCCTCCTCAATCCCTGGTTCTCTCACTTGCACACACCAGAACACAACATTGAGGACTTGTTTGAATCAGCTTATTTGAGTTTATTTGCTAACATAAGCGCTAGAGAGACAGTTTGAGAGAATTTCTGAAAACAACTTAAGTTCCAACATATGTCCATATCCAGTTTCCAGGTTATTTCATAAACTCTCCAGAATACTTTCTAAAAACAGCTTATAGCTTATGTAAAATAAGCTCTCCAGAATACGTTCTAAAAACAGCTTATAGCTTATGTAAAATAAGCTCTCCAGAATACTTTCTAAAAACAGCTTATAGCTTATATGTATTTTGCTGCAGAATTAGATTAGACACGGGCATTAATTAACCTGATTATCCAAACAAAGCCTAAAATTTCCAAACATTACCCAAATAGAACATGAGAGCTTAGAACTCAAGATGGATCCTCCCGAACTATCTCCAGCCAAACCTGAGCCCCTGCAGTCGGATAAATCCAACAACCGGGATTTCGGTTTGGCCGAAATAGACTAGATAATATCAAAGTATCACAAAAGCACCAACCATGTAATATACATTGTATACCAAAACATAACAGTTTTTTTGCATTAAAGCTACTTGATCAATTTTCCAGCTACCAATCAAAATGAAACAAATTAACAAACAAGCTATGATATGATTATGAACATAATTAGCCTAGTAGCAACAAGAACAACAACATAAAGTGAGAGAAAAACTAACAATGGGAATATCTTTGATACTGAGATGAGGAAAAGGATCAGTAGTGCAAACATGAACCGGAGCAAGAGGAGCACCCAGCACACCAAGAAGCAATCTCAGATCGGATTTCTTGCAAGCTAAACCCGAAGAAGACGACGAACCAGAAGACGACGAAACAGAAGGTGCTCTAGCCAACTGTCCTTTCATCCAATGCCCCCATTTTCCTTCCCCTCTGTTACCATCTTCACCGTCGGTTCCATCAGGACCTTCCTTCAACGGCGACAACGCTTCCACCGGTCTCAAACTCCCCGATCTCGTCATGAACATCTCCGGCGGCGGTGGACCTTGTTTTCGCCTTCGCCGGAGAAGTCCCGACATCGGAGAAACACTTCTGGCCGGAGTTTTGGCCGGTGAGAGTCCTCTAACTACTTCGTGTTTGAGGGATGAAAAGAAACCTTGCTTTTTGTCCATTTTTACGAGATTGCCACTGGAGAATGAAGTCCAAGATGGTTGTTATGTTGTTGTTGGTGCTGTGATTTTTGGGATATTTGGTTTGTTGGAATGAGAAGGACAAAAAAGGTAATTTGTATGATAAGCAACTATTTGTGTGTGTTGGTGTTTGGGACAGTATTGCCGCCAGATACGTTAACTGTGGACTGCACACTACTCAGCTACTACCAACGTTGCTTCTTGTTGGTATCTTATAATAATATGTTATCGCCACTACTTGTTTTCTTTATTTATGGAAAAATTAAATTACGATATTTTCTTTAGACTTTTACAAGTTACAACTTGGTTGAGAAACAAATAAAGAGAACCATACCATATACTTATAATGTGTTCTGGATGATGTTCTATGAAGAGATGTATACAAATATTCTATTGTAAAAGAATATATATTTAAATTTGTAACTTTTAAAAATGTATTTGCACACCGGGCACACTATCTAATATGTAACTCTACTTTTATAACTACACTATTAAATCTAGTTTTCACGGGCTTCACGATTATAAATGTTACATTGTTATGATCATTAACTATTTTGTCTTTCTAAATCTTAAGTGTGTAATTTCTATCTTAAATTTATTACATAATTTGAAATTGGGTTAGTATTTTCTTTTAAAGTAGTTAACTTTTTAATTGAATATTTTTGTTTGCATAGTTGTTGCAAGTATGAAATTAAGTGTATTTTATTGTCTTCAAGGAGATTGATTGTGTTTTAAAGAACGTTGATTAGTTTTTTATGATTTTAAAAACGATTTATTAGATGTTTGATTGTTTGTGAATACATAAAGTAAAATAAACTTTGGTGTTTAAAAGTTGAGAAAAGTTTTTGAGGTTAGATTACATAGACATATTCTCATATAATATAATTGATGAATAATATACAATTCTAATCAACTACTAATATTATCGTTCATCTCTCTCACCGTAGCTTATGTTTGAGTCAACGATGTGAGATTAATCGTATTACCTAATAAACGATCTCTCAATCTATTAAATAATTCAATAGCATTAAGCTTCAACAGTTCATACAGATATTGGACCTAAATCTATCTTTAGACTTTAACACACCAAATAATGCTTAGATCTAATAATGATTAGTATCTTTCGAATATCAAGTCACACCATGAAAACATGTTTTAGGTAGTTAGTCCAAAACAAGAACAAATAATTTGTCAATATAAAGTATAAGAAGAATTACATAGAGCGTCATTATCGTGATCAATATACGAGCATTAGGACGACTCTAACCTCAATAAAAGAGAAATTGGTCACGTTTATTTATCATAATTTTACAATTAAGTCCTAAAAAAAGAGTTGAAAAACATGTTGAATCTTAGGAGAGCGCTTCTGCCCTCAATCTTCCTCCCTTTACCTCTCTTGTTGTGTTTCTGGTACACAATGGACTTCTCTCACTCCCTACCAAAAAAACTTCTTAATTACACCAAGTTATCTCAAACTGAACTGCCCGAGCCCTTATTTATAGGTTCATGTCTTTCTATTCTTGCTATGCGAGGTTCGGAGTTCACTTAGCGTGTATACTTTCTTCACCATTAACTTATGTCTTCTCATCCTGCAAGTAGTCTTTGTCGTCTTTCCTTGCTTAGCATGCCTTCATGCCCTCTTAGCGAGCAAACTCTTTATTTTCCATAAAGTAACTTAGCATTTAAGTCTATGAATCTTCATACCTCGCTTAGAGCACTGATACTGGGCTAAGCGAGTTTTGTTGCTTAAATTTGAAGTTACTTAATCCTAAAGAAATATTTTTCTGCCTTAGCTCGCTTACTAAGTCAATTTTTTTTGCTAAGCGATCATTGGTACTTGAATGGTACATTTTTATCTATTTTTGGTACTTTCTTTGTCTTTTTTACCCGTACTCAGTAAATACAATGTTAAAAAGTTCATACAAATGTTTTATCATGTTTTCTTAAGAAATTAAGGGTTTTTTTATTGATTGCTTGTAAAATAAGTCAATAAGTGTTTATATATTTTACGTATTTTTGACACTTATCACAACATATTATGGCGAGCTAATCAATCTAATATGGGGTTTGCTTCACCTCACCTATGTAAGTTTAACTAGTCTTTAGTGATTTGGCGTGCTCTAGAACAAATGAGTCGGAGTTTGTTGATGCTAAGTGGACTTAGGTCATTATAAATATATTTTTTGTCGTTTTTTGAAATATGAGCAATTGGTCTTTGGGGTGTATATTTATAATTATAAATTATGTCATTTTCAATCAGGATTCTCTTTTATTAACTAAAATATGCATTGGGCTCATTAATTCTATAGAACTTGTTATGAACCGCCCGCAAGACATACGAAGAAGGCTCAATAACAAGTGTTAAAGAAGAAGTCGCATAGAATAGGTGGACCTTCATCCCTTCTGGGGACACACAAGTACACCCTCTTTCACATCTCTCACTATGGGATCCAACCAAACAACAACCTGCACTAGGCGTTGAATCATACGCTGGCGATTTAACCGCCCATGCTATATGAAGACTAGATCGTGTCATTTCAGGTATTTAATTCATTCTCACTCAATCGTTCTTTTAGGTCTTGTAGTGTTAACCTTGCAAGCTCAACTCATCTCCAATGCATCAAAAATCAGATCTACTACATCAAAAGTTTGATCCAAAATCTATGATCTCCCTTCTAATATTAAATATCTTCACTTATGTCTGAATCTGTGAATGAAATAAAATTCATATAAGTCGAATTAGTCTCTTAGTTGAATGTTCCATGTTCTCGCCACTCAATATATATTGTGACGAGTTAATTAGTCTAACTTGAAGTTGGTTTCACCTCATTTATACCAATTTAACTACTCTCTAATAATTCAGCATGATCTAGAACAAATGGATCAGAGTCAACAAAAAAAATGATGTTTATGTATAATATGAGCAATTGATCTTGTGGTGTATATTTGCAATTATAAATTATATTATTTTTAACCGGAGTTCTCTTTTATTTATTAAATTATACATTGATTTTATTAACTTTAAAGCAATGATATTTGAACATCTGTATTTTAACACTGTATCAACACTATATATAATTTTCATACAAATTTAGTTTTACACATAAATCAAAGCATCATGTATATTAATAAAAAAAATTAAAAGTGTAGTCTATAATATAATTCTACGGTGTAGTGTTTAATTTGTTGTCCGTAAATCATTATTGTTAATTTTATATAAAACTCATGTAAGTTAATGGATTTAGTATAGTTCAAATATATTGATCATTAAATAAATATTAAAATAAATTCTTTAGAAATTTTTTTTAAATAAATTTTAAAATAAATTCTGTAAAAAAAATTTAAATAATTTAAAAAATAAATAATAAAGAGAGAATTTATATCTTAACTGGAGAATGATCTTCAACAAATTTCAAGATTTAGTTTAGATTTCAGTAATGATAATGTTACTGCAAACCTCCCAAATTTTATATGATAAAGTTTATTTCCATTCCGTTTACACATTTCTTCGTTACTATCTCCACTCTCTAGAATCTAGATCCATTCACAAACATTTAGCTAAACTTTACTGATAGTTATTGTTTGCATAGTTGAACATGCTTGCACAAGCAAGTGTTACTTTTCAAACATTCACTAACAAACAACAGGTCTACTGTGACGAAAAGTGCCGTTAGCTATAGTCAAAACAAATGTTTTTATAATAGCAAATAGAGTAAAAAGGATCATCATTTGGAAAATACTTTAATCGGTGCAAATTCATGATGAGAGACATCTTCAAAACATTACCTACCACGGCATGCGCTTCAAAATTATACTTCTAAAATTTATTATTCTTATCCAGTAATAATTGTTCTAGGAAACATCTTTGTAAATTTAGTTCTACAAATTAATATTGCATGGAGTGTTTTTTTTGTGTATATTTATGTCTTATGCTTAGCTTTTTTTATAGTAGCCATATGCTTTTGTGGTGTATAATATAACAGAAAGCATATATAAACACCATAATAGACACCTACACAATATATATATATATAATCATAGCTCATAATATAAACTATTTTACTATTTCATACAATGTCAATGAATCTCAACTTTTGATATTTTAAAATATTTAAATTTAGATGTTCTTGGTTATAGAGTTTTTATAGATCAATTATCAATAATATGTTTATTTTGGCTCGCCTGATTATTTAGAAAGTCATTATCGAGATTGAAGTGTTTGCTCACATAATTTTTGGTTTCGAAATTATTATTTTATAGAGAAGACGTTCGTATCTTTCGGAGAAACTTTATATAGGGTTACTCTTATGGGTAATCCTTTGTGGTTCTTGCCACCGTCGTCTTTCAGGGTGACAATTTCAAGAAGATGAACGTCTTTGTTTTATTGGCTTAGAGTTGGGAAGGAAATTGTGTCAACCTCTCCCAGCTTGAGAGTCTTGATAGGCCGAGAAGAAAGGATAGTCACCTCCTTTATGAACCTTTCCCTAACCTTAATCAAAAGACCTTTTGAGTGACTTTTAGAGTCATCTAAACAACTTTCGCCTCGTTCGACCTTCTTCTATATATGGTGAGCTTTCCACTCAACAATATTCATTAGAGTCGTCCTCTCTGCAAAAAAGATAATGAACCTATAAAAGAAACAATTTGATCGTAAAATACCTAAATAAAACCAAACTTACTTAAGTACTCATCAATTATCTTTTTTCAATCATCGCACCTTTCAATTTCCTCCATTTTGTGGGAACTCCTAATGGCTAATGTTTCCATGACCACAACGACTTTCCTCCCTATAACAGTCAAATAACCATGGTTAAAGTTATTTATTGCCACTGGGTCATCGGTCCAGTACAGAGGGAAGTGGTACTCTCCATATTCCCCAAATATTACCATAGAAGTACTCACCCTCGCGAACTTATCATTCTAGTTCTTGAAGTTATTCAAATAAGGGTTGAATATGACCCTTCCAAACAAAGCGCCTAAGGTAACTCAACCTCTTATAGATTTCATCTTTGTGTCCTAAAAGGAAAAAAATCCTATAGTAGACGCAACCTCCAAGTGACCACTGATAATCTTAAATTCCCTAATGAAAGCCCACTCGTTAGGTGATATCTGTGAGGGTTAACATTCATGGTCGTAAAGACCTCAGGCTCGAAGAGGGTGAAAGGAATCATCACCCCTAGTTCATGAATGATAATGAGGTATAGGTAGAAGAAATCGTTTGAGGTGTAGGGAGAGTGTTAACTCGTTATTTATCAAAAATAGGGCTTCAAGATTATATCCATTTCGTTGCCCAAACCAGACATGTTTATGTTATTACGCACTATTGTAAATAACACTTTTTATGACAAAACTTTCAACTAGGAAATGCTAAAAACCAAGAGTATAGGTCATAAGAGCGTCATGTTTCCTTTTTTAAGAAAATAAAAAATATTTTCCCTCAGTTTTCTTAAAAACCGAGGTAACATAGCTATAAGTGAGCGTCATGTTTTATCAATAAAATAATAATAAACATATTCCCTTGGTTTTTTAGAAAGCCGAGGGAATATATTTATAAGGGATCTCACTTTGAATCCTTGTTACTGCATTTAAAGTTTTTTTCAATGATTTCTCTCTTGGCGTCTTTCCAGATTCCCTTTTTTTCTTAGTTAATTTTTTTCTCTATTTTTTTGTTAATTAGTAAATCTAAAAATCTTTGTTATCAATAAACAAGAATAGACAATAATAGAAAAGGAAATATTTCATTGATAATCAATTACGGATTACAAAAAAATAAGACAATGAATAACTATTCCACATATTTAAAATTATGACTTCATTCAACTTCAACATTATCCCTAAATATATCTAACTGAGAGAAAAGTTCAAAAATAACGCTTCCATATGGTATGAGGAAATTCATTTCCTCCCGAGACATGTTTATCATTTCCTTTAAGAAGTTAAAAATGGTAAGACTAAGATTAACTCTTACATTGCAGGTAAGGAAGTACAAGAGATGTTTGTCATCCCAAGTAAGCGTTTTCAGTTGTTTCTCTCTTGGAAGGAGATTTGACACTAGAAGTTGATACCAAACTTTTGCAATTAGAAGTAGAGTAATATGACAGGTGGCCTTATCGTTGTTGGCATAAATTAGGTGAAGGTGGGTTGAGTAGACTTTTTAAATCTATAATGTTCAACACAACTACCTTTATCTTCACAGTTTATTGTATTAACAATAAGTGATGGAGTAACGGTGATATGAGAGTCATTGACATATGATTGGATTGACTCAGCATCATGACCTGATGGCACAATGAAGGCATTTAACCAGAACTGTTTAACGAGATCAGTGTAGATGGGACCATGAAGCATGTCAAAGTAACCATTAAACTTTTAGTTGGATGAAGTTTTCCTTAGATCAAAACCTTTGTCTTTCAAATCATTGAAATCAACAAACTTTTCACTGATAACGAACAAAATATTCTCATCCATTTTCAAATAAAAGAAAAGACTTTGAAACTAGATGTTTAAATAGCTCAAAAGCCTCCTTGAAAATCCAAAAGATACGTTACATTTTACATATGAATGATGATTGTTATTCTAGTGATATGATTCCAATGTGGGCCACGGAAATAAAACCACATCTTACCTCACATTTTCTTATAACCAAGTGGAAAAACAATTCAGAACCTTTAGTTTTATTATATTTTTTAATTTGTAAATTAAATGATCTATCATGTCGCTTTTCCTAATAACTGAGGGATAAAATTATCAGATTTTACTAAAAAAGTACTCCTTAAATCTATTTTACCCTAATCCTAACTCGTACACATCATTCTTTCGGATGAATTACAAGATAATAAAATCTTGGAACTTTAGAAGCTTGAAATAACTAATGGATTACAAATGGAGAAAAACATTTTCTAATGGTTGGAACAGATAACTCTTTTAGAAGTTGGATTCATTCAATCCGTATAATATTTTCTATTGTTAGGAGTAGATAACTCCTTACAACAAATATTTGTTGTTCTCCTAATATTAAAAAAATAATATAAAATAAAGATTTGTTGTTCTCCAAGAATCTGAATTTGTTTTATTATTGTGTTTTAATATTCTATATAAACAATATAATGTAAAAAAAGAAACTTTTACACATCAGTTTTTAAGAAAACCGACGTGATAATTTAGCATTATAATTGAGGATATTTATCATCGTCCTTAAACAAGTTTGTATTGTCCATTTCATTAGTATCAATGCTCAAGACATTACCATTAGTGATTCGTGTGAAACCTAAAAAAACTTCCATTATAAAAGCATTATTATATCTAAAATTAATAATGAAACATCATGAAGCGCTTAAAACTAGCTACATCTTCCACTTGAAGGTTTGCAAGAGTATTTTTCATGAAGAATTCTCTATGATGAATTGCAAGAGAAAAAAATTATTTAGGTTTAAAGTTTGTGTTCTTAAATATTTTATTGAGCAGAAAATCATTTATTTGTCTAGCTCTTTTTTTTTTGTTTATATCAGAAACAAATGGAAGGAAAAGCAATAGAAAATATATTGGCACCCAACATTTAATCTTCCCCAAATATCAAGGATTCATATATTCAACATATGATCTTCACGGACAAATTAATTTTTATTTTATTATTTCGTGTAAATAATGTAATATTATGGGCAAACTGTAAACAAATTATTTTATTAATTTTCTATGTAAACAATGTAACGAGTTTTAATTAAAAAAAAAATCTAACTTACCCCTCAGTTTTATTGATAAATTGAGATATATGATGTGCTAGTTTTGTAAATAATAAAAGTGCAGAATATGGAATTTGAACCCACGTGCAAATAAATTTATCCCTCGGTGTTTTAAAAACTGAGGTGTTAAGTCGTTACTTTTCATGACGCCCTTCATTACCTCGCTTATTTAATCAAGGTAAAATGCTTTTTACATCCTAGATTTAAAGTGCTTTTTATAGTAGTGAGAATAGGAATCCACTTTTTCCTGAGCAGTATAAAGAGTATCGTACTCTTGAACTCCCAAGAGCTTTAATGAGCTAGACAACATCAATGGTCTATATTTTCCTAAGAAAATAGGGGAAAATAAACACTATCACTAATAGAATTAGACTACTTTCATAACTTCTAAAGATCCCAATTTCAAAATGTTTGTAATCAACTATCTCGTTGGGCCGCCTAGAATTTTTCATAAAATACTTACACACTTATATCATTGCACACTTTATAATGTGCTCGAGTTGGCATGTATCCACAAGAGAAAACCTAGACGTTGGTCTTATTACTTCTTTCTCTAATTGTTCTAAATCCTTAAGTTGTATCTTCCTATAAATAGGGGAAACTGAGTGTTTAGGATTTTTTGCAACTCTTGGCATTCAAACTTACAGTTACTTTCCCATAAAATGTCTTCATTTCAACTTTCTAAAGAATATTAATAGAAGTGATCTACAATTCCTTTCTCAAAGTCTTTGCATTTCGTCCTCTTCTATTGTTTCATTAATCTCAAATAACAAGGTACCATAATAAACTCAAGCTTTTATCTTCCACATTTCTTGTTTTCTAGTCTGAATGAGTGATAGTACAGTTAACAAAGTGAGCAATTCTGAAGGCAAACACTACTATAAATAATACATTTCATGACTAAGGTTTCACCTCAGCCAAAGAAAAAATGAGGTATAATGCCAAGGTGCGCCATCTTTTATTGTTTATAAAAAAAATCACATATTCCCTCAGTTTTTAATATAACCAAGGGGGAAAACAACTTATGATATGCTTTGAATCCAAGCTATTGTAGTTTATATTTTTATTTGTTTATAAGTGTAAACTAAATGATCTAACCCTTCAGTTTTCGATTTAACCAAGGGATAAAATTATTAGATTTTACTATAAAAGTACTCGTTAAACAGATTTTAACCTAGTCCTTACTTATATGAAGTCGCCTTAAAGTTACATGCCTCATTCTTTGAGATAAATTGCAAGTCAGAAATATCTTCAATGTTCTTCTATCTTGAACAAAACATTTTTCTACCCTTGTAATCTATCTCACATAATAGTGTTGATGTTGTTGTTGTATTTTTGGAATAATCCTCAATTAAAGAAGATACCTCAACCTTTGAAAAGTACTCAGTTGATAGCTTGCAAGTGCAGAAAATCATTCTTGTTTTAAGTTACACAAAGGGAGTTTAATCTTTGAAAAATGAAGAAAAGAATTCTTGTTCAAGTTAAACAAATAAGGGAGCTTAACCTTTGAAAATAAAATTTCTCATTGTTGGAACAGATAACTTATCAGAATATGGATAAGTTATGAAGTATTTGGGGGGAACAAAGCGTGTACAACAAAATATGGATATCGGTGAAGATATTCAGTAATAAGAGCAAATATTTGTTGTAAATAATTTATTTTTAAAAAATAATAATTATTCACCTCGGTTTTTATCATAACTGAGGTGATAGTTAGGCATTTTTTTAGGATATTCACTGGCCTTAAATAATAAGATAATTTACCTTGATTTTCTTATAAACCCGAAGGATATAATAATCAGATTTCACCCTAATATTAACTTATATGTAGCTGCCCCAAAGAGAGGAAATATTTACCAACATCCATTTCACGAGTTGCTACTAATACAAAATATTTTTGTGTGGATTTGCCATGAAATTTTTTGATCTAGAAACACTGAAGAACTTGGGATACAAATCCTTAGATGGATTGCAAGTGTAGAAAATAAAAATTCTCATGGTGGGAACAAATAAGTTATCAAAAGTTGGATAAGATATGGAGTTTTTATGAGAACAAAGGATATGCAACAAAATTTGGATATTACCGAAGATTTATGGTTAGCAATGTATTTTAATATTCGGTGTAAACAATGTAATAAAAAAAGCTTATTCACCTAGTTTTTTATTTGAACCGTGGGATATGTTAAGCGTTTTTTTAGGATTTTCATCAGCCTTAAATAAATATTTTTCGTCCATTTAATGATTATCAATGCTCAAAACTCAATCATCAGTGATCCACATGAAACCTAAGAGACGTCCATTATAAAAGCATATTGAATATTAACATTTCTAACCTAAAAGAAACATGAAGTGCTTGAAACCTAAAGACGTTTGGAAAATTTTTTTATGATGGATTGCAAGAGCAGGAAATTATATGGGTTTAAGGTTTATTTTCTTAAATATTTATTTGAGCCGAAAATTAGATATTTGAATATTGATTTTAATTATCTTACCTTTTTTTTCATTATAAACAAATGCATGCAAGACCCTGTAACACGGTGGGAGAACTGACTAGGATTGTTTGCGTTTGATTGCAATTGTTGCGGATAGCAAGAGTCGCTACCGACTTTTCTTTTATCCAATAAGGAATGGTTGAAAGTAATAGGAAATACCTTTCAAGATTATTTCTTGAGTTTGGGGGGTAGGTTATGAAAAGGGAAGGTGTTAGCACCCTTTTCATTCGTAGTTATCTACGAGCTCTTAGTTGCTTGCTAGATCAATTAATTTTTGTTTGAAAATGTGCTTGTGGTATGGGTTTTGAAAGTATTTTGAAAACGTCTTTGTAATGTATCTCATTTCTATAAGAACGCGTACAAAGTGTTGGTTTCAAAAGTAGTTCAAACAGGTGTTTGTGGAATTTGTTTTTGAAATTGATTTGAAAAGTGTCTTTGTAATGGTTCTTATTTCTATAAGAACGCGTAAAAAGTGTTTGTCTTTTGAGAATGTTTTAAAATGAAAGTGTTGGTGTATAAAATATTTTTGTTGTGAGCAAGCGAGCAACTAGGAGCAACCTACCTACTCAAAAGGTCTTAAATGTTCTTTTCCTCCACCTTTAGATGTTGCTATCTTACCATTGTTTTGGTAAGAAGCCCCATCATTGGATGTGAAGGGACGGGGCGTGGGACGTTTGCATAGTCATAGAAGGCAACCTATGGGACATTTTAGCATAGTCGTTTATGGACTAGATCGTTTACCGAAGGCAACATTAAGGGTCATCGAGGGACTACGATCTTTTATCGAGGGTCTTTGCTAAAACGCCCATATTCGAGGGACATGAGTATTTTTCCGAGGCAACAACTGAGATTACCCTAAGGGTGCATGGGTGAATGGTGTGTTTGATTTTCCTGCATTTATTCTTTGATTAGGGATTGTCTACTTGTTGTTTTTATCTTGCCATACACCCTAATTACTAACAATGTATGAAAGCCATAAAAATACGGAAAATAAATCCTAAGCTACTACATCATTTCAGGGATGGGGATACATATTTACAAATGGAGATTACAAGAATTTAAATCCTAATTATCTATTACAACCATATTGAATTGTACAATACAAAAAAAAGGAAAGGATTTGTTAAAAAAAAGGGTTTTTTGTTCTTAATAAATTAAAACTAAAATAATTAGTTAATAAAAAGAAAATATTTTTTATGTCTTTTTTATATTAATAAAAATGATATTAATGCTAAAAATAATAAAAATAAGAAAGAAAAGGATAAAATAACAAAAACATGATCAACATTTTGCTGAAAACAAAAATGAGAGGGACCAGAAGCTCTGATGCTAGGCACGCTGTAGTTCAGAAAGAAACGTTAGAGGAAACCAGAAGTTATGGGTTGCTGGGCGCTGAAGTTCTGGGTGTTAAAACAGTGAGGAAAACCTAGAAGTTCTGTGAGTTGCGTTACAACAGTGAGAAATACCTAGAAGTTTTGTGTGTTGTGTTACAACAGTGAGAAAGACCTAGAAGTTTTGTGTGTTGTGTTATAACAGTGAGAAAGACCTAGAAGTTATGTGTACTGTGTCACAACAGTGAGAAAAGCCTAGAAGTTCTATGTTGTGTTAAACCATGAGAAATACCTAGAAGTTATGTGTGTTGTGTTACAACACTGAGAAAAACCTAGAAGTTCTGTGTGTTGTGTTACAACAGTGAGAAAGATCTAGAAGTTCTAGTCCTAATTCTGAGCCTAGTTTTCTTCAAGAAGTTCTGATCCACAATTTTTCTACTTAGGCAATGATATGTACAGTCTCAACACTATGATATCTACATATTTAATGATGTTTTAAATGAAAAGTTCAAAGTCAGGATGACTTACCTTGAATCTGAAGCGTGTGTTTGGGACTTGAGTTGCTGCCTTCGAATGTTTTGGGGTTAGCAAGAAACATAACAGAAATGTTATGTTCTTTGATTCAAAGGGAAGAACAAGGGTATTGTTTTGAGAATTCTGGGTTTAAGAATGTTTGAGTGTTTTCTTATCTCTCTTTTTGTATTCAATAACTCTCTCCTCCAAAGCCAGCCCCCTTAGATGTGTGGTGGAACCATTTATTTATAGATGAGTTTGTTGTGGTTTTGGGGGGAAAATGGGATTTGAACCATTTTGGCATATTGTTTCATTGCTTTTTAAAATACATCTTTTATGTTCTAATTTTGTGCAAATATGGGGTTTGAGAAAATGCAAGCGTGGACTGGGTCAGCAGCAATTTTGGAGTGTTGTGGCAGCTGGATGCAGGATTGTGTCATAGCAGTACATCAGACTGTTCAAAATGAGGTTTTGGGGCTTGGTGATGTTCTGATCGAAGAGTGGAAAGACCATAGTGAGATTCGAAGGGTGATATTATGATCGAAGATTAGAAATAGTCTCCATATGCTGAAGAATGAGACTTGAAGGGTCATGTTCTGATCGAAGAACACAACTTCCATATGTTCTGATTGAAGGGTCATGTTCTCATCCAAGAGTAGAGCTTCTATATGTTCTGATTGAAGGGTCATGTTCTGATCGGAGGGTCATGTTCTGAATCACTTTTGCAAATTCTAATTGTACTTGTGTGAAAACTGGCCTAGAGTTATGAAATTATCATATTTTCTTAGCACTTAGAAAATTTTCTAAGTGTTTAGAAATTTGACTTTTCAAAGTAATCTTTGACTTTTGATTTATTGATGAACCAACTTCATGTCTTGATGAAATATGATTTTTGAAACTTGATTTTGATCAAAAAGTCAAAGTTTGACTTTTCAGTGTGCATTTGACCATTTTTCCCTTGTGAATGACTTTCTTAGAAAATTGTAATCCGAGACTTGAAACATGACAAAAGCAATCCTGAGGGTCCAGGATGATCCCTTAGGAAATGAGATGGAAAATTTTGGGGTACAACAGTTGCCCCTGTTCAATATTCTTAAACCTGAAGATTTAGATTGGCGAGTCTGTCATTCGTGACTTGAAGGTGGAAGATGATTGAACACTAGAGTGCCCAGAAATTTGCACTCGATGATATGGTGGTTGTTTGAATGGGCTTAAATATGATTTCTAAAGGTGATTATTGACAGATATTGGACTAAGTCTTGACTTCAACTAGAAAAGGATCAAAATAAATCTTAGAGGGATTTATCTGAACCAGAGAAAATGTCTACGGGAAAGAATTAGGATAAACCATTGAGAGATTTAAACTGAACCAACAGAGGTTTTGAATATTCTTGAATTTATGATGGGTCTGTGTAGGGATACTATAGGAGACATATGAGAGGGAAGCCTGGATAAGGTTGTTTCAGGACGAGTCCGTGTAAAATTGTGTCTGGAAATGAGAAGGAACCTGGGTAGGGTTGCTTCATGATGAGTCAGTGTAAAACTGCATCTGGAAATAAGGAGGAACCTGGGTAAGGTTTCTTCATGATGAATCTGTGAAAAACTGCATCTGGAAATAAGAAGGAACCTGGGTAGGGTTGCTTCATGACGAGTCTGGGTAAAACTGCATCTGGAAATGAGAAGGAACCTAAGTAAGGTTGCTTCATGATGAGTCCGGGTAAAACTTCACCTGGAAATGAAAAGGAACCTGGGTAGGATTTCTTCATGATGAATTCGTGTAAAAATTCATCTGGAAATGAGAAGGAACCTGGGTAGGGTTGCTTCATGATGAATTCGTGTAAAACTTCATCTGGAAATGTCTGAGAAGGAACCTGGGGTAGGGTTACTTCATGATGAGTCAGTGTAAAACTTCATCTGGAAATGCCTGAGAAGGAATCTGGGTAGGGTTGCTTCATGATGAATCCGTGTAAAACTTCATCTGGAAATAAGAAGGAACCTGGGTAGGGTTGCTTCATGATGAATCTGTGTAAAACTTCATCTGGAAATGAGAAGGAACCTGGGTAGGGTTGCTTCATGATGAATCAGTGTAAAACTTCATCTAGAAATGAGAAGGAAGAACCTGGGTAGGGTTGCTTCGTGATGAGTCTAGGTAAAATTTCATTTGGACAGGGTTACTTATGATGAGTCCGGGTAAGACTGTGCCTGGAAATGAGAAGGAACCTGGTTAGGGTTGCTTCATGATGAATTCGGGTAAGACTGCGTCTGGAAATGAGAAGGAACCTGGTTAGGGTTACTTCATGATGAGTCCGGGTAAAAATGCATCTGGAAATGAGAAGGAACTTGGGTAGGGTTGCTTCATGATGAGTTTGTGTAAAACTGCATCTGGAGATGAACCTGGGTAAGGTTACTTCACCCGGTCATATAGACAGTTGTCCTGGCTTGTTACAGGTATTGATCTGGAACTGTTGAAAATTGTTGACGGTAGTCATATGTTGTTGATTTTTCCTGAAAAGGTAAAGAGTTAGTTGTATGCAATGACATGATGTATGAAAGGCATGGCGTAATGATGTTTCTCAAAATAAATGAGATTATGTTGTATGCATCTATCATGTATGTAAATATGATGCATGAAATATTGTCGAAATGTAATTTTGTCTTGGAAAATAAATCCTTGACAAGTGTTAGGGAGTCTTGAGAAGCTGAATCCTGGACGGCCGTTGGGGATGAAAAGTATGTACATCTTCAAACTTTGCTTAGAATGTTTCCACTGGAGATTCCTGTTTTTGTTATTTGAGGAGAACTCCATTGGGGAGTTTTGATTTTTCTTGAGAAGAAAACTCTGTGGAGAGTGTTGGTTCCTGGTTGGGGAGAGGAGATCAGGAGTCTTCATTGTTCGTTGCTCTACTGGGGGAGCTATTGGGGATTGTAGGAAAGTCTACTGGGGAAGAGGAGTTGTGGTCTCTTGAGATGTGATAGTCTGAGAGACAAATTCGAACTGGGGGATTTTTCCGTTTGTTGGGGAAATAAACCCTGTCGCCAGCCTGTCGGAGAGGCGTTTCCTTTTGGTAGAACTCCTCGAAGATTATTGAGATCAACTTAGTTGGGGAGAGGTTTTCAGAGATGGAAACTTTGGCTGGGGATCACCCTATTCAAAGGACTTTGTGGGAGATTTGTCACTGCCCCTAGTAGCAAGTGTTTGTAGTATTTCCAGGAGATGTTTGCTTGACTGTATATATCCCTTTGTCGAGGTTCATGTTTAATGCACCTTGTGATTCAGATGTAAATCTGCCCCTGGTTATTCAGCACTTCTTGAGAGTTTTCTCAGAACCTTTACTTGGCTTCCCCAGACGAGTTGGACAGTGACATGTCATGCCCCCTTGATTAATAGGAAATCTTCCATTGGAAGTGTCATCCCATTTGGAGAACTTTCTCTGTTGTCAAACAAATAGCTATATGCAAACATTGGTATTCAAAATAATGCAAAGTTTATGCCTATCTTGAAGTTTTGAAAATGCGTTTTAGCAGATAAAAGAGCTTTTGCAAGTATGTGAATTCAAATCAGGATTTAGAGTAAGCCTTGCAGGAGTCAGGATACCTTTTGTAACAGTATGCTTTCGAACTAACCCGTGCTTCAATTAGGACTTTTGAAGGGTTGTAACGTGGCTTGGCTCACGGTTTAAGAAACAAGTGATAAGGCTCAAAGTGTATTTGTAGCCGCCCGTTCTTCATGATGTCCTTCAGTCCTAAACTCAATTAATTGTGCGTTTGGACTCCACTTGAGTCTGGAATGACGTTTTGGTGATGGTTCAGACAAGTTAAGTTTGTTGGAAGGAAATCATTTTTGCCATTTTCCCATGTTGTTGAGGATTTGTAGTGACATCTTTTTGATATATTATCCCTGATTTTGCCTGACTGTTCTTGTTTTTGAGATTACAATCAGAGGGATGCCCCAGTTTTTCTTAAGTCTCCTTCGTAGGTTTTGACTTAGTGGGATTTTCTCTTGAGAGATAATGACTGCCTATTTGGTAGGGAACCGTCACCGTCTTTTGATTCCAGTGGAATGTTTTGATGGCATTCGTTGAATACGAAGTGAAAGTTTGCGACTGAACGCGCGTTTGAATTAACTGAGAGACTACCCTGCCCCAAGTTTTGATTAAAGGTTTCAATTTGTGTAAAAAAGGAAACTCCTACTTTTTTGGCTCAAAGGGGTTGACTAGGAATTATCTTCCTTATAACTCCAGTGTTTAGTAATTAAAAGAACACCTGTACATTATCAGCAAGGTCTGTCCAAAAGCATACTGTATGAGATTATGGCATTGTTTTTGTCATCCTCTCTTTAAAGGCTTGTAACTTTAACAAGAGTTAAATATTATAAAAGGAGTAAAGATAGCACAGTTTAAATATAATGAAAACAAATGGATGAATTCAAGACAAACATATGCGATGCATTAATGAAATAGAGTTTAACATTAATAGATAAGTGTTTGAATAAAAAAAGAGATTACAATTGAAAATTTAAAATGAACTGGAACGCTCAATAATTTGGCATGGGAGTGGTGATCACGTTGGGATTCTCTGGAGGGTCGACCTCGATCTCCTTGGCGTCAATCATGTTTTGAATCTTGTATTTCAGCGCCCAACAATCGTTAGTATCATTCCCAAAACTTCCAGAATGATATGCACATATTGCATCAGGATTGTAGTTAGGGGAAGAAGTTTTAGGGTTTGGATGAGGTTCTATCAACGTAATCAGATTCATCTTCAACAAGTGTTGTAGTGCTTGAGATAGCAGCATGTTGATGTTGGTAAACTGTCTTTTGGGCTCGTCTGGCCTTCGCTGATTTCCCCTTTGTTGTTGTCGCCGTGATGCAGGACCGAAGATCAAGACTGCTCCCACATGTTGGGCGTGATGGCTTTTGTTATCACCCTTTTGGCCGTAAACAACATTGGACTCTTTCTTCCCATTGTATGGCCTTTTCAGAGTATCAGTGGATGTAGCTCCTTGGATCTTTCCACTTTTGATGCCAACTTCGACCCTTTCGCCAGTCAGTATTAGCTCGGTGAACCCGGCCGAGGAGCTTCCGATTAGGTGATTGAAGAAAGGTCCCGTCAAGGTTCCCATAAAGATGTCAATCAGCTCCCTATCAGTTAAGGGTAGTTGAGCTCTACCTGTCAAGTCTCTCCATTTTTGGGCGTACTCTTTGAAGCCCTCGTTAGAATGTATGGTCATACTTTGCAATTGCACATGAGTTGGTGCAAGATCAGCGTTGTATTGATACTGCTTGTAGAAATCAGCAACCAAGTCCTCCCAGGTATGAATGTTGGTTCCTTATAACTGATAGAACCACTCTAGTTGAGTGCCAGCCAAACTTTCTTGGAAGAAATGAACCCATAGCTTCCGGTCAGCTGTGTGAGGTTGGATCTTGCAGACATAAGATCTCAGATGCATCTTAGGACAAGAGATCCCATCATACTTGGCAAAGGTAGGGATTTTTAACTTTGGTGGGATGACCACTCCGGAAAACAAACCTAACTCTTCAAAGTCCAAGCCAGGTATCTGTTGAATCTCCATAGCATTGAGGCGATCCTCCAACTATTTGTATTTATCATCAGTTGGAGGATATTGTTCCTCAGAGTAGTCAGCTTCAACTTCATCAATCCCCAGACTGTTATCTTCTTCATGACTATTCCCTATGTTGGATGGAGTTGAGAGATCTAGAGCTCTCTTGACTGGTCCTCTAAGTCTCCTTCCCAAGTTCAGGACACCTACTGACTTCTTTGACTTTTTCTTCTTGTCTTTGAGAAGAAGAGTCTTTATGTCCTCTTTCCCCTTAGCCATAGCCAAGAACATTTGTTGGAATTGGGCCTTTTGTGCTTGGATATCCTTCACCGTTTGTTCCATATCCATCTTACTGAAATAAACATTAGGAAGATAAGGAGACCTGTATGGGAGAAACCTGTCCTGATGTGATGTATGATATGTGGATGCATGTTTTCAAGAATCTCGCAGGGTAAACACAAGAAGATGTTAGAAATTACTTACAAATTAATTGGAGAAATTTGTATCAGTGGATGTCCTTCCACGAGAATTAAGCTCACCATGTTAAGTGAGTCGTATCCCTTGACTCTAGTTACCATGCTTTGGTCTTGACGGCATTTGGTTAGAGGAAAATAAATCCTCTTGCCCCTTGATAGACGTCTGGTTCAACGTGACCCTGCATCGAAGGCCCTCGAGATCCTTGAAATGGCTATTGAAAATGCTATGGTATGATGTCATGATGTTATGTACAAGTATGCAAAGTAAGCAAGTTGTTATGTACAAATAGTCATATACACACAAAGCAGACAAGTCCTTAGGTTTAGGCTTGCATGGAGTTTGTAGGTAAGTACCCTCTTGAAGTTTAGTTGGCTCAACCTGTCCTAGTAATAGTAACTGGGTTCTAAGGGATCTCAATATCATTGATCTTTCCCACAAGTTTCGCTCAGATCGACAACTGACTTTCCACCAAACAAAACCCGGGAGTCGAATCTCAATGAGTGTAGTATCGAGTATCAACCAATCTTTGGTCAAAACCAAATCCGGCTATCTCACTACTTCCTAATGGCCAAGGATGAGTCAATTAAAAGGTTCTAAAGGTCAGTTATCTCTTAATGACATTAAGGAAGCCTAATGTCATCCTTTACTGACTCAAGGAACATTAGTACAATCCAAAGTATCACGCTAACGTAGCTATCACTTCGTCCATATCGGTATACCCCGTGCAGCCTCCATGATTTATTGTTACTTACCTAAAAAGGTGCCTCAGATCAGGGTGTATGATCTTTAACAATAACCCAAACAAAGACCCAAAAAATGTAAAGCAAGCAAGTAAAACAAAGAAAGAGAGTAAAAAGGTGATCTAGCCCTAAGGTAACCCCACTTTTAAGTATTGTCCCCAGCAGATTCGCCAGTTCTGTAATGCGGTGGGAGAACTGACTAGGGTTGTTTGCGTTTGATCACAATTGTTGCGGGTAGCAAGAGTCGCCATCGACTTTTCTTTTATCCAATAAGGAAAGATTTAAAAGAACAGGAAAGACCTTTTGAGATTATTTATTGAGTTCGGGGGGTAGGTTATGAAAAGGGAAGGTGTTAGCACCATTTTCATCCGTAGTTATCTACGGGCTCTTAGTTGCTTGCTAGATCACTTGCTCTTTGTTTGAAAATGTGCTTGTGGTGTGGGTTTTGAAAGTATTTTGAAAACGTCTTTGTAATGGTTCTCGTTTCTATAAGAACACATACAAATTGTTGGTTTCAAAAATAGTTCAAAGAGGTGTTTGTGGAATGTGTTTTTGCAAGTGATTTTGAAAAGTGTCTTTGTAATGGTTCTTGTTTCTATAAGAACGCGTACAAAGTGTTTGTCTTTTGAGAATGTTTCAAAATGAAAGTGTTGGTGTATAAAATATTTTTGTTGTGAGCAAGCGAGCAACTAGGAGCAACCTACCTACTCAAAAGGTCTTAAATTTTCTTTTCCTCCTCCTTTAGATGTTGCTATCTTACCATTCATTTGGTAAGAAGCCCCATCATTAGATGTGAAGGTACGGGCATGGGACATTTGTATAGTCATAGAAGGTAACCTATGAGACGTTTTAGTAATGTCATTTAGGGACTAGATCATTTACCAAAGGAAACATTGAGGGTTATCGAGCGACTACGGTCTTTTATTAAGGGTCTTTGCTAAAACACCCATATTCGAGGGACACAACTATTTTTCTGAGGCAACAAGTGAGATTACCCTAAGGGTGCATGGGTGAATGGTGTGTTTGATTTGCATGCATTTAGTCTTTGATTAAGGGTTGTCTACTTGTTGTATTTATCTTGCCATACACCCTAATTACTAACAATGTATGAAAGCAATAAAAATGAGGAAAATAAATCCTAAGCTATTACATCATTTCAGGGATGGGGATACATATTTATAAATGGGGATTACAAGAATTTAAATCCTAATTATCTATTACAACCATATTGAGTTGTACAATACAAAAAAAAAGGAAAGTATTTGTTTTAAAAAAAAGGTTTTTTTGGTCTTAATAAATTAAAAGAAAAATAATTAGTTAATAAAAAGAAAATATTTTTTATGTCTTTTTTAAATTAATAAAAATATTATTAATGCTAAAATAAAAAAGAAAAGGAAAAATAATGAAAACAGGATCAGCATGTTGTTGAAAACAAAAATGAGAGGGACCAGAAGTTCTGATGCTAGGCACGCTGTAGTTCAGAAAGAAACGTTAGAGAAAACCAGAAGTTAGGGTTGCTACGCGCTGAAGTTTTGGGTGTTAAAACAGTGAGGAAAACCTAGAAGTTTTGTGTGTTGTGTTACAATAGTGAGAAAGACCTAGAAGTTCTGTCTGTTGTGTTACAACAGTGAGAAAGACCTAGAAGTTTTGTGTGATGTGTTACAACAGTGAGAAAGACCTAGAATTTCTGTATATTGTGTCATAACAGTGAGAAAAGCCTAGAAGTTATGTGTTGTGTTAAACAGTGAGAAAGACCTAGAAGTTTTGTGTGTTGTGTTACAACATTGAGAAAAACCTAGAAGTTCTATGTGTTTTATTACAACAGTGAGAAAGATCTAGAAATTCTAGTCCTAATTATGAGCCTAGTTTTCTTCAAGAAGTTCTGATCCACAATTTTCTACTTAGGCAATGATATGTACAGTCTTAAAACTATGATATCTACATATTTAATGATGTTCTGAATGAAAAGTTCAAAGTCTGGATGACTTACCTTGAATCTGAAGCGTGTGTTTGAGACTTGAGTTGCTGCCTTCGAATGTTTTGGGGTTAGCAAGAAATGGAACATAAATGATATGTTCTTTAATTTGAAGGGAAGAACAAGGGTATTATTTTGAGAATTCCGGGTTTAACAGTGTTTGAGTGTTTTCTTCTCTCTCTTTTTGTGTTCAATAACTCTCTCCTCCAAAGCTAGCCCCCTTAAATGTGTGGTGAAACCATTTATTTATAGATGTGTTTCCTGTGGTTTTGGGGGGAAAATAAATGGGATTTGAACTGTTTTTGCATATTGTTTCATTGATTTTTTAAAATACAACTTTTATGTGCTAATTTTGTGCAAATATAGGGTTTGAGAAAATGCAGGCATGGACTATGTTAGCAGCAATTTTGGAGTGTTGTGGCAGCTGGATGCAGGACTGTGTCATAGCAGTACAACAGACTGTTCAAAACGAGGTTTTGGGGCTTAGTGATGTTCTGATCAAAGAGTGGAAAGACCAGAGTGAGATTCAAAGGGTGATATTTTGATCTAAGAGTAGAACATAGTCTCTATATGCTCAAGAATCAGACTTGAAGGGTCATGTTCTGATCGAAGAACACAACTTCCATATGTTTTGATCGAATGGTCATGTTCTGATCGAAGAGTTATGTTCTGATCAAAGGGTCATGTTCTGATCGAAGAGTAGAGTTTCTATATGTTCTGATCGAAGGGTCATGTTCTGATCGGAGGGTCATGTTCTGAATCACTTTTGCAAATTCTGATTGTACTTGTGTGAAATCAGAACATGTTTAGAAATTTGACTTTTCAAAGTAATCTTTGACTTTTGATTTCTTGATGAACCAACTTCATGTCTTAATGAAATATGATTTTTTAAACTTGATTTTGATCAAAAAGTTAAAATTTGACTTTTCACTATGCATTTGACCATTTTGCCCTTGTGAATGACTTTCTTGGAAAATTGTAATCCGAGACTTGAAACTTGACATAAGTAATCCTGAGGGTCCAGAATGATCCCTTGAGAAATGAGAGGGCAAATTTTGGGGTACAACAGACCCGTAGAGAATAATCTTACACCCAACACTTCCCCCGTGATTCAATAATTCGAAAATCTAAAATCTAGATCTTTAGGGAATTTGATTTTTATATAGATCTCAAGGAAATTTGATTTTTTATTTTAATATTATGTGGAAACAATGTAATATTTTGGATAAACAATGTAACAATTTTTTAAAAAAATAAAAGAAATAATCTTACCCCTCAATTTTCTGGATAAACCGAGAGTAAAGATACACTAGTTTGAAAATAATAAAAGTGCGGTAGCTGGGGTTCGAACCCATGTGCATATAACTTTTCCCCTCGATTTTTAAATCATTGAGGTGTTAAGTGGAAAATTTTTATGACGCCCTTCGTTACATCGCTTCTTTAGTCGAGGTTAAATGCATTTCATGTCCGAGGTGTTATATGTTTTTTGTAGTTGTGGAAACTTTGTACACCCCTATAATAGGTACATCCCCTGATTCTCATATCCATTCTCTTGGTCGCAATCACATGGAACCATAAATCATCCCTTTATTCAAAGATTTTAACTCAGTAACGGTATCTGGGAATTTTTTGGAGGAAGGAACTTCTTCATCCGGCTCATCAAAAGTCCTTTTATCAAACATCGGCGGAGAGGTGAGTCGTGTTAAGGTCCTTACGCCCCTCCTGTCTCACTGAGGAAGTGATACAAGTTAACTGGCAAAGGAGAAAATGCATGCACTAAGTACTCTATTCACCTTTGCTAGAGGATTGATAATTGTGAGCCCAGTGACGATGAAGTGAAGGCCTACTTAGATATTTAAGACCGGCCAGACGCAACAATATACAATTGGGTGGACATAAAAATAATGAGCATTTCATCTATTCTGGGCACCGAGGATGGTATATATATTCCTGGAATTATGGTTAGCGATCCGCTGGAATGGTTGGACATTATAGTGGGGTTGGAAAAGGGATATGTAGTTCCTTTGACGATTTTGCAATCATACTCTATGGGTGTCTTTTCACAAGAATATGACTGTGATTACCTTTTTTTGCTTTGAGATATCCCTCCTAAAGCAATTAAATATTTATCCTTTACAACTTCATCCAAGTCTTGGGCATTCATTAGGGTATTCCAGCTATGCACCAAACATAAATCTGAAAAACCTTTCGTTGGTGTAGCGGTAAAAAGTTGAGACTAAGCCATTGATTGACTTAACTCATAAAATGAAAGTCGCCACCACACTTTATTATTTCTAGAAGGAAAAGGAAAAGGAGCGAATAAAAACCAAAAAATAATAGAGATCAAGGTATGGGGGTGGGTTATGCAAAGGGAATGTATTAGCCTCCTAAACATTGATTGTACTCAACGGGATCCACTATATTTGTTCTAATTAAAAGGGTGTGGTATGTGTGTATAAATGAGGTATGTGAGGTCAAAACATAATCCACAATGACCAATAATTCTCAATGACTCAAAATAGCAATTCTGACTTTGGTTTTTAAGGTTCTTTCTCATGTCCATTACTTGAGATCAAATTCACCAAATGATCCAAGCTTGGGCTTAATGGAAAGAGCAAAATAAAATTAAGAACTTCCATGTTGAGATGGAATTGAGATGATGTCTGGAGCAAAGTGATAAGAGCCAAACAAAAGAGCACCTTGAAACTAAAAGATAACTTGGAGAAAATTTCTAAGTAAAGTCACCTTAAAATCTTTTATTGCTTGACTTTGAACAATGATATCTTGATTATTAGTAAACCAAATGAGAAAGTTTTTGAAGCTTTGGAAAGAGGGAAGATTTCTCTATATCTTTGATTTTGGTTGAAACTCAAAATTAAACTTGAACCCAAGAGAACTTTAGCTTGTAAAACATGAAGATGAAGCTGATTGGAAAACTTAAAAATTTCTTTAAGCACCGATGTTCAAATCTAGATGAACGTCAATCTTCTCCAAAAAATAACTTCTTATCCATGGACTCTTTGGACATCATTCCTTCTACAAATTTGTAGAGGGAAGTTTTTTCTTTGTCTTGATCACAAGTTTGTAAAATTATGACCACAAATGAATGAGATACGAAGCTGCAAAGATGACGACATGAACACAAAAATTCCAATACTTAGAAACAAATTTCTAAGTTTCCAAGATAACTTATTTTGCAAGAAATCTCAAGATTGACCATTTTCTTTGACCTTATTCAACCAATGACCATATTTTCTCATCTTTTGAACTTTGACCTTAGTGTTGACCAAAAAGACCTTTGGTCAAACTTTGACTTTCCTGTTGACTTATCCAATCCCTTTCCTATCCATCTAATTTTGGTTTTTTGATGAAATGTGATGACCAATGAGATGCATATAGATGCCTTGAATCAAGTAATGAACTAGGGTGTAATACGGTGGGAGAACTGACTTTTGAGTTTTGCGTTTTATTGTAAATGTTGCGGATAGCAAGAGTCACCACCGACTTTTCTTTTATCCAATAAAGGAAAGGGTGAAATGAACAGGAAATACCTTTGATAATTTTCTTGAGTTCGGGGGGTAGGTTATGAAAAGGGAAGGTGTTAGCACCCTTTTCATTCGTACTTATCTACGAGCTCTTAATTTCTAGCTCACTTTTTAAAATGCTTTTTGTTTGTGTATGTTTGCAATTATTTGAAAATGCCTAAGTGTGGCAATTTTGTAATGATTCTCGTATCGTTGAGAATGTATACAAAATGATTGTTTTGAAAATATCTGTAAAAGAAAGTGTTGTTTTGGAAAGTGTTGTGAAAATTCCAATGTAAGGCAATTTGCTTTATAATAACCCTTGTATCAGTCCTCAAGAGTGTTTATAAAGTGTTTTGAAAGTGATTGTTTTGAAAGTGTGAGGTGTGAAAATTGTTTTAATTTGTGAGCAAGCGATTACGAGCGATCTACCTACTCAAAGAAGTCTTTGTTCTTTTCCTCCTCCTTTAGATAATGCTACCCTACCATTAGTTAGTAGGAAGATCTATCGTTGGATGTGAGGGGCAGGCGTGGGTCATCATACAGTCATAGAAGGTAAATTGTAGTATGCTTTAGAAATTTTTGTAAGGGACTAAGATCGTTTACCGAAGGCAGCATCGAAGGGTCATCGAGGGACCACAATCTTTTAACCGAGGGTCTTTGCTAAAGCATCTCACGTTCGAGGAACATGATTGTTTAAATCCGAGGCAACAAGTGAGGGTAACCCTAGAGGTGTGTATGTGCAAAGTGTTTTGATTTCAAGTATTTATTTTTGAGATTAGGTTTTCTAATGGTTAACTTTAATCTTGCCATACAAACCCTAATTACTAACAGTAATAAGGAAAGCAGTAAATTGTAGAAACTAAATTTCCTCCGCTATTACAATGCTTCGGGAGTGGGTGTACAAGTTTATGAATGGGGGGAAGTGTAATATGGTGGGAGATATGACTTGGGTTTTGTGTTTTATCTCAAATGTTGGGGATAGCAAGAGTCGCTACCTACTTTTCTTTTATCTAATAAAGGAAAGGGTGAAAAGAACAGGAAAGACCTTTGAGAATTTTTCTTGAGTTCGGGGGGTAAGTTTTGAAAAGGGAAGGTATTAACATCCTTTTCATCTGTAATTATCTACGGGCTCTTAATTGCTAGCTCACTTTGAAATAATGCTTTGTGTTTGTGTATGTTTGAAAATATTTTGAAAATGCCTAAGTGCGGCAATTTTGTAATGATTCTCGTATCGTTGAGAATGTATACAAAATGTTCATTTTGAAAATATTTGTGAAAGAGAGTGTTGTTTTGGATAGTGTTTTGAAAATGCCGATGTAATTTGCTTTATAATAACCCTTGTATCAGTCCTCAAAAGTGTTTATAAAGAGTTTTTGAAAGTAGTTATTTCTTTTGAAAGTGTGAAGTGTAAAGATTGTTTTAGTTTTTGAGCAAGCGATTACGAGCGATCTACCTACTCAAAAGGTTTTTGTTCTTTTCCTTATCCTTTAGATAGTGATATCCTACCATGAGTTAGTAGAAAGCCCTATCATTGGATGTGAGGTACAGGCGTGGGTTATTGTACAGTTATAGAAGGCAACTTGTAAGACGCTTTAGCAACTGTCATAAGGGACTAAGATCGTTTACCGAAGGCAACACCAAAGGGTCATCAAGGGAATATGATCTTTTAATCGAGGGTCTTTACTAAAACATCTCACATTCGAGGGACATGACTGTTTTTATCTGAGGTAACAAGTGAGCGTAACCCTAGAGGTGCGTGTGTGCGAAGTGTTTTGATCTCAGTTATTTTTGTGTTTCAGATTAGGTTTTCTAATGATTGATTTTAATATTGCCATACAAACCCTAATTACTAACAGTAATAAGGAAAGCAATAAATTGCAGAAATTAAATATTCTACGCTATTACAATGCTTCGGGGATGGGGGTACAAGTTTATGAATGAGGGAGGAAAGGGATAAACCCTAATTATCTATTACAAACTTTTAACAGTTACAATAATGGAAAATATTAATGCAAAAGTAAGGTGCGTGAAGGTGATGAAAAAAAGGGAAAGATGTTTTTTAGGAAACCCTAAAAATATTTCTAAGTGTTAAGAAAATAATCTATTGTTTTTGTTTTAGAAAATATTTGCAATGTGAAATAAAAAGTTAGACCTAATTCGAATTAATTTACAAGTTAATTATTCAAGATAAAATAAGGTGTGATCAAATTAAATTAATTAATTAAAATCTAAAAAAAATCTAAGTATTTAGAAAATATTTTGAGTTTTCTTTGTTTAGAAAAAATAAATGAAGTATAAAAACTAATTCTAGTTAATTAATAAAATAAAATCAAAATGATTAAATTAAAATTAATTTTTATTTGTCAAAAAATTAAGTTAACTAATTAAAAACTCAAATCTAATTTTTATTTATCAATTTATGATTTTTTATGATTAAATAAATAAAAAAAGAAATTAAAAAAAAGAATTAATTAAAACAAAATAAAGAAAATAAAATGGGTCTGGGTGCTGTAAAGAAAAATGGGGGGTGTTAGAAAGCAAAAAACAAAAAGCCCAAATCAGGGAGGCCTAGACGCTATTTGGATCCAGTGGGGGCATTGTTCAGAAGGTGCATCATGGGGAAACAATTTTGGGTGTTAGATGATGATGAACATGATCTCATAGTGATCTGATGGTGTTTATGTGAGGATGTACCACGCGCGCGCTTGTCTTGCTTACACCTGATCAACAAAGAAAATGTTGAAAAATAAAATGCCAGAGGCAGGGATCGAACCCCTGCCCTGACACACTAACGCTCTACACACACACACACACACACACACACGCTTGCCATTGGGGTGGCTGTTTCATTTGGTTATGAAACAACCACCAATAAATATATTATAAACTCAACTTTGAAAATTTGAAATGCCATCTTCTTCTTCCTCGCGTCAGACATCAACATCACAATTTTTTATTTTCAAACTCTTCCATTTCTCAATCATTTTAAAAAATGTAAACATGAAAGTTTCTCTAAATTTCACAACGGATTCAACCATGTAACTTTCAAAAGCTAAAGATCAAAGGTTAGGATGAATTTTGTTTGATACCAAACTGAAACCTAATTTTTTCAGAAACTTCAATTTTAAAATTCTCATCACACATTTAACATAAATGGAAACTAAGGACATGGTTAGTTTCAGGGCATTGATATCTACATTTTTACTTTAGAAAATAAATGCAAATGATGCTTATACAAAGATTTCAAAGTTCAGAAAACTTACCTCTTGATACGAAATCTGAATTCTCCCTACACAACTTCTAGAGGTGAAATGATGATTTGGTGAGCTTGCTTGGACCCTGAGGAAGCTGTTTGGATGCTCACTTGGTGCTGAGAGTGGTTGAATCACTCCAACCAAGTCAAGTTTCAAAGTTCTGTTTTTGAGTTTGAAAGATGATAAAGATGGTGTTATAGTGATGAAACAAGTCTTTGGATGAGTTCTATATGAGTTATAGAAACTTTGTAAATTATTTAGAGTGAAAACGCACGAGTGGATTGTGTGTTTGGTGTTCAAGGTCAGAAGTTGCAACAAATGGAGTTTTATATGTAGCTTCTAATTTTGAGAGGTTTTTCAGGTTGTGAACTTGTGTCTTGGCTTGCAAATACTTTCTCTATTTATAGGAAAGAGGTTTGAGGGCCAGAGTTGATCAGGTTTGCAAGATCACATGTTATGGCTTGGTTACTTAGCTATGAAGCAAACTTGAAGATCATGGTTACAATGCCTTGTACCTTTTCTCATAGAGTGTTTAGACACTTTAAACATGTTCCTCTGAGTTTTTTAGGTTGATTGTGATTAGAACAAACAAGTTAGAGGCTCAAGAAGTTGACTTTGTGTATAAAGTGACTTTACAAGAATGGAAGTGTGAACTTTCTTCCCTTAATGGCAAAATATATTGGACAAAGATTTAATCACTTGGATCATAGCTCAAAAGCTTGTGTAATCTTCTGATTATAGCAAGTTTTGGAGGTTAGAGGCATGTAAAATGAGATTACATGGTAAGGTTATGAGATTTGGTTATGAACTTGTCAGAAAATGACCTATAATTCAAGAATGGATGCCCAACTTCATCTCTTCGAATATCCTAGATCAAGCATGATAAAATTGTGTTCTTAGACATTTTGGAAAGCATGAAACATTGTCTACAACTTTCATGTTGTGAGTTTTGGATAAATCAAATGAGAACTTTGTGAAAAATGACCATGAAGTTGGGAAAAAATCTGATCAAAACTTGTAAAATATTTTCTAAGTGTTGGATAAAAAACATCATAACTTCATGAGCTTATATCTCTTAAATTAAGAACTTTTTGAGGATTATTCCACATTAACAAAGTTATAGATTTCATCAATCCCTAAAACTTTCACGTTGAGAGTTTTCCTTGAATCAACTAGCATCTTGAGGAAACTTGCTTGTGAAGTTAGGATTTTTGTTAAGAATAAAAACACTTAGAATTTTTCTGTTAGAAAATTTTCCAAATTTGACTTTTGTTGACTTTTTGATTTCTTGATGATCAAGTTTGATAGTTTTGAATTTTTTGATGATTCTTGATTTTTGAATTTCAATGTTGATCAAAAAGTCAAAGTTTGACTTTTTAGTGACTATTGACTTTTCATCAATTGATTCAAATTTTCCATTATCAATCACTTGCATATTTGGAAATGTCTTGAACCATGTAATTAGGTCAATATGTTGAATTTTAGTCCTTAAAACCATGCTTCAAGCTATTAGTTCATGCACTATGTCAACAATCAATGATCGACAGTCATCTTTAGTCAAAACCCTAATTTTGACAATTTTTCCCTTTGATGATTTAAGGGATTTCATTGAGGCATCATAGTCAACCCTTGATCAAATGATGAATATCACCTAAAAATGTTGATTTTGACAAAAAAAATCTTGAAGTTTGACTGTATGTTTGTCATAGTTGACTTTTTACCCAATACAGTTGATTTTTAGTCATCTGAGCAATTGACTTGGAAAATTTGTGATGTAAGGCTTGAAACTTGACATGAGCATTGTCGAGGACCTATGATGAACCATGAAATTAATTTTAGGAATTAGAAGTCCAATTTCCATTGAGAAAATTAAAACCCTAGTTATAGGCCCATGCTTAGGAGATGAGTTTGTCTAATCAACTCTTGAGAATCCTTGAGTATTTGAGAATATTAGAAGAATGTCTTGAAGAAAATGGGAGGGAAAATTTTAGGGTACTACAACATCCCCTTTTCAATCTTCTTAAACTTGAAGAGTTAGATTGGCATGTCCGCCATTCATGACTTGAAGGTGGAAGATGATTGAACACATAAGTGCCCCGAAATTTGCACTCACATGTGCCCGAAGTAATGTTGTTGGTTGATGTAATACTGGAAATAAGCTTAAAGACTCCATTTGGAGAGGTTATGGAGAATTGTCGGAGATGGGCTTATAGACGCCATCCAAAGTAACTGTTGATAGAAATTAGACTAAGCCTACGCTCGACTTCAACTGGAAGAAGTATCAGAATAAATCTACGCTAGATTTAAACTGAGCCAGAAGAAGTATTTTTGTCTTTAACTAGAAGAAGTATCAGAATAAATTTATGGTTGATTTTATCTGAGCCAGAAAAAGTCTAGTGGAAGAAGTATCAGAACAAATCTACGCTTGATTTAATCTGAGCCAGAAGATGTTTGCGTCCGTCTTTAACTAGGAGAAGTATCGGAATAAATCTTTGGTCGATTTAACCTGAGCCAGAAAAATATCTATTGGAAGAAGTATTAGAATAAATCTAGGCTTGATTTAATATGAGCCAGAAGATGTTTGCGTCCGTCTTTAACTGGGACAAATATCATAATAAATCTTTGGTTGATTTAACCTGAGCCACAAAAATATCTACTGGAAGAAGTATCAGAATAAATCTACGCTTGATTTAATCAGAGCCATAAGATCTCTACATCCTTCTTTAACTGGGAGAAGTATCAGAATAAATCTATGGTTGATTTAATCTGAGCCAGAAAAAGTCTTTGAAGGAAATGTTCGTAGGAAGTGTTCGTCATGTAGATAGTAGCCATGTCCTGTTTCAGAAATTGATCTACAATTTATTTTTGTTGGTAAACACGTCCTATTTCGGGATTTCATACAACTTGGTGATAAAGATATTCGCCCCGTCATGTTTTGGGAATTGATCTTCATCTGACCATAAAGAGAGAAAAATAGTTTCCCCATCCTATTTCGGGAGTTAATCTTTGCTTGGTTGTATAGATAGTTTCCCCGTCTTGTTTCGGGAATTAATCTCGAACCTGCTTTTTGTTGGCCATGGAGATAGTTGCCCTGTCTTGTTTCGGGATAAACCACCCAGATAGAAAAGGTACGAAACACATAAGAGTCCCTCTCTTCCTCATAGTACGAGTGTGAAGAGAATGCAAAATGTCTTCGATCAAAGTAGGCACAAGGTTACGAGAAAGAAATATTTTGGTGGAGTTTACATCTACTAGTTGGTCTGGATTATGGAATAGTACCAACCCGTAGATTAGACAAATCAAGATTTCTTCGAAAGCTTGAAAACTCATAGCATCCAAAAACACTTGAGCCTTCTCTAACAGAAATTTAGCTAGAAAACCCTTGACTCCACTCCTTGTTTCCCAATTAGCTACAATGTCGTACCGCTGCAGATGTAGGGATGATGCAATTTCTTCAGGTTATAGATCTTTCTCTAAACCGGTGAAAGGTATTTTATTAAGAACATGAACTCCCAGTAATTGAGAAAACTCCTCCATTGTGGGTACCAACTGATAATCAAGAAAAGTGAAGCAGTGATATACATGGTCAAAGAGTTGAATAGAACAATCATCATGTATTCTTAAAATCCCGAGGTAACCAATTTGAGTAGTCGACCATGCCTTTTGATGAATGGAGAACTTTCAGGAACCCTTGAGACTAACTCCTTAAGTTGAGAAGGTATCCTCACAAAACTGATTCAGATGGTGTTTCTACAAACGGAAGCCATAACCTATAAAGAAGAACAAAGATAAATCCCTAGGTCCTTGAAATGGTTAGTGAAAATGATATGGTATGATGTCATGATGTTATGATGTCATGTTCGAACAATTAATCAAACACAAACAAGACACACAAAGCCTTAGGTTTAAGCTTGCATGAAGTTTATAGGTAAGTACCCTCTTGAAGTTTTAGTTGGCTCAACCTGTCCTAAAATAAGTAACTAGGTTCTAGGAATCTCAATATCAATGATCTTTCTCTCAGGCATTGTTTTAGCACAAACATCTAAATTGCAATCAAAATATCCTCAAAGTCCAATCTCAATGAGTGTAGTATCAAGTATCAACCAACTTCTGTCTGCACCAAAGCCAGCTATCTCACTACTTTCTACTGGCTAAGTTGTGTCAACTAAGATTCTAAAGTCAGATAGTGCTTATGACACCACGTGGTAGCCCAAAATTCTCCTTGACTTACTCAAGGGACACCAGTACAAGCCAATGTGTCGCACTAACGTGGCCATTGTTTCAACCATATCGGTTTACGCCGTATAGTTTTTACAATCTATTTCTACTTACCTAAAATGCTCTCAGATCCGGGTATAGAATCTATACAAGAAATATACCCAAACATAACCCGAAATATAAAGCATACAAGGCAAACAACTGAAACAATAAATGTGATATCGCTCTTAAGGTAACCACACTTTTAGTTTAACAGTCCCTAGCAAAGTCGCCAATTCTGTAATATGGTGGGAGAACTGACTTTAGGTTTTGCGTTTTATCTCAAATGTTACGGGTAGCAAGAGTCGCCACCAAATTTTCTTTTATCTAATAAAGGAAAGGGTGAAAAGAACAGGAAAGACCTTTGAGAATTTTCTTGAGTTCGGGGGGTAGGTTATGAAAATGAAAGGTGTTAGCACCCTTTTCATCTATAGTTATCTACGGGCTCTTAATTGCTAGCTCACTTTGTAAATACTTTTTGTTTGTGTATTTTTGAAAATATTTTGAAAGCGCCTAAGTGCGACAATTTTGTAATGATTCTCGTATCGTTAAGAATGTATACAAAATGTTTGTTTTGAACATATTTATGAAAGAGAGTGTTTTTTATGGAAAGGTGTTTTTAAAATGCCAATGTAAGGCAATTTTCTTTATAATAACCCTTGTATTAGTCCTCAAGAGTGTTTGTAAAGTGTTTTTTGAAAGTGGTTTGTTTTGAAAGTATGAGGTGTAAAAATTGTTTTAGTTTACGAGCAAACGATTACGAGCGATATACCTACTCAAGTGTCTTTATTCTTTTCTTACTCCTTTAGATAGTGATATCCTACCATCCAATGGTGGGAAGCCCTATCATTGGATGTGAGGGACTGGCGTGGGCCATCGTATATTCATAGAAGACAACTAGTAAGATGCTTTAGCAATTGTCGTAAGGGACTAAGATCATTTACTGAAGGCAACATCGAAGGGTCATCGAGGGACTACGATCATTTAACTAAGGGTCTTTGCTAAAGCATTCTATATTCGAGGTACATGACTGTTTAAGTCCGAAGCAACATGTGAGGTTCCCCTAGAGGTGCGCGTGTGCAAAGTGTTTTGATTTCAAGTATTTTTGTCTTTGAGATTAGGTTTTCTAATGTTTATTTTTAGTCTTGTCATACAACCCCTAATTACTAATAGTAATAAGGAAAGCAGTAAATTATGGAAATTAAATGTCCTACGCTATTACAACTCTTCGGGGATGTGGGTACAAGTTTATGAATGGGGGAGAAAAGGTAAAGGAAAACCTAATTTATCTATTACATTCTTTGAACAATTACAATATTGTCAAATACTAATACAAAAATAAAGTGCGCGAAGGTGGTGAAAAGGGGAAATATATTTTCAAGAAAACCTAAAAATTCTAAGTGTTTTAAGATAATATTTTGTTATTCCTTTGTTTAGAAAAATATTTGAAATAAAAAATTAGATCTAATTCTAATTTTACTTACAATTTAAAAAAAAAGGTGTGATTAAATTAATTAATGTTATTTATGAAAATTAAATTAATCGATTAAAATCTAAATAATTCTAAGTATTTTAGAAAATATTTTTGTATTTGTTTTTGTTTAGAAAAATATTTGAAGTATAAAAATCTAGTCTTAATAAAATAAAATAAAATCAAGGTGATTAAAATAAAATAATTTTTGTTTGTCAAAAATTAAAATAGTTAATTAGAAACCTACATCTAATTTTTTTTATCATTTTATGATTTTTTTGATTAAATAAAAAAATTAAAAAAGAATTAATTAAAATAAAATACAGAAAAAAAATAAAATGGCCCTGGGTGTTGTAAAAGGAAAATGGGGGGGGGGGGGGGGGGGGGTTGAAAAAAAACAAAAAGGCCCAAGTCAGGGTGTTTTTTGTTTGAAACAAAAAATAAAATAAAAAAAGTTAGAATGGGCTTGCGTTTGAACAAGTAAAAATGGGGGTGAGAAATAGCACAATCCCAAGCCCACCATAGAGAGTCCAGGCACTGGGTTGATCCAGTGGGGATGGTTATTTAAGGGTGCATCATAAGAGTGGCTTTCTGAAGTGTGGGATCTGGTTACATGATAATCTAATGGTGTTGACGTGAGGATGTACCACGCACGTTATTGCCTTGCTTGCACCTGATCAAAAAATAAAATGTTGAAAAATAAAATTCCAGAGGCAAGGATCGAACCCCTGCCCTAGCACACTAACACCCTACACACACGTGCTTGCTACTAGGGTGGCTATTTCATCCGGTTATGAAACAGCCACCAATAAATATATTATAAACTCAACTTTGAAAATTTGAAATGCCATCTTCTTCTTCTTCCTCGCGCCAGACATCTACATCACCATTTTTTATTTTCAAACTCTTCCATTTCTCAATCATTTAAAAAAATGTAAACATCAAAGTTGCTCTAAATTTTACCACGAATTCAACCATGTAACTTTCAAAAGCTAAAGATCAAAGGTTAAGATGAATTTTGTTTGGTACCAAAGTGAAACCTAATTTTTTGAGAAACTTCAATTTCAAAATTCTCATCACACAGTCAACATAAATGGAAACTAAGGACATGGTTAGTTTCAGAGCATTGATATCTACATTTTTGCTTTAGAAAATAAATGCAAATGATGCTTGTACAAAAATTTCAAAGTTTGGAAAATATACCTCTTGATACGAAATATGAATGCTCCCTACACAACTTCCAGAGGTGAAATGATGATTTGGTGAGCTTGCTTGGACCCCGAGGAAACTGTTTGGATACTCACTTGGTGCTGAGAGTGGCTGAATCACTCCAACCAAGTCAAGTTGCAAAGCTCTGTTTTTGAGCTTAGAAGATGATGAAGATGGTGTTACAGTGATAAAACAGGTCTTTGGATGAGTTCTGTATGAGTTATAGAAACATTGTAAATGATTTAGAATGAAAACGCACGAGCGGATTGAGTGTTTGGTGTTCAAGGTCAGAAGTTACAACAAATGGAGTTTTATATGTAGCTTCTGATTTTGAGAGGTTTTTAAAGTTGTGAACTCGTGTCTTAGCTTGCAAATAACCTCTCTATTTATAGAGAAAAGGTTTAAGGGCTTGAAGTAACCAGAATTTCAAGATAGCATGTTATGGTTTTTAAGCTTGGTTTTGAAGTAACTTGCAAATACATGGTTCACATACAATGGTACAATGACTCATAGGATGGTTAGGAGTTGTAGACATGTTGCTTATTGCTTTGGAATTGTATGTGTGCAAAAGGAACAGGTGAGAAGCTCAATGAGAGTTCACAAAATGCATAAAGCATGCTTTATGTAAATGGCAATGGTGCCTTTGTGCCATAAATGGATTTTTTTTTTAGGAAATGGCTCAAACACTTGGATAATGATTCAATCAGTTGTGTAAAAATTAAATTATAGGGAGATTTGCAAGCTAATGGACCTGTAAAGTGAGATTATGTAGCATGGCTTGAAGGTTTTGTCTTATGGTTATCATAGAAATGACCTATAATTCAAGTATGGATGCCCAACTTCATCTCTTCGAATCTCTTAGCTCAAGCATGATAAAATTGTGTTCTTGGAAATTTTGGAAAGCTTGAAGCATTGTTTACAAATTTCATGTTGTGAGTTTTGGCTAAATCAAATGGGCACTTGGTGAAAAATGGCCATGAAGTTGGGGAAAAAATCTGATCAAAACTTGTAAAAAATCTTCCAAGTGTTGGATAAAAATAATCAAAACTTCGTGGGCCTATATCTCTTAATCCAAGCACTTTTTGAGGATTATCCCACATTGACAAAGTTGTAGAATTTATCAACCTCTATAACTTTAATGTTGAAAGTTTTCTTTGAATCAACTTGGATCTTAGTGAAAAATGGCTATGAAGTTAGGACTTTTGTTAAGAACAAAAACACTTAGAATTTTTCTAAGTGTTAGAAAATTTTCCAAATTTGACTTTTGTTGACTTTTTGATTTCATGATGATCAAGTTTGATAGTTTTGAATATCTTAATGATTCTTTACTTTTGAATCCCAATGTTGATTAAAAAAAGTCAACATTTGACTTTTGAGTAATTGTTGACTTTTCATCCGTTGATTCAAATTTTCAACTATCAATCACTTACATCTTTGGAAATGTCTTGAGCTATGTAATTAGGTCAAGATGTTGAATTTGAACTCTTGAGATCAATCTTCAAGCCATTAGGTTATGCACTAGGTCAAAAGTCAATGATCAATCATCTTAAGTCAAAACCCTAATTTTAACAATTTTGACCTTTGATGTTTTGAGGCTTTTCCTTGAGGAATCATGGTCAACCCTTGATCAAATGATGAATATCACCTCAAAATGTTGATGTTGACAAAAAATCTTGAAGTTTGACTGTATGTTGACCATAGTTGACTTTTTACCCAATATAGTTGATTTTCAATCATCTGAGCCATTGATTGGGAAATTTTTTGATGCAAGGCTTGAAACTTGTCATGATCATTGTTGAGGACCTATGATGAACCATGAAATCCATTTTAGGCATTAGAAGTCCAATTTTCTTTGAGAGAACCAAAACCCTAGTGTGATCGGTGGAAATAGAACTGACTGTTTTGAAATGCTGGTTCGCGAAATGTCGCGGTAAGCAAGAGTCGCCACCGTCTTTTATGTTCTCCAACAAGGAAAGGACAAAAGCACAACAAAATTCCTTTTCGAGATGTTTCTCGGTTCGGGAGGTAGATTATAGAAAGGGAAGGTGTTAGCACCCTTTCTATCCGTGGTTATCCACGGGCTCTCAGGTACTTGCTCACTATGTTTTCAAAAATGTTTTGCTTTTCTGGTGTTTGTGGGTTTTGAAAAAGTTTGTTTGAAAACTTCGTTTTGACTCTTGTATCAGTCCTCAAGAGTGTATGAAGTGTTTGTTTGAAAACTTTTGTTTGAAAGTGTAAGTGCGAAAAGTTGTTGTTTTTTGTTTTGAAAGAGCAAGTACCCAGGAGAAATCTACCTACTCTAAGGAATTAAGCTGTGTAAATGTCCTTTAGACAGCACTATCCCACTATTGAGAAGTAGGTAGCACCGTCGTTGGAGTTTTCGGGTCAATTCGATTATAGGGACATGTGTGGTCACCAAAGCAATGGTAGGACGCCTTAGCGGTAACCCTAATGTCCTAGATCCTTTTTTATCCGAGGCAACCGTTTCGAGGCAACTTGAATTTTTAGACGAGAGGGCGACCTCTAAAACACCCTATACTCAATGACCACGTCGAGGCAACCAAGTGAGGCGTACCCTAGGAGTGGCATGTGCGAGTGTGTCAGGATTCAATTCATATTATCTTTGCACATGTATTATGGTGAGCTACGAGTTGATTTTAATTTTCAAGCAAGTCTTGTCATGCATAGCAGTTAATAATTGTGCGGAAAGTAAATTGCGGAAAGTAAATCTACACTATTACAAGGCGTCGGGTATTTACATCGCCAAAAATATAACCCTTGAAAATAAATGCGAGAAAATAAAGAAAGCGACAAAAGTCCTAATTAACGCTATTATATTCTCGGAGCAATTACATAAATATGATCAAAATAGGAATCAAGAATGAATATGCGCGAGAAAAATTGAATCGGGGACGTCCTTAGGGTTTTGACCCTTTTTGAGAAAAGAATGGAATTTTGGTACTTTTTGCAATTAATTAATGTTAAACCTAATTTACTAATTAATTAAATAATTACAAGAAACAAGTATTTTTTAGTTTTTTAGGTTTTAATGAAAATAAAATAAAAATAAAAAGAGATTAAAATTGTCAAAAGAAAAACCCTAATTCTATGTTGATTTTATTTATTGTGAAAAAGATTAAAGTTAACCTAATTTAAAAGAACCAAATTAATTAATTACATTTATTTACAAAAATAATAAATTAATAGTGAAAATTAATAGTAATAAAAATATTTCAGTTTTCTGATTTTATTATGAAAAATATTAATTATGTTAATTAAATAAATAATAATAATAATTGTTAAAATAATTAACTAAATAAAAAAATATAAAGAAAGAAAGAAAAAGAACCCAGGGGGTGCTGGCCCATTAGGAGGTGCTGATTGCAATTTATGGCCCACTAAGCTCAAGCCTCTTTGACTTTCTGACTTGTCCAGTGCGCTAGTTGACTGGGAGCATGGTGTTCCTTCTCTCGTGGCCTTTAGATCCAGGCTTGGAGCCACATGGCAGGTTGATGCGTGAGGTACATGATGAACCCCTTTTGCAAGCCTTGTACTGGAATACCTGTGGAAAAAGATCAAATAATATTTGGGGGACCTGGGAATCGAACCCAGGTCCCAACGCCTATTGAACACCTGGCCAACCACTCCACCAACTTGCACGCTTTGTTAATATAATGAGAAACAAATATAATATATAAAAACTAATCCCTATGCTGTAAACATAAAAACCAGCGCGCATTTTTTGAATTGCCCAATGGTATACCAACGCGTCATCATCTTCCTCGCTGAACCTGCATAAAACACATTAGATAGCGGGGGTTTTTAACCCCCACAAAACATGATGAGGAATAATAGCGATTAGCCCTACATGCTACAAACATATTTCACGATGGTGGTGTTTGATTCGTCTTGTCTCAGCGATTTCAACCATAGGCATTAGAGGTGCTCATTTTTCCTGGGCTGTAAAGCCCCAAATTCAAAGCTTGGAAACCCTAGAAAAACGTTCATGGTATCTTTGGATTATGGGTGGTTTAATCCAATTAACCTATGCCAAAATCTTCGTACAGTTCCTATTAACACAAAACAATCAACAAAATATGTCAAATGCACATGAATAATGAGATGCAATTCTGAAAAAAGTGTTCAAACCGTGAAACTGTTCTTGGGTATTTCTTGCGCTTTAGCACTTGGTTTGGATTGCAATATGTCTCTGGGAACCCCTGCAATAGATTAGAAACCACAAAATGCTTTGAATCGTGCTAAACTATGGAAAACAGTTTTCACTTTTCTTTTATTTTTTTTCAATGTTGCTATGGCCTCTTTTGCAGCAAATTCACGTCCAATACATTAGGGTTGGCTTGTGTATATATAGTAGAAGAGAATTAGGTTAAATCTTGCACAAAAAATCCATTGCATGATGGTTTGAATATTTGATTTGCAATCACATCTTTTTGAATCTTTTTGATTGAAGAAACTTGCCAAAATTGGAGATTTTTGTCCCTTTGATTTGCACACGAATTTGCCAGCTTGATTAGGTCATTCTTGCTTCAAAAAAAGATTGAAAAACCATATCTTTGAATTATCCTACAATTTAAATTAATTAAATGAATTAAAATCAATTAAAAATCCAATTAATTAATAAAAATAAGAAAATAATTCAATTTAAGCTTGATGGGTCGTGCATAGGTCTTGGATAAAGTTTCAAGAAGAAATTTGAGGCCCATTAGCAAAAACAAGGTGTTTTGAGCAAAGTTGACTTTTGCAAATTCATGAAAATTTCCCAACTTCTCCAATGCATATCTTGCTCAATTTTGATCATATGAACATGTTCTTGGACATTTTGGAAAGGTATTTAAGTCCTCTAACCAATTCCTTTGGTCCCATGTCATTTGGATTTACTAATCTCAAGTTATGGTCTTTGACTTAAAGTGCATTTTTGTTGACTTTTGAAATTGACCTATAATGTAGAAATTGATAACTTTTTGTGAGAGCATTTCTTGGACTTGGAATGTGAATATGGATTGTAGGAAATGTCAACCCCTTCAAAATGAGAATTGGATGGGATTTTTCTGATGAACCATGAAAAAGTTATGCCCTGGTCAAGATACAGTTGACTTTTCGGCTGTCCAAAAATAGTAACTTTTGCATCTTGATGATTTTTGAGCCATGCTTGTGGAATCATGATCAAGACTTGATCAAATGATGATTGTGAGCTCAAAATAAGATGTTGACCAAAAATTCGGACTTTTGACTATAAAATGACCATTTTGCCCCTGTAGTTGACTGTAGGTCAAATGGAGCTTTTGACTGTGCAAATTGGCACTGTGAACCTTGAGACTTGGCATGTAGATGCTTGACAATGTATATGGGCTTATGAAACTTGATTGGACCATTGAAAACCTCAAATTCCTTGAAAGAACCAAAGCCCTAATTTCAGCTGGCTTAGAAGGTGGTTTGACTATACAACCTCTGAGCAATCTTGAACCATTTGAGGATCATATCTTGAGGAATATGGGAGGGAAAATTTTGGGGTACAACAGTTGCCCCTGTTCAATCTTCTTAAACCTGAGGATATAGATTGGCTTTCGGGCCTTTCGTGATCCGAAGGTGGAAGATGATTGAACACTAGAGTGCCCAGAAATTTGCACTCGCATGGTGGAGTATCAGCAATGTGATGTCGGGAATGGGCTTACAGATGCCATTTGGAGATATGATGGATAGGAGGATGGGCTTATAGATGCCATCTGAAGATTGTTGGTATGAGGATGGGCTTATAGATGCCATCTGGAAATGTAATGGATAGTTTTGTCTTTGTTGACAGGTTGTCTTTATTGACGGGTGCATCAGAAACCTGAGTGACAGAATGACATCCGAATCTGGATCATATCTGGACTTCATTTGGAAGAGTGACAGAATGACATCCGAATCTGGATCGTATCTGGACTTTATTTGGAAGAGTGACAGAATGACATCCGAATCTGGATCGTATCTGGACTGTATTTGAAATTGAGATCTGTATGAGTAGCAGAATGACTTCCGGGTATGGAACGTATCTGTGCTGTAACTGGGATCGGGATAAGTGACAGAATGACTTCCGTGTCTGGAGTATATCTGCACTTGAAGTTGATAATTGAATCTAAATGAGAAATAGAATGGCTTCCATGTCTGGAGCATATCTAGTCTATATCTAATTGCTGACATCTGAACGAGTAGTAGAATGACCGCCGTGGCTGGGGTATATCCATACTGTATTTGAATAAGTGACAGAATGTCATCCGAACCCGGATCGTATCTGGACTGTCTCTTGAATGAATCTGGAATAAGCAATAGAATAGCCTCCGGATCTGGAGCATCTCTAAGCTATCTCTGAAAGGAATTCTGAATAAGCGATAGAATAGCATCCGGATTTGGAGCATCTCTAAGCTATTTCTCAAAGGAAATCTGAATAAGTATCAGAATGTCGCCATGCCTGGGTCACAACTGAACTATCTCTAGAAGGAATCTGGAATAAGTATCAGAATGTCGCCATGCCTGGGTCGCAACTGAACTATCTCTAGAAGGAGTCTGGAATAAGTATCAGAATGTCGCCATGCCTGGGTCACATCTGAACTATCTCTAGAAGGAGTCTGAATAAGCAATAGAATAGCATCTGGATCTGGAGCATCTCTAAGCTATCTCCGAAAGGAAACCCTGAATAAGCAATAGAATAGCACCGGATCTGGAGCATCTCTAAGCTATCTCTAAGAGGAAACTCTGAATAAGCAAAAGAATAGCATCCGGATCTGGAGCATCTCTAAGCTGTCTCTGAAAGGAAACTCTGAATAAGCAATAGAATAACATCCGAATTTGGAGCATCTCTAAGCTATCTCTGAAAGGAAATCTGAATAAGTGATAGAATAACATCCGAATTTGGAGCATCTCTAAGCTATCTCTGAAAGGAAATCTGGAATAAGTATCAGAATGTCGCCATGCCTGGGTCGCAACTGAACTATCTCTAGAAGGAATCTCTGAATAAGAAATAGAATATCATCCGGATCTGGAGCATCTCTAAGCTATTTCTGAAAAGAAACTCTGAATAAGCAAAAGAATAGCATCCGGATATGGAGCATCTCTAAGCTATCTCTTCTATCTCTTCAATGTAGATAACTTTCCTGTCGGGTTTCAGGTATAGATCTACAATCAATCGCTCACAGATATGCCCTGGCTAGATACAGGTATCGAATCTGGAACTTCAAAAGGTTGATGGTAATCATCTTTGGATTGACCTTTTCCTGAAAAGGCAAAACATTAGTCGTATGCAATGTCATGATGTATGAAATGCATGATGTCATGATGTTCTAAAAAATAAATGAGATTGTGTCGTATGCACTTTATCATGTATGTAAATAGGAGATATGAAATGTGAAATGTTTATGAATGTATTTCCGTCTAGGAAAATAAATCCTTGACGAACGCCGGGGAGTTTGTTGAATCTTGGGCTGATGTTGAAGAGTAGAGTTCTTCATTTCCGCTGGGGATGATGAACAAAGATGATTGCAAGAATAAACCGGTAGGAGAAGATGACTCCGTTGGGGAATAAACTGGTGAAGATATTACTCTGCGGGGAATTACTCTGTGGAGAAGAGATGCCTTGCTGAGATTTTTAACGGTAATTTCGCCGGGGATTCTGTTGATAAGCTTTGTTGGGGAATTTGATGAACTCCGATGGGGGATAGAAAGAACTTTGCTGAGGACGATCTTTCCATTGTAATTTGCTGAGGATAACCCAGTTAGATTCTGGTGGGGGAATAACCTTCTGAATATGGCTGGGGAGATATTTGTACTCTGTAGGAGACAAGCTTCCAGAATCTACTGGGGAGATTGATACAACTCTCCTGGGGAAACTTTGGACTACACTGGGGAAATGGCTCCACTGGGGTGTCTGTATTCCGTCGAGGAACATTCTTATATTTCGTTGACGAATATTAAGACTGCCGGGGATGCTTGCTGAGGAATATATGTATACTCTGCTAGGGAATATTGAGATCTTCTGGGGATATCCAACTTCCTTAGGGCTGACAGTAGCCTAACTCTGCTTGGGGAGAGTGTTGCTGACTTGCTAGGGATACTGTGCCTTTTTAGGGCTGATGGGAAACCAACTCTGCTTGGAGAGAGTATTGTTGATTCTTGCCTTACTCTGCGGGGAGCAAAGGTATCTTAGCCAGTTCTTCAGCTGAACCTACCTTTGTACCTTGGTGTACAGAGCGATTGAACAGTTCGGACAATTCTTATTGCCCCAGTTTCTGCGGGAGAAAGTACCTGCGGAGGTTGATAACTGTCGATTGACAACTCTTCTTCTGGCAGGCAAGTGACGAGATGACGGGACATAGTCGTACGCTTTGATCCCTAACTTTTTCCTGGACCGCCCTTTCGGGTTTTCAGTCCATCGGGATACCCATTTTTGCCCAAGCCTCCTTTTCAGGTTTTCGACTTGCCGGGTGTATAGATTTTTTCATTTTCATCCCTTATTTTTTCCCGAACCCTTTTGGTTCGCCGGGAAGCCCTTATTTTTGCCTAGGCCAGTCGACCTAGCGGGTCTTTGATTATGCGTAGTATTTTTTCGACTATATCCATGCTCTCAGAATATAGGGAGTTGTCACTATCGGTAGTGTTGTGTTGACATACCACCAGAAGATGTTTGATCGTACAAGATTCGTTGCTGGAATTCATGTCCAATTCCCCAAGTGACTCAGTCGGAGATTTGCCCCTGGCTATTTGGCATTTTGAGAGATTCCTTGAATCTTGACCTGACTGCCCCAGATGATGGACAATGATCATGTCTGCCCCTTGGTTGGAAATGTTTCTCCACTTGAGGTGACCCTTTTTGTTGAGAAGGCGTTTGTTCACTAGATATTCGTCGTGCGAATTTCTCTGTTGTTCGAACAAATAGTCATATGAAAACAATGTTATTTTAAGAATGCAAAGCTTATGTCTGTCTTGAAGTTTTTGAAAATGCATTTTCAGTAAAACAAGCAATTTTTGTAAAATATGATGTCAACTCGAGATTTTACAGCAAGCCCTACAGGAGTTGGGATACCTTTGGTAACAGTATGCTTTCGAACTAACCCATGCTTCAGCTAGGACTTTTAAGGGTTATAACGTGGCCTGGTTCACGGTTTAAGAAACAAAGGATAAAGGCTCAAAGTATATTTGTACCCACCCGCTCTTCGTGATGTTCCTCAATCCTAAACTCAGCTAATCGTGCATTAGATCTTACTTGATTCTTTGCTTCGATATTCCGGTGATGGTTCGGATATTGACAATTTATTTTGAATAGGCAGTCATTTCTTTTTGGTTGAGGGTTTTTAGGACCTCTTTTTTTTTTTTTGGATTTTGTTATCCCTGTTTTTTGCCTGAACTGTTTCTTTTGTGATTACAGTCAGCGGGATGCCCCAGTTTTTGTAAGTCTCCTTCATAGGTTTTGACTTAATGGGCTTTTGTTTTTGAAAGACAATGACTGCCTGTCTTGACGATTATAGGGAACCATCACTGTCTTTTATTTTGAAAAGCCGTCTTCAAAGCCATTCATTGTGCACCTGAATTAACTGAGAAACTACCCTGCCCCAGGTTGTGATTAAGGGTTTTAATTTGTGAAAAGAAAAACTCCAACTTCTTTGTCTCAAAAGGGTTGACTAGGGATTATCTTCCTTATAACTCCACTGTTTAGGATTTGAAACAATGCCTGTACATCGTCAGCGGGGTCTGTTCAAAAGCATACTGTAAAGATCGTGGTATCGTTTTCGTCATCCTCCCTCAGAAGGTTTAGAATTTTAGATCGAGAGTTGAACATCACAAAGAATGAAAGCAATTTTAATATAGTGAATACGAATGGATTAATTCAAAACAGACATATGCGATGCATTGATAAAGTAATAAAGTTTGACATGAATAAATGTTTGAATAAGCAAAGAAAAATAAAACTTGAAAATTCAAATAAACAAAAGCCTTCAATGATTTGGCATAGGAGCAGTGATTATGTTTGGAGTCTCTGGAGGGTCAAACTGGATTTCTTTGGCATCAATCATGTCTTGAACCTTATTCTTCAGGGCCCAACAGTTGTTTGTGTCGTGTCCCGGACTGTCAGAGTGGTATGCACACCTTTCATTGGGATGATAGGTAGGAGCGGAAGTGTTTGGATTCCGGAGAGGAGCCCTTAATGTAATCAGCCCTGCCTTCAACATTTGTTGTAGCGCTTGAGCCAGTGACATGTTGATCTTAGTGAACTGTCTTTTAGGTGCGACCTCCTTACGTTGATGCCCCTGTCTTTGTTGAGCAGGCGTAGGATTAGAGATCTGGGTTGCCCCTACATGTTGATCACGATGACTCTTTTTACCATACACAACATTGGACACTTTCTTCCCATTGTAGGGCTTTTTCTGAGCGTCGGAAGGTGTAGCTTCTTGAATCTTCCCACTTTTGATGCCAGCTTCAATTCTCTCACCAGTCAAGATCAGATCTGTAAACCCAGCAAAAGAATTTCCAATCATATGGTTGAAGAACGGACCAGACAGGGTCCCCAAGAATATATCCACAAGTTCACGGTCAGTCAAAGGTGGCTGCACCCTTTCAGCCAGGTCTCTCCACTTTGAGCATATTCCTTGAATCCTTCACCCGTCCCTAGTGACATACCCTGGAGTTGGGTATGCGTAGGAGCGAGGTCGGAATTATACTGATACTGCTTATAGAACGCAGTAGCCAAGTCCTCCCAGTTGCGGATACTGGCCCCATCCAGCTGATAGAACCATTCGAGTTGAGTCCCTGAAAGACTATCCTGGAAGAAATGGATCCACAAATTCTTGTCAGTAGTGTAAGGTTGGATCTTCCTTACATACGATCGGAGGTGCAGCTTTGGACAGGAAGCTCCGTCGTATTTGGCAAAAGCAGGTGCCTTAAACTTATGTGGGATCACCACCCCAGAGGATAAGCCTAGGTCTCCAAAGTCCAACTCGGGCACATGTTGAATCTCCATAGCACTTAAGCGGTCCTCTAGCTGTTTGTAACTATCCTCAGCAGGAGGGTATTGTTCATCATTATAATCTGTCTTGTTGTCGGAGACCACGGGACTAGGAACCCTTCTCTCTTGGGGACTATCTTTCCCTATAGATGAGGTAGTCAGCTCAGCCTCATTCTGGAGTCCATTCCCAAATTTGCGTCCAGTATTGAACAAGACGGCCCTCTTCTTTTTCTTCTTCCTCTCTTTCAGAATCAGAGTTTTCAAGTCCTGTTGACCCCGGGCTAGGCTCATAACCAACTCCTGGAACTGGGCATTCTGGGCCTGGAGGGCCTTGATAGCTTGTTCAGTGGTAGGTTCAGTAGACATGATGATTGCTGAAATAAACAGCGAAGAAGATAAGTGACCTGTGAAAAGGGTACCTGTAATGCAATGATATGTATGATATGCATGCAATGTTTTCAAGGATCTCGCGGGGTAAACAAAGAAACTTGTTAGAATTTGAATCTGGTAGCTTGATTGAAGGAACTTCATGTTGTTAAGAGTCCTTCTTCAAGAGTCAAAGCTCACCATATCGAGTGGGTCATAGCCCCTGACTCATGTTTTGATCTCCAAACAACCTTGGCTAGAGGAAAATAAATCCCCTTTGCCCCTTTCTAGACATTTGGTTCATCATGACCTGCATCACAAACCCTTGAGATCCTTGAAATGGGTTAGTCCTTATGCAGGATGTATGCAATGTTATGATGGTATGATGTTATGCTATGCGTGGAATGATGTAAGTAAACCCTGTTATAAGCCCAGATTAAGGACTGTAAACAAAACCTGCAAGGAATTCATGTGTCAGATAACAAGAATGTGCAAGTAGTTCAAGTTTGAATGCACACAAGTCACGCAAAGAACCCTTAGATTTTAGGCCAGCATAGAGTTTAGGTACTACCCTCTTTCAGTTTCAGTTGGTCAAGACCTGTCCTAGAAATAGTAACCGGGTTCTAAAGGATCTCAATATCACTGACTACCCTCAATCGGTCAAAACTTCAGCTTCGCAATCTTTTCTTGCGGCCGGAACCATCGCGAGAGTTTAGCCTCAATGAGTGTAGCATACTGCTACTGTTCTATGGCCAAGTTGGGTCAATTTAAGGTGCTAAGGTCAGTTGGTGCTTAACGACTCCTCGGAAGACCCATATTCTCCTTGTTCCAACACAAGGGATATCGGTACAGACCAAGGTGTCACACCAACGTAGCTACTGCTTCACCCGTGTCGGTCTACGCCGGACAGGTCCCTCACAGTTTATTGCTACCTAAAGGGTATTCCCCAGATCCGGGTTAGGATCTATGAAACTCCAATACAAGCCCACAAATATAAATCAAACAAAGCATGCAATTGAAAACATATAATGATCTAATCCTAAGGTACACCTCACTTTTAATATGTCCCCAGCAGAGTCGCCAGTTCTGTGATCGGTGGAAATAGAACTGACTGTTTTGAAATGCTGGTTCGCGACATATCGCGGTAAGCAAGAGTCGCCACCGTCTTTTATGTTCTCCAACAAGGAAAGGACAAAAGCACATCAAAATTCCTTTTCGAGATGTTTCTCGGTTCGGGAGGTAGATTATAGAAAGGGAAGGTGTTAGCACCCTTTCTATCAGTGGTTATCCACGGGCTCTCAGGTACTTGCTCACTATGTTTTCAAAAATGTTTTGCTTTTCTGGTGTTTGTGGGTTTTGAAAAAGTTTGTTTGAAAACTTCGTTTTGACTCTTGTATCAGTCCTCAAGAGTGTATGAAGTGTTTGTTTGAAAACTTTTGTTTGAAAGTGTAAGTGCGAAAAGTTGTTTTTTTTTGTTTTGAAAGAGCAAGTACCCAGGAGAAATCTACCTACTCTAAGGAATTAAGCTGTGTAAATGTCCTTTAGACAATACTATCCCACTATTGAGAAGTAGGTAGCACCGTCGTTGGAGTTTTCGAGTCAATTCGATTATAGGGACATGTGTGGTCACCAAAGCAATGGTAGGACGCCTTAGCGGTAACCCTAATGTCCTAGATCCTTTTTTATCCGAGGCAACCGTTTCGAGGCAACTTGAATCTTTAGACGAGAGGGCGACCTCTAAAACATCCTATACTCAATGACCACGTCGAGGCAACCAAGTGAGGCATACCCTAGGAGTGGCATGTGCGAGTGTGTCAGGATTCAATTCATATTATCTTTGCACATGTATTATGGTGAGCTACGAGTTGATTTTAATTTTCAGGCAAGTCTTGTCATGCATAGCAGTTAATAATTGTGCAGAAAGTAAATTGCGGAAAGTAAATCTACGCTATTACAAGGCGTCGGGTATTTACATCGCCAAAAACATAACCCTTGAAAATAAATGCGAGAAAATAAAGAAAGCGATAAAATTCCTAATTAACACTATTACATTCTCGGAGCAATTACATAAATATGATCAAAATATGAATCAAGAATGAATATGCGCGAGAAAAATTGAATCGGGGACGTCCTTAGGGTTTTGAACCTTTTTCAGAAAAGAATGGAATTTTGGTCCTTTTTGCAATTAATTAATATTAAACCTAATTTACTAATTAATTAAATAATTACAAGAAAAAAGTATTTTTTAGTTTTTTAGGTTTTAATGAAAATAAAATAAAAATAAAATAAAAATAAAAAGAGATTAAAATTGTCAAAAGAAAAACCCTAATTCTATGTTGATTTTATTTATTGTGAAAAAGATTAAAGTTAACCTAATTTAAAAGAACCAAATTAATTAATTACATTTATTTACAAAAATAATAAATTAATAGTGAAAATTAATAGTAATAAAAATATTTCAGTTTTCTGATTTTATTATGAAAAATATTAATTATGTTAATTAAATAAATAATAATAATAATTGTTAAAATAATTAACTAAATAAAAAAATATAAAGAAAGAAAGAAAAAGAACCCAGGGGGTGCTGGCCCATTAGGAGGTGCTGATTGCAATTTATGGCCCACTAAGCTCAAGCCTCTTTGACTTTCTGACTTGTACAGGGCGCTAGTGGACTGGGAGCATGGTGTTCCTTCTCTCGTGGCCTTTAGATCCAGGCTTGGAGCCACATGGCAGGCTGATGCGTGAGGTACATGATGAACCCCTTTTGCAAGCCTTGTACAGGAATACCTGTGGAAAAAGATCAAATAATATTTGAGGGACCTGGGAATCGAACCCAGGTCCCAACGCCTATTGAACACCTGGCCAACCACTCCACCAACTTGCACGCTTTGTTAATATAATGAGAAACAAATATAATATATAAAAACTAATCCATATGCTGTAAACATAAAAACCAGCGCGCATTTTTTGAATTGCCCAATGGTATACCAACGCGTCATCATCTTCCTCGATGAACCTGCATAAAACACATTAGATAGCGGGTGTTTTTAACCCCCATAAAACATGATGAGGAATAATAGCGATTAGCCCTACAGGCTACAAACATATTTCACGATGGTGGTGTTTGATTCGTCTTGTCTCAGCGATTTCAACCATAGGCATTAGAGGTGCTCATTTTTCCTGGGCTGTAAAGCCCCAAATTCAAAGCTTGGAAACCCTAGAAAAACGTTCATGGTATCTTTGGATTCTGGGTGGTTTAATCCAATTAACCTATGCCAAAATCTTCGTACAGTTCCTATTAACACAAAACAATCAACAAAATATGTCAAATGCACATGAATAATGAGATGCGATTCTGAAAAAAGTGTTCAAACCGTGAAACTGTTCTTGGGTATTTCTTGCGCTTTAGCACTTGGTTTGGATTGCAATATGTCTCTGGGAACCCCTGCAATAGATTAGAAACCACAAAATGCTTTGAATCGTGCTAAACTATGGAAAACAGTTTTCACTTTTCTTTTATTTTTTTTCAATGTTGCTATGGCCTCTTTTGCAGCAAATTCACGTCCAATACATTAGGGTTGGCTTGTGTATATATAGTAGAAGAGAATTAGGTTAAATCTTGCACAAAAAATCCATTGCATGATGGTTTGAATATTTGATTTGCAATCACATCTTTTTGAATCTTTTTGATTGAAGAAACTTGCCAAACTTGGAGATTTTTGTCCCTTTGATTTGCACACGAATTTGCCAGCTTGATTAGGTCATTCTTGCGTCAAAAAAAGATTGAAAAACCATATCTTTGAATTTCCTACAATTTAAATTAATTAAATGAATTAAAATCAATTAAAAATACAATTAATTAATAAAAATAAGAAAATAATTCAATTTAAGCTTGATGGGTCGTGCATAGGCCTTGGATAAATTTTCAAGAAGAAATTTGAGGCCCATTAGCAAAAACAAGGTGTTTTGAGCAAAGTTGACTTTTGCAAATTCATGAAAATTTCCCAACTTCTCCAATGCATATCTTGCTCAATTTTGATCATATGAACATGTTCTTGGACATTTTGGAAAGGTCTTGAAGTCTTCTAACCAATGCCTTTGGTCCCATGTCATTTGGATTTACTAATCTCAAGTTATGGTCTTTGACTTAAAGTGCATTTTTGTTGACTTTTGAAATTGACCTATAATGTAGAAATTGATAACTTTTTGTGAGAGAATTTATTGGACTTGGAATGTGAAGATGGATTGTAATAAATGTCAACCACTTCAAAATGAGAATTGGATGGGATTTTTATGATGAACCATGAAAAAGTTATGCCTTGGTCAAGATACAGTTGACTTTTCGGTTGTCCAAAAATAGTAACTTTTGCATCTTGATGATTTTTGAGCCATGCTTGTGGAATCATGATCAAGACTTTATCAAATGATGATTGTGAGCTCAAAATAAGATGTTGACCAAAAATTCTGACTTTTGACTGTAAAATGACCATTTTGCCCCTGCAGTTGACTGTAGGTCAAATGGAGCTTTTGACTGTGCAAATTGGCAATGTGAACCTTGAGACTTGGCATGTAGATGATTGACAATGTATATGGGATTATGAGACTTGATTGGACCATTGAAAACCTCAAATTCCTTGAAAGAACCAAAGCCCTAATTTCAGCTGGCTTAGGAGGTGGTTTGACTATACAACCTCTGAGCAATCTTGAACCATTTGAGGATCATATCTTGAGGAATATGGGAGGGAAAATTTTGGGGTACAACACCTAGTTATAGGCCAATGCTTAGGAGGTGAGTTTGTCTGATCAACTCTTGAGAATCCTTGGGTATTTGAGAATATTAGAAGAATGTCTTGAAGAAAATGAGAGGGGAAATTTTAGGGTATAACACTTGCCATATTTCTTTGGTATCGAAACAAAACTAGAAACCCATTGAGGGTATGACGTCACTGCTAAGAAACCTGCATTGAATTGTTTCATAACCTCGGCCTTGATCTTCTATGACATCCCAGTACGCATGCGACGAACCTTCTACTTAATCGGAGAACAAACCTCTTTCATTAGATAACGGTGAACCACAATATTAGTATCAAGCCCTGGCATGTCTTCGTAATGTCAAGCAAATACCTCAACGTAGTCGTGCAACATCTGAATCAATTTTTTCTTGACACTTCCCTCTAAGTTGGCGCCTTTCTTGACCACTTTTCTGTCTGTCTCAGAACCCAAGTTTACCACTTCTATCAGCTCTTCATGTGGTTGGATAGCCTTTTCTTCTTGTATTAAGAGTCTGGAAAGTTCTCCAGGTATCTCACAATCTTCCTAACCTTCGTCTTCGACTTGGTAGATTGGATTTTCAAAGTCATAAGCGGCAATAGCAGAATCGTTATCAACGAGATCCATAGTGGATGGGGGTCTGCAATGTAGTGTGTGGGTGGGTGTAAGAACACATAGCTATTTGAAAATGCAAAAAAGTAAAAAGTGACAGAGAGCACAAAATTTGAATGCAAAATGCCCAATTTTTTTCATTAAATGAAAATATGACATATGAAATGATAACCCTTAACAAATAGACCATTATGCCCCGGACAAGACACAAGGTTTAAAGTCATTGTTTTAAAAGAAATTACATAACCAAACTTCTTAAAGCGATAAAAAACAGAAATGGCTATTACTTCTGGTTATAGGAGATAGAGATAATGTCTTTTGCTTTCTAATTGATGAGTTCTTTGCCAATGGTAGGGAATATCCAGTTGTGGAAGTCACAATCATTGTCAGCATCTTCTATAGCATTGACTCTATTGTTGCTGATACGGAACAAATATCTCCCAGCTCGAGCACGACGAACAACCCTTTGTCCTTCTGCAGTAAATCCCAAACCAAACTTATCAAATTTGTAGGGGATATCAGGAAGCTGACCCCAAATTGTGCAACCACCTTCTTCTATAGTAGCTTTGGAATCTTTCAAGGAAGCCATCTTGTGCGGAATCCTGGTAGTCTTTGTAATGGAAGAAACATCTTCAACAGCAACAAGTGAAATCACTTCAAAAGCTTGACATGATGTCTCGATGAATTCACCATCCATTTCTACATACCGGAATGAATTCAGGTGGCTGACCATGTACTCCTCTTCTCGGAAGACAGTAACAATATTCCCTTTCACAAGATACTTTAATTTCTGGTGCAAAGTGGAGGTAACAGCACCTGCCCCATGGATCCAGGGGCGTCCTAATAGACAAGAATAAGATGGTCGGATGTCCATTACATAAAAGGGGGATTCAAAGATTTGTGAACCTACTTTGCTCGAACGATCCACTTCTCCATGTACCATTCTTTTGGATCCGTCAAAGGCTCGTACTATGATGTCTCTAGGTTACAACATAACCCCTTCACAATCCAGTCTGTCAAGAGCGCCCTTTGGGAAAACATTCAGAGAAGAGCTAGGATCAACTAACACATGAGCCAACGTAGTTCCCCTGCATTAAATGGAAACATATAAGGCCCTATTATGATTTCTCCCCTCCGGAGTCATGTCAGCATTAGATAAACCTAATCCATTATCGGTCGTTAATCTAGCAATATAGCTTCCAAATTGATCGACAAAAATCTCTTGTAATACATGAGCAGTCTTCTAAAATTTCATTAAATCTTACGCATGGGCTTCAGAATATAGTAGTAAAGATAGCTTGGAGATTTTGGACGGGGTCTGCCCCAGCTGTTCAACAATTTCGTAATTGTTTCTACGAATGATTTTCAAAACCTCTTCGATTTCTTGTCCAGAGGTATCCTTGATTGTAGCTTCTTTTGGTGCTTCCATTCGGGCTGGCTCTAACATTGGCTCTTTACCTCGAGCTTCGACAATGGTCTTGGTAACTGTAACTTGAACATGTGGAGAGATTTCCGGAGATAAAATCCTTCCACTTCTAGTAACTTTGCTAGTCCATATAATATTGTCAATGTTGGGATCAACCTCTTCATCATCTTCATCAGACAACTCTTGTTTAACACCATGGTAATAGACGTCAGACCCATAATTCCATGGAATAGCCTTCTCTGAGGAATACGGGATGGGCCCAGGTGTTGTAATGATTAAAGGAGCATCTTTTTGGATTGGTAGTGATCCTTACATTACCCTTGGAAGTGACTTTGAAAGGAGTACCAGATATGACAGACAAATCTCGACATAAATTCTCAGGATACGGAACTTTTTCAATCAAAATTACTTGTTCATCCATCAGGCGTTGAATGCCTTCCTTCAGTAACCCGCAACCATTGGGTTAAACTGCACATCAATAACACTCTTTAACACAACCCAGAAATAAATCGGCTTGTAGCAAATTATTCTTGACTGTTGAGAGAGGAGTAACCACATCACTTACGGAGGTAACATACATAATACCTTCAATAGAACTTATGCCTTTGTCATGCTTCAGCATAGGAGCAGTAATCACGTTCAGAGTCTCTGGAGGGTCGAACTCAATTTCCTTGTTATCCACCATGTCTCGAATTTTGTTTTTCAGGGCCTAGCAGTTGTTGGTGTCGTGCCCAGGACTGTTCGAATGAAAGGCACATCTTACATTTGGATTGTACTTTGGAGAGGATATGTTGGGATTAAGAGGAGGATCCCTGAGTGTTATTATGCCAACCTTTAACAAATTTTGCAATGCTTGAGCCAATGGCATATTAATCCTAGTGAATTACCTCCTCGGAGCATCTGACCTATGATGGTTTCCCTGTTGTTGTTTTTGTTGTTGTTTAACAGCACTGGATTAGAGATCAATACCGCTCCCACAAACTGATGACGATCATTTTTACTATGACTTTTCTGGCCATAAACATCATTGGTTTCTTTTTTACCAACGAAGGGCTTCTTCACAGCATTAAAAGAAGTAGCCATCAGAATCTTCCCGCTCTTGATACCATTTTCAACTTGTTCACCAATCAGAATCAGCTCAATAAACTTTGGTGAAGAACTCCCAATCAACAGATTAAAGAAAGGACCTGTCAAAGTGGCCATGAACATATCCACTAATTCCCGATCAGTTAAAGGAGGCTGCACCCTTCCAGCTAGGTCCCTCCATTTTTGAGCATACTCCTTGAACCATCCATTCGAGCCCATGGTCATGTTTTGCAACTGTACACGAGTCCGAGCCAGGTCAGCATTATATTGATACTGCTTGTAGAAAGCAGCATCCAAGTCTTCCCATGTATGAATGTTGGTCCCTTCTAGCTGATAGAATCATTCAAGTTGAGTACTAGACAGACTTTCTTGAAAGAAATCGACCCATAATTTCCGGTCAGTAGTATGAGGTAGGATTTTTCAAACATACGACATTATATGAAGTTTGGGACAAGAGACCCTATCATATTTAGCAAAGAAAGGAACTTTGAATTTGTAAGGGATTACCACCCCGGGACCAGACCTAGCTCTCCAAAATCTAATCCAGGAACTTTCTGGATTTCCATAGCTTTTAGTCGGTCTTCCAACTGCTTGTATTTGTCGTCTGTAGGAGGATATTATTCATCAGAGTAGTCTTCATCCTCAGAAACCTGATTATTTTTATATTCACCCCTGACACTTCTACCATCCTTCTCTTGGTTGTCATCTTCCTCAGAGGAAACATCTTGAACTGGTTGAGCAGGACCTTTGAATCTTCTCCCCATGTTGAGGATAACAACCCGCTTCTTAGTCTTCTTTTTCGTGGTGAGGAGTGCCATCATCTCTTGTTGCCCTTTGGCCAGATTCAGAAGAGTCTCTTGAAATTGTGCATGTTGAGTTTGGAGATCCTTGACAGTTTGTTCGAGAGTCATCTTATATTGAAATAAACAGTAAATAGATGAGGAAAATTGTATTGGAAAACCTGCTTTATGAAATGATGTATGATATGTGAATGCAATGTTTTCAAGGACCTTAGGAGATTGAAATTTGCTAACCGAGAGGGAACAAAAACAAAGATTTTTATTAGTAAATTCAAGATTACAATTGCCTCTTAAGGCTTACAATGAAAAACAAAAGGGTCTCAAGGAGACAACAATATAAACTCATAAAACCTAAAACTCAAGTCTCCCACGGACGCTTCCTCTTCGTGTCAATGTATGCATTAAGATTCTGCTCTTCATGAAGTTGCTTTGTGAGCTCCAACACTTTATTTTCACTTGCATAGAATTGAGCTTCAAAGGTGTCCTATTCTTTGTTGAGTTGAATCCAGTACTTCTGTAATTCTTCGAGGTCAGTGGGCATGTCTGGATGGAGAATGGTATAAGGAATATCCCCCCCCCAGCAACAGGCTCCACAATTATTGGTAAGACAACGAGATATGGCATCATAAGTTTTTGAGCACGAGGTCGTACCCACTTGAGATATGGCTCTAAAGGGATAAAATTGTTATGTCTAAAGTCTTGCTATCAATCTTGTTTAACATGCCCCAAGCTTGTATAAACCTTTGATGATAACTTTGAATATCGTTCTCATAGTCGAACATAATACCCTGGATAAGTATGTCACGAGGACCATCTCTTTGAGCATAACTAAATTTTCATAGAGCTAGAGAAGGGTTGTAAGTAATACCTCCCCTAATGCCAAAGAGTGGACCATTAGGGAATTCCCCTCAACGATCAGTGATAGTAACATCTTCTAGAGACTGGGAACACCAATAGTTATTTGAATTAGAGAGAGAAATCATCCTTTGAGACCACCTGAAAACTTGTTCATTCTTCATTACTGATCAGGGAAGGTGTGAAATAAACCACCTAGATAGCTGAGGTATCCAACACATAAGAGTTCCTCGCTTCCTCATAGTACGAGTGTGAAGAGAATGCATAATGTCTCCGAGCAAAGTAGGCACATGGTTACGAGAAAGAAATATTTTAATGGAGTTTACATCTATGAGTTGGTCTGGATTAGGGAATAGCACCAAACCATAGATCAACAAATCCAAGATTTCTTCGAAAGCTTGAAAACTCATACCATCCAAAAATAGTCGATCCTTCTCTAACAAAAACTTAGCTAGAAAACCTTTGACTCCACTCCTTTTTTCCAAATTTGATATAATGTTGGACCGCTTCAGATGTAAGGCTACTGCAATTTCTTCAGGTTGTGGATCTTTCTCTAAACTGGTGAAAGGTATTTAATTGAGAGTAGGCACCCAAAGTAATTGAGAAAACTCCTCCATTATGGGTACCAACTGATAATTAGGAAAGGTGAAGCAGTGATGTGCAGGGTCAAAGAACTGAAATAGAACACTTATCATATCTTCTTCAAAACCTGAGGTAACCAAACTGAGTAGCCGACCATGCCTATTGATGAATGGAGAACTTCTGGGAACCCTTGAGACTAACTCCTTAAGTTGAGAAGGTATCTTCACAAAACTGATCCAGATAGTGTTTCTGCAAGCGGAAACCATAACCTACAAAACAGGACAAAGATAAATCCTTAGGTCCTTGAAATGGTTAGTCAAAATTATATGGTATGATGTCATGATGCTATGATGTCATGTTGGAACAATTAATTAAACACAAACAAGACACACAAGGCCTTAGGTTTAAGCTTGCATGGAGTTTGTAGGTAAGTACCCCCTTAAAGTTTTGTTGGCTTAACATGTCCTAAAAGAAGTAACTGGGTTCTATGAGCCTCAATATCACTGATCTTCCTCTCATGCATTGTTTCAGCACAAGCATCTAAATTGCGACTGAAATATCCCGAAAGTCCAATCTCAATGAGTGTAGTATCGAGTATCAACTAACTTCAGTCTGCACCAAATCCGGCTATCTCACTACATTCTAATGGCTAAGTTGTGTCAACTAAGGTTCTACAGTCAATTAGTGCTTATGACACCACGTAGAAGCCCAACATTCTCCTTGACTTACTCAAGGGACACCAACACAAACCAATGTGTCGCACTAACGTAGCCATCGTTTCAACCATATCGGTCTATACCGTACAGTTTCCATGATCTATTGCTACTTACCTAAAATGCCCCCAGATCCGGGTATAGGATCTATACAAGAAATAAACCCAAGAAAATCCCTGAAATGTAAAGCATACAAATCAAGCAAGTAAAGAATTTTAAATATGATCTAGCTCTAAGGTAACCCCGTGTTTAGTTTATATATCCCTAGCAGAGTCGCCAGTTCTGTAACATGGTAGGAGAACTGACTTTTGGGTTTTGCGTTTTATTGCAAATATTGCAGATAGCAAGAGTCCCCACCGACTTTTCTTTAATAAAGGAAATGGTGAAAAGAACAGGAAATACCTTTGAGAATCTTCTTGAGTTCAGGGGGTAGGTTATGAAAAGGGAAGGTGTTAGCACCCTTTTCATCCATAGTTATCTACGGGATCTTAATTGCTAGCTCACTTTTTGAAATGATTTGTGTTTGTGTATGTTTGCAATTATTTTGAAAATGCCTAAGTGCGGCAATTTTGTAATGATTCTCGTATCGTTGAGAATGTATACAAAATGATTGTTTTGAAAATATCTGTGAAAGAAAGTGTTATTTTGGAAAGTGTTTTGAAAATGCCAATGTAAGGAAATTTTATTTATAATAACCCTTGTATCAGTCCTCAAGAGTGTTTATAAAGTGTTTTGAAAGTGATTGTTTTGAAAGTGTGAGGTGTGAAAATTGTTTTAATTTGTGAGCAAGAGATTACGAGTGATCTACCTACTCAAAGAAGTCTTTGTTCTTTTCCTCCTCATTTAGATAGTGCTACCCTACCATTAGTTAGTAGGAAGCTCTATCATTGGATGTGAGGGACAGGCGTGGGTCATCGTACAGTCATAGAAGACAATTTGTAGTATGCTTTAGCAATTTTTGTAAGGGACTAAGATCGTTTACTGAAGTCAACATTGAAGGGTCATCGAGGGACTACAATCTTTTAACCGAGGGTCTTTGCTAAAGCATCTCACGTTCGAGGGACATGACTGTTTAAATCTGAGGCAACAAGTGAGGGTAACCCTAGAAGTGCGTGTGTGCAAAGTATTTTGATTTCAATTATTTATTTTTGAGATTAGGTTTTCTAATGGTTGATTTTAATCTTGCCATACAAACCCTAATTACTAACAGTAATAAGGAAAGCAGTAAATTGCGGAAATTAAATGTCCTACGCTATTACAACGCTTCGGGAGTGAGGGTACAAGTTTATGAATGGGGGAGGGAGGGAAGCAATGAAACCTAATTATCTATTACAAACTTTTGACAGTTACATAATTGTATTAATGCGAAAAATAAACAAATGTGCAGAGATAGAAAAGGGAGATATGCAAAAACCCTAAAAATTCTAAGTATTTTACGAAAATATTTTGTTGTTTCTTTGTTTAGAAAATATTTGAAATGTGAAATAAAAAAATAAACCTAATTCTAATTTTAATTTACAATTTAATTATTTAAGATAAAATAAGGTGTGATTAAATTAATTAATTTTATTTATGAAAATTAAATTAATTAATTAATTAAAAAACTAAAGAATTCTAAGTATTTAGAAAATATTTTTGTATTTTTGTGTAGAAAAATAAATGAAGTATAAAACCTAATTCTAATTAATTAATAAAATCAAATCAAATTGATTAAATTAAATTAATTTTTATTTGCCAAAAATTAAACTAATTAATTAAAAACCTTAATCTAATTTTTTAATCATTTTTATGATTTAAATTTAAAAAAATATTAAAAAGAAAACAAATAATTTAAAACAAAAAGAAATTTAAATGGGCCTAGCGCTGTAAAAGAAACATGGTGGCGGGGGGGGGGGGGGGGGGTGAAAAGAAAAAAAAAAGAAATGTTAGGCCCAACAACAAGTTTTTGTTTGAAACATAAAATAAATAAATAAAAAGTATTTAGGATGGGCCTGCGTTTGCAGAAGAAAATGGATGGGTGTTGATAAGCAAAAGATCCTAGGCCCATAAGCGCTGGCCCGGATGCTTATGTGATCCAGTGATGCTGATCTTAGGAAGTCCACCATGGTTCTTGCTGTTTGGAGCGATGGACCTGTGATCTTGAGATCTGATGGTCAAGATGTAAGGTATACCATGCGCATTATTTCCTTGTTTTTATTGAATCTGCAAGAAACAAATGTGTGGAAAATAAAAGGGTACCACTGGGGCTCGAACCCAGGTCCCTAAGGCCAAAGTGACATGAAACGCGTGCTGCTTGCAACTAGGGTGGCTGTCACATCCGGTGATAAAACATGTTACAATAAATATAAAGTAAACTCATTTTCAAAGTTGGACTTCATCTTCTTCCTCACGCGCGTTTACAGCAATGACAACCATATTTTCAAATTTTGCAAAAGCTTCATTTCTCAACCAAATTGAAAGATGTAAATATCAAAGTTATTCTAAATTTCACCACGAATTCAACCATGCCATTAACTTATGCTAAAACTCAAAGATTAAAGTGAATTTCTGTTGGTACCAAACTAAAACCTAATATTTCAAAAACTTCAATTCCAAAATTCACGTCACACACTCAACATAAATGAAAACTAAGGACATGGTTAGTTTCAGGGCAATCATATCTACATTTTATCTTTTGAAATTTAAGGCAAATGATGCATGCATAAGGATATCAAAGTTCAAGAAAACTTACCTCTTGAAGCAAAATCCAATGCCCTCTACACGACTTCCAGAAGTAATGTGATGCTTGCTTTAGCTTCCTGGGACCTTGGTGAGTATGTTGCAACTCTTACTTTGCCTTGAAAGTGTCTGGATCAGTCTACTTAAGTCAAGTTGAAAAGTTGGATTTTGAAAATGGTGGATGGTGATGGAGTGATTACATAAGTTGTTTAGGTGTTTGGACAACTTCTATATGATGTATCTAAGGTGTTTGAAAGATAAAAGAGGAAAACGCACGAGTGGATTTGAAGTTGGGTGTTGGAAGCTTCAAATGTGTAATAATGGAGCTTTATAAGTGATTCCGAGTTTGGGAGTATTTTAGGGCTTGTTCAATTGTGTGTTGGATTGCAAATGACTTCTTTATTTTTAGGCAAGAGGTTTTAGGGCAAGGGTTGATCAGATTTGAAAGATAGCATGTTATGGTTTGGTTGCTTAGATTTGAAGTAACTTTGAAGAAACATTATTCCAATGCATAGTACCAAAGGATCTGAAGTGGTTAGAGGCTCTAGACATGTTGCTTCTGGATTTGACATTGTGTGTGTGCAGAAGAAACAATTGAGAGGCTCAAGGAGTTGACATTATGATTAAAGCTTGCTTTTCTAAAATGGAAGTCTTGGCTTTCTTCCCTTAATGGAAAAATTGATTGGAAAAAGATTTAATCACTTGGATCATGAATCAAAAGTGTGTGTAATCCTCTGATTATAGATAGATATGGAGATGTAAGTTCTGAAAAGTGGGATTATGCAGCATGGCTTGAAGATTTTGTATGAACTTGTCACAAAAATGACCTATAATGCTACCTTAGTATTATAGAACTTTTTATGATATTTTTATGATCTATGACAATTTGGAAAGCTTGAAACATTGCCTACAACTTTCATGTTGACCACTTTGGCTAAATAAAATGGGATCTTGGTGAAAAATGGCCATGAAGTTGGGATAAAAAAACTGATCAAAACTTGTAATAAAATTTCTAAGTGTTGGATAAAAAAAATCATAACTTCATGGGCTTATATCTCTTAAGTTAAGCAATTTTTTAAGATCATCCCACATTAACAAAGTTGTGGAATTCATCAATCCCTACAACTTTCATGTTGAAAGTTTTCCTTTAATTAGCTTGTATCTTAGTGAAAAATAGCTATGAAGTTAGGACTTTTGTTAAGAACAAAAATACTTAGAATTTTTCTAAGTGTTAAACAATTTCCCAAATTTGACATTTGTTGACTTTCTTGATTATTGATGATCAAGTTTGATAGTTTTGAATATCTTGATGATTCTTGATTTTTGAATTCCAATGTTGACCAAAAAGTCAAAGTTTGACTTTTGTGTGACTGTTGACTTTTCATCAATTGATTTAATTCTTCAACTATCAATCACTTGCATCTTTGGAAATTTATTGAGCCATGTAATTAGGTCAAGATGTTATATTTGAGTCCTTGAGATCATGTTTCAAGCATTAGGTCATGCACTAGGTCAAAAGTCAATGATCAGTCATCCTCTATCAAAACCCTAATTTTGGAAAATGTTGACCTTTGATCATTTGAGGGTTTTCCTTGAGGAATCATATTCAACCCTTGATTAAATAATGAATATCACTTCAAAATGTTGATGTTGACAAAAAATCTTGAAGTTTGAATGTATGTTGAACCTAGTTAACTTTTTACCCAATACAGTTGATTTTCAATCATTTGAGCCATTGACTGAGCAAACTTGTGATGCAAGACTTAAAACCTTACATAAGCATTATTGAGGACCTATGATGAACCATTAAAGTCATTTGAGACCTTTTCAACCCGATCTTACTTATACAACATGAAACCCTACTTGTGGACCCAATGCTTAGGAGGCGAGTTTGTCTGATCAACTCTTGAGAATCCTTGAGTATTTGAGAATCTTAGAAGAATGCCTTGAAGAAAATGGGAGGGAAAATTTTGGGGTACAACACGGGGAAACATGTTTTCCTAAAAAATTCAATCACAAATTGACTTTAACCAAAACCTTAGCCCATAGCCAAAGGTTAGGAGATTGAGAATAACCCTCCAAACCCTAATTCCCTTGATGAATCTTGAGGAACCCTTAAATAATAAGATCTTGTGCACTAAGATGAAACTCATGTTGATGAGATCCTCATCCTCTATCTCTTGAATAACATTTTTCTTCATCTTTGAATGATACACACTCCACTACCAAAACTCTTGATCCCACACAATTGAATCAATGATATACATGCATGTGTGTGAGAATAAGGCATAATCCTATTAGGGTAAAAATAGAAGAGGGACAAAAATTAGGGTATAACAGCTACCCCTATTTAAGTGTCTTATATTCGGAGATATGAAGGTTAAATTCTTCATCTCGACGCCATTGAAGATACTTAAATACAAAAAACACAATTTTTGGCCCTAAGATGCCAAACAATGCTTATGATTATTAATGTGAAAGAAAGATACCACTGGGAATAACAAAATAAAGTAGACAACACTATAACCAAAATCAGACTAATAAAGTGGGTTCACACATGAGAATAACTCACTAGGGAAATAAACTTAACTCTAATGGAGAAAAATTAACTCTGCTGGGGAGAAGAGGACTCAACTCTATTATGGAAAAGATTGAAATCATTATTGAGACCGAGAAAGGAAAAATTAATATCAACTCTGAAGTTGGGATTGGGGATAAAAAGGGTTGTCATTAGTATCGAGACTAGGGCTAGAAAATAATATGATTAACATCAACTCTATGGTTGGAAAATAAATGATTTACATCAGTACCAAGACTGGGAAAGGAAATGATTGATTGAAATAAACTCTGAGGTTTGGAAAACTCAATTAACATCAGTATTGATACTGGAGAAAGAAATGATTTACATTAGTATTGAGACTGGTAATATTAGTAATGTGATTCGCTGGTTGTGACATCGATACTGAGACTGGTAAATGATTGACATCAGTACTAAGACTAGGGAAAGAGAATGATTGACATTAGTACTGATATTGGGAAAGGAAATTATTAATTGACATCAATTATGAGTCTGGGAAAATCAATTAACATCAATAATGAGACTGGAGAAATAAATGATTTACATTAGTACTAAGACTGGTAAGATGAGTATTGCGACTGGTATTGACATCAGTACCGAGACTGGGGAAAGAGAATGATTTACATCAGTACTGAGACTGAGAAAGAAAATTATTTACATCAATATTGAGACTGGTAACATCAGTACTGCGACTAGTATCGACATCAGTACTGAGATTGGGGAATCAAATTGATATGATTAATATTAATACTGAGACTAAGGAATGAAATTGATATGATTGATATCAACCCCGAGGTTGGAAAAAAGTTTTACGTGAGTTCTAAGACTGATAAAGAAATTTTTAACATCACCTATGGGGTTGGGGATTTGTGGGGAAGCCACTTGGCATGGTTAAAATTGCATTGGAGCAGATAAAATTTCATAGCAAACTACCTCTATTATATCCAAGAGATCAACCATTCGTTTGAGTAGATAAAATATATATATATATATATATATATATATATATATATATATATATATATATATATATATATATATATATATATATATATATATATATATATATATATATATATATGGGGACAACTTCTCTGGGAATTAACAGACTACTCAAAAGAGAATTCCATTTTCCATCTAAAAGGGAATCCTGGACATACAAGCTTCACAAATAAAGAGACCGCCACTTGTTGTCGGGAATAATGAATTTACGAAATTGCATCAGGCTTCTCAAATAAAGGAACACCACAAAAGAGTGTCGAACTTGATTTCAAAAAATGTTTCTCTTGTTAGGAATAAACTGAAGAGACTGCAACTTGATGTGAAAGTAAGGAATTCTGAAGATAAACAAACTCTCATTGAGGTTATCATAATAACACTACTGGGTAAATAATATTCTTTATCTTCTGATGGGGAAATCATACACAAATTTCAGCTGAGGAGTACAGAACCCTCAAAGGTGAAAAATAAATGCACTATCTCAATCTAGGTTTCACGACCTAAAGAGATCAAAACAATATTGTTGTAGGAATCAAAGTTCAAACCATGAACAAACCGGAGTGAAACAGTCAACCAAGACTCTATCCAATGAGGGACAAACTCGACTGAGTATTTATCCTATCCAGGGATGGATGGGAAAGCTAAAACAAAACTTTTCCACGAGGAACAAACTCGGTGTGGTATTAGAAAGAATATATACTTTTTGCTTATAGTTGACACACTATTGGAGAGAGGGTATGCACTACCTGGGGATACACACAACCAAAGTAAGTAGACCCAGAAACAAAGAGGAATGTGAATGTGCACGAATGATATAAGCATGAATGAAGGAATGAGTGTCATGTATATGCTGACAAAATAGGAAGAACATATAAACTGGAGATAATCAAAACATCACAGTACAAGTGGATACTTGGCTAATCTCGACAAGATGGAAACATCAATATAGATAGAATAAAAGCCACCGACGAAGCTAAGTTGACCAATGGTTTTTACACAGTTATTTACCATTGATTTCAGTTATATTTTCTTTTAATTGTCGAGTGTTTTATTTCATTTTACCACATTTTATGCATTGGTTATGTGTTTTACTGTTTTTAGACTCACAAGAATAAATCGGGACAAATCAGTGCAAAAAAGTGCAAAATTTAGAGTTTCAGAAAAGTTTTCAGCATGCTCCAGAAGGTCTGACACGACCGCCCGTGTCAGACAATGCGCTGATTGATCTATCATTAGCGGTTTTCACTAAAAAAAAATCATAATTGGAGCTACAGGAATCAGATCGACGCATTTTGATATTCGTTGGAAGCCTCAGAAGCTGATTCGGACTGTAGAAGCCTAAAAAAATTCATTGAAGTTGCAGACTTTATAAATTACGTTGTCTCTAGTCATTTTATGGGCCTAGTTTATATTTTCAACCCAGTTTGAGTTAGTAGTGAAAACCCTTATTTGGTTTATAAGACTTTTTTTCAGCGGGGAATTTCTATGATTAAAGAAGGAAGCATATGCAATTGTTGGAGCACGAAAAATTTTCATGAGCGGAAGAAATTGAATATGAAAGTTCACCAGTAATTTGTGATGTCTACTTTTTATTTTGAAATTACTTTGAACAATATGAGTATCTAAATCCACAATGTTAGGGGGTGTCTCTGATTTGTATCTGTAATGACTTTGAATTTATGATTTTTTTTAATTCCATGGTTTTTATTATTCAATTTAATCGTGCAATGTTTTTATGTTTTCCTGATCGGACTAATTAGGATTGATTTACAGTTAACAACCAGTTGGACCATAATTGTTAAGGTTTTTGTACGATTAGACTATGGTAGATATCATCTAGGACTATGGATACCCTATAGTTATCGGTTAACTCTTGATAAAACAAAGGCTTGAATTCATCATAACTCTCTAAGGACTTAGGATTTAAGGTTAATGTTCAAAGGTTTTCCCACTAAGGACTTAGGGGAAAATAACCTAAAGAGCTGGTAATTGGTATTATGAACTTGTTGAAGAGATCAGGATCAAAATTGTTACAAGGCAAGTTATACACTTTACCCTAGCATGTTACTCATATCTATGAAAAAGCCCATTTATATTTTTGTTTACTTTACAGTAATAATAACCAAACAAAACCCCCAAATTAATTTTTTTATGCAATTAAACCACAAATCGAACTTGGTAGTTTTGTGCAGTCCTTAAGATCGACATTCGGGGAATTTTCCCTATTATTTCAAGAGGCAAAATAGTACACTTTCTATTTTTCCGATCAAGTTTTTGGCACCGTTACCGGTAACTGCCAAATTATAGAGTTCAATTTTAGTTCAATTGAAATTTTATTGCTCGTCAACTAAAATTTTGTTTCAGTTTTTTATTTTCCATTTTATTTAACTTTAAAAACAAAAATATAAAAAAAGGTCAAATTATGTTTGCTTCATGAATTCTTCTATACTTTGCTACTAACCAAGTGTTTGAGTGTTGTAGTCATGTATTATTTCGATACATTGCCACCTGTATCTCCTGCATGTTGGTCGCCTGATTCGGGATTAACTTTAGGAAGAGGCGACTGAAATTTTTAAAGCATATAGAAGGGAGGTAAGACTATGGCGAAAGTTACAGTTGGAAGAAGATGTCAAACCAGAAGAAGAATGATTAACATCATATGACAAAGATGCAGTAAGAATAGAAGAATTTGAGGTAAATAAGAATGATGGGAAAAAAGAAATAAGGAAATTTGAAAATGATCGAGTTTTGAATGAAACTGCAAATTTTCCAATTTGTGAAGATGTGGACATCTAACCAGAAAATCTTCAACAAAAGAGTCTCCCTAAAAACTATTTTCACAACAAGGTAGATGAAAGGCAAGACATTGGCAAAGTATTGGATGTCATTTATGCCTTGTTCAATAAAATCAATCTGAAATTTATTTGGAAGAAACATCATCAGTACTTTAAGTTCATGGGTTTTCTACCAAACAAAAGAAAGAAAAAAGATGATGTGTTCTTTGTGTCTTATATGCCACCCTAACAAGGGGATGAACTGTCGAGCCATGTGACGTTAAACGAAGGGCTTTGTGGGAGGCATCCCATGCTTCTAATAACTTAATTTTTTTTTAATTTGTTTTGTTTTTAGGTAATAAGAAGGGGGCCTTACTGGTGAAAGCTAGGAGGCAGTAGTTGATGTGCACTACCCTCTGTGAGACGCCCTTCTCGATCTTGTTCTTAAACATTGGGGCCAATGTTTAGTTCAAGTTTGGGGGGGGGGGGATTTACTGTTTTGTTTGTTTACTTTATGCTATTTGCTTGGTAAAACCACAAATGTCAAAGTCTTCCCAAATTTTGACCGAAAATTTTTTTGGTTTTGTTTTCTGCAAGAGCTTGTATTTCATAGAGATCAGGAATAGTATAGAGACACAAAGTGATGATTGTTTGAGGGTATAAAGTTCTAAATAACGTGATAGGGATACAAGTATAACGTGTAGATTTGTACCATAGTGCTTGAATCCTGAAAAGTACTCCTTGGGTAGTTTATCAATACAATCTGACATAATCTAGATTCACATATATGTATGGTTGGTTGAGAAATAAATAAATATGGCACCAAATGATGAAAAGGAGGTAAAAAGCAACTCGCTCGCTAAGTTGGGTAGCCTCGCCCGGTTATCCAGCCCAAAGGGGGTTGATCCCTAAACATCGTCCAAAAGGACAATCTATAAACTGAAAAGTTTTGAAAATTTTATCTAAAATCAAAAAGGAACAAAAGTTGCTTATTTGGTGCCTGAACAAAAAATTTCTTGATTAGTCTTGTGCGTGTGATGATCATAAAATATTCTCATTGCCTTAATTTGACTGTCTGAATGAATAAGGAGAAAAATAGGAAAAATACTTAAGTACAAAGCATAGCTAGAGAGGTATCTGAAGAGGAAGCTCAAGTTTAAAAGGTTCTTATAAAAACTCTTCGTGTCATGTGAATACCGAATAGACTACCTCTTAAACAATGTGAACAAAGGTCTCACGTATAAGTACCAGTATGCTGTAAATTTCATAAGCTCTTGTTTTTGTCGCTTGAGGTCAAGCAATGGTTCAAGTTTGGGGGAGTTTGACCAGTGGTTTTTACACAGTTATTTACCTTTGATATCAGTTATCTTTTCTTTTGATTGTCAAGTGATTTATTTCATTTTACTACATTTTATGTGTTGGTTGTGTGTTTTAGTGTTTTTAGGCGCACATGAATAAATCGGGAAAAATCAGCACGAAAAAGTAAAAAATTTAGAGTTTCAGAAAAGTTTTTTAGTATGCTCCAGGAGGTCTGAAACAGCCGCCCGTGTCAGTTGACACTGCCTGTGTTAGACAATGCGCTGATTGATCTATCATTAGCAGTTTTCACTAAAAAATTCATAACTGGAGCTATATGAATCAGATCGATGCATTCTGATATTCGTTGGAAAGCTGGGAGAAAGAACTACAACTTTCATGTTGAAATCAGAAGCTGATTCAGACTGTAAAAGCCTAAAAAAATTCATTGAAGTTGCATACTTTAGAAATTAGTTGTTTCGGGTCGTTTTACGGGCCTTGTTTATGTTTCCGACCCAATTTGAGTTAGTAGTGAAAACCCTTATTTGGTTATAAGACTTTTTTTCAGCGGAGAATTTCTACTATTAAAGAAGGAAGCATATGCAATTGTTGGAGAATGAAGACTTTTCGTGAGCGGAAACAATTGAAAATCAAAGCTCACCAGTAATTTGTAATGACTATTTTTTATTTTGAAATTACTTTGAATAATATGAGTAGCTGAACCCCCCAATGTTAGGGGGTGTTCCTAATTTGAATTTGTAATGAATTTGAATTTATGATTTTATCAATTCCATGGTTTTTATTTTTCAATTTAATCGTGCAATGCTTTTATGCTTTCCTGATCAGACCAATTAGGATTAATTTACGGTTAACAACCAGCTGGACCGCAGTTGTTAAGGTTTTTGTACGATTAGAATATAGTAGATATCACCTAGGATTAAGGATACCCTATAGTTATCGGTTAACTCTTGATAAAACAAAGGCATGAATTCATCATAACTCTCTAAGGACTTAGGATTTAGGATGACTGTTTAAAAGTTTTCCCACTAAGGACTTAAGGGAAAATAACCTAAAGAGCTGGTAATTGGTATTATGAACTGGTTGAAGAGATCAAGATTCAAAGTTGTTTCAGGGCAAGTTATACACTTTAACCTAATATGTTACTCATATCTGTGAAAAATCCAATTTATATTTCTGTTTATAATATAGTAACAATAACCAAACAAAACCCCAAATTAAGTTTTTTGTGTAATTAAACCACAAATTTAACTCAGTACTTCTGTGCAGTCCTTGAGGTCGACATTTAGAGAATGTTCCCTATTATTACAAGAGTAAAAATAGTATACTTTCTATTTTACGGATCACAACTCCTGGTACAAGGCTCAAATCTCCCTAGGAGAGGAAGAGACTTCTTGTAACGCCCGTAATTTAATTAATTATTTAATTAATTTATGTTTGGAATATTTGTGAAGATGTGTAGTGATTAGTTGGATTTACTTATTTTATTAAGTGGTGAAATAATATTATGAGAAGGATGATATTATTTAATGTGGGCTTGTTTTAAAGGAATAGAAGTAGTAAAAAAGGGGTGTAGTAGTCTTGAGCCCATTAAGGAATAAAGAGAATAATAGGGTTATTTTATTATTGTTAGAATAAGGAGAAAAGAAGAAGCAGTAAGAAGAATAAGGGTTGGAGAAAGAACGTGAAAGTTGTTGGAAAAGAAGGAAAAGAGGCAGAACGGAAAATTCAACCGGAAAAGTTGTAGAGCAACCTTCAATCCAAGGTAAGGGTGGGGTTCTGACTCTATAATGGGTTCATGATAATTGGTATGTGAGATTAGATGTGGAATTGATGTCTTGTTCATGAATTGAATGTATATGATGTTGTATGATGAAAAACAGATGAATTATAGATGAATAACGATGTCCCAATGTTGTATATATGATGTAGAATTATAGGATAATTATAATTGATGATTATCTATGATTAGAAGGTGTTTTTAGGGCCTAAAGTATGGAACCCGTAGTGAAAATGCAGAGAAAATCACAAAAAATATCCTTAGCAAAGTATTATGTGTCGACCCCAAATGGTATGTGTCGATACATGAATGATGTTAGACTCAGGATGAGTCGACACGAAGGAGTCATGTGTCGATACATGAGGACTTTCAGACTCAGGATGAGTCGATACGTAGGAGCATGTGTCGATACATGCAATGTTGCAGACTCAGGATGAGTATGAGTCGATACAAGAGAGTATACGTCGACTCATGTAGCAGGTTAAACTCAGTACGCGTCGACCCAGGGCGTTATGCATCGATCTCTGTTGTCTGGTTTTTGGTAGAATCAGTTTGAGAAGGTTGTAACTTGAGTTTTCAGACTCAATTTGAGGTGTCGTTTGAAGCATTGAATAGCTAACGCGATGAACTTCATTCTTAAGGATTAAAACGAAGAATGGGAGGGATAATCCTAGTATCCAAGTAGGATTTGAATTAGTTCCCATGTTGATCGTTAACTTGATTTTTGTGAAGAATGATGAGGATGAGATGTATATAGATTGTTGTTTGGTTTGTAACAGTAGGATGAATAATGATAATGATGTAGTATTACAAAATAGTAATATGTAGAGGTTTGGTAATTTAGAAGTAAGCCTTAGATGATTATTTAATTATAGGAAATATCACGTTGTAGGCCTATGGCCAACGTTGCGAGATTGACGAATTGCTGTTGTAATGTTGTTGTGGCTGAATTGCTGCAAAATATATGTTGTATGTATATATGATGTGATGAATTATACGTTGATATATGATGTTGATGAAAGATGTTGAGATGCCTCTAATAATTGACATCTTTTAAGATGTAGGCTTTTGGCCAACGATGATGTTTGTGTTGAGATGTTGTTAATTACAGTGTTGTCATTACATTCATGATTATGTCGCATACATTGCATTTCAAGATGGAGCTTATGCTCGTTAAGATGGCCTGTATTGGAGAATATTAAGATGAAGGCTTATGCCTTGTTGATGCCTCTATTTATTGGCAGATTTTTAAGATGGGAGTTCTGCTCCAATGGTACCACATGCATTTGCATAATATTGAGTCGCATTATATGATTGCATAAAGAAGTTGCATATTGATGTTGTGAAAGTGTATTATTGTTTGTATTCTCTTTGTGATTATTGTTGATTATAAGATGAGAAGTGGTGATTTTATGTGATCTAATTCAATATATTAATTATCATACGCTTTATTATATTGTTAGATATCTCACCCCTTCTGTTTGAATGTTGCCCTTATGTTGGTAACGTGCAGGTAATCGAGAGTAAAAGTTGTATACCTTCAGTAGTTCGAGTCGGTGTCACTACTCTGATATGTAAAACTCGGGGGGGATGAACGCTTGTTGCTTTTGATTGTTGATTATTCAGTTGTTGAACTTTAATTTGATTATTATTAAGTATATGTTATTTTGAGGTTGTTGTAATGGTGATAAAGATGTTATTAAGAATCCCATTGCGTAGATGTTTAAATTGTTGAATTAAGAGATTAATTTGTTGCGATGATGATTCCTCCAATGTTTTAAAGTGTTACGTATCCACGATGAATGTAATGAGTTTTTAATGATGAATTTGTGGCATCCTGATTTGTTTGCATGAATGTTTATAACTCTGATTTGTTTATATAATTTCCAGGAAGAATTGGGGTGTTACAAAGTTGGTATCAGAGCAAACGGTTGGTCTGACCTTGTTGTCGAGTCGTAGTTGTCTAACAATCAAGTATTATTAATTTGAGTTCTAACCGTTGTTTATGTTGTAGTGATAAGTTATGATGGCTGGAAGGAATGATGATGCACTTGCTGCTGCTTTAGAAGCAATGGCTCATGCAATGGAGAATCAGCCGAATACTGACGCGAATGCTGGATTTTGTAGTTTGACGACTTTCCAGAGAGAGAATCTGCCTACGTTCAAGGGAAAGTATGATCCTAACGGAGCATTAGATTGGTTGAAAGAGATTGAGAGAATCTTCCGTGTGATGGACTGCACTCCAGCGCAGAAGGTTCGATATGGTACTCATATGCTAGCAGTCAAGGCTGATGACTGGTGGCTAGAGACTTGTCAGAAGTTGGAAGCTGCAGGTGAGAATGTCACTTGGGCTGTGTTCCATAGGGAATTTTTGAGGAAGTACTTTCCTGAAGATGTTTATGGTAAGAAGGAGATTGAATTACTTGAGCTGAAGCAAGGAAGTATGTCGATTATTGAGTATGCTGCCAGGTTTTCTGAGTTGGCTAAGTTTTATCCGCACTACGCTAATGCAGATGCTGAGTTTTAGAAGTGTATCGAGTTTGAGAACAAGTTGCGCCCGAAGATCAAGAAGGAAGTTGGATACCAGAAGATCCGTGTCTTTGCTGATTTGATTGATAACTGCAGGATTAATGAGGAGGATAATAATTCTCATTACAAGATTATCAGTGAGAAGAGGGGTAAGCACCAACAGAATCGTAGTATGCCTTATGATACCCCATCTGGTAAAGGTAAATAGAAAGTTGCTCAGGGTCAGAGGACTAGTGGGGGAGATGCTCCTACTGGTGTGGTTTGTTTTAAATGTGGGAAACCAGGGCATAAGAGTAATGCGTGTACTACTGAAGTGAAGAGGTGTTTCCATTGTGGTAAGAACAGACATGTTGTATCTGAGTGCAAGCATAAGGTTGTGATTTGTTTCAACTGTAGTGAAGAAGGGCACATTGGTAGTCAGTGTCAGAAACCAAAGAGGGCGCAGACAAGTGGTAAAGTGTTCGCTTTGGTTAAGGATCAGGAAGCTACTGAGGATGGACTTATCAGAGGTACATGTTTCATTAATAGCACTCCTTTAATTACTATTATTTATACCGGTGCTACTCATTGTTTTATTGTTGTTGATTATGTTGAAAGATTGGGTCTTATGTTGTCTTTTGTGAATGGAGAAATGGTCGTCAATACTCCAGCCAAGGGGTCGGTGACTACTTCTTTTATGTGTTTGAAGTGTCCCTTGTCGGTCTTCGACAGAGACTTTGCTGTTGATTTGGTTTGTTTACCGTTAAGAGGTTTGGATGTGATTTTGGATATGAACTGGTTAGAGCGTAACTATGTTCATATTAACTGTTATGAAAAGTCTATGAGGTTTTCTAATCCTGAAGAAAAGGAAGGTAGTTTGTTGTCTGCTAAACAGTTGAGAAAGTTGATGCAAGAGGAAGCACATATGTTCTCGTTGATGGCGTCGCTATCTGTAGAGACTCAAGCTGTAATTCAGGAATTGCAAGTGGTGTGTGCATTTCTTGAAGTTTTCCTTGATGAAATTCCTGATGTACCGCCTGAGAGGGGAGTTGAATTTGTTATTGATCTTGTACCTGGTACCAGACCTGTGTCCATGGCACCATACAAGATGTCTGCATCTGAATTGTCAGAGTTAAAGAAGCAATTGGAAGAGTTACTTGAAAAGAAGTTTGTAAGACCAAGTGTATCGCCATGGGGAGATCCAACGTTGTTAGTAAATAAAAAAGATGGAAGTATGAGGCTTTGTGTTGATTATAGACAGTTGAATAAAGTGACGATTAAGAATAAGTATCCTCTTCTGATAATATATGACTTGATGGACCAATTGGTGGATGCTCGTGTGTTTAGTAAGATTGATTTGAGGTCGGGTTACCATCAGATTAAAGTGAAGGATGAAGATATCTAGAAGACGACTTTCAGAACATGTTATGGACATTATGAGTATTAGGTGATGCCTTTCAGTGTTACTAATGCGCCAATAGTATTCATGGAATATATGAATCATATCTTTCATACTTATTTGGATCGGTTCGTAGTGGTGTTCATTGATGATATTTTAATTTACTCTAAGTCAGAAGAAGAGCATGCAGAACACTTAAGAGTAGTATTGCAAGTTTTGAAAGAGAAGAATTTGTATGCAAATATTTCCAAGTGTGAATTCTGGTTAAAGGAGGTTAGTTTTCTTGGTCATGTGATTTCAGGTAGTGGCATTGTTGTAGATCCATCGAAGGTTGATGTTGTGTTGCAATGGGAAACTCCAAAGTCGACTACTGATATTAGAAGCTTTTTGGAATTAGTTGGTTATTATAGAAGGTTTATCGAAGGGTTTTCTAAGTTGGCACTTCCGTTGACTAACTTTACTTGTAAAGGTAGAGCTTTTGTATGGAATGTTCAGTGCGAAGAAAGTTTTATAGAATTGAAGAAGAGGTTGACGACGGCTCCGATTTTGATGTTGCCTAATCCAGGAGAGTCTTTTGTGGTATATTGTGATGCTTCTAAGATGGGTTTAGGAGGTGTGTTTATGCATAATGGTAAGGTAGTTGCTTACGCGTCAAGGCAGTTGAGAACTCATGAGAAGAACTATCCTACACATGATTTAGAGCTTGCTGCAGTTGTCCTTGTGTTGAAGATTTGGAGGAATTATCTTTATGGTTCTAGATTTGAAGTGTTTAGTGACCATAAGAGCTTAAAGTATTTATTTGATCATAAGGAGTTGAATATGAGGCAACGAAGATGGTTAGAATTGTTAAAGGATTATGATTTTGGTTTGAATTATCATCCAGGAAAAGCGAATGTGGTAGCTGATGCGTTGAGTCGAAAGACTTTACATATGTTGGCAATTATGGTTAAATAGTTGGAACTGATTGAACAGTTCAGAGATATGAGCTTAGTTTGTTAGGTGACTCCGCAGAGTGTTATGTTGGGTATGTTGAAGATTAATAATGAATTTCTAAACAGTATCGGAGAAGCTCAAAAGTTGGATGTGAAACTGGTAGATTTGATGGTTGGGATCGATCAGTCTGAGAACAGTGATTTTAAGTTAGATGCGCAAGGTGTGTTGAGATTTCATAACCGGATTTGTATTCTTGATGATGCTGAGATGAAGAAAGTGATACTTAAAGAGAGTCATAGAAGTAAGTTGGTTTTCATCCAGGAGCTACAAAGATGTATCAAGATTTGAAAGGTTTTTCTTGGTGGCCTGGAATGAAGAGTGATGTGGCTTGGTTTGTGTATGCATGTTTGACTTGTCAGAAGTCGAAAGTTGAACATCAGAAACCTGTAGGGTTGATGCAACTGTTAGAAGTTCTAGAATGGAAATGGGATAGCATTTCGATGGACTTTGTGACAGGGTTACCTAATAATATAAGAGGACATGATTCGATTTGGGTGATTGTTGATAGGCTTACGAAGTCGGCTTATTTTATTCCTATTAACATCAGTTTTCCAGTGTCGAAGTTGGCTGAGATTTACACTAGTGTGATTGTGAAGCTGCGTGGTGTTCCTTTGTGCATTGTGTCAGATAGAGATCCAAGATTTACTTCTGAATTTTGGAAGAGTTTGCAAGAAGCGTTGGGTTCTAAGTTGAGGTTGAGTTCAGCGTATCATCCTCAGACAAATGGTCAGACTGAACGGACTATTCAATCGTTGGAAGACTTGCTGAGGGCATGTGTTCTTGAGCAAGGAGGTTCGTGGGATACTTATCTTCCGTTGATAGAGTTCACTTATAATAACAGTTACCATTCCAGTATTGGGATGGAACCTTTTGAAGCGTTGTATGGTCGAAGATGTAGAACTCCTTTATGTTGGCATGAATCTGGAGAAGGTGTAGTACTTGGACCTGAACTTGTTCGTAAGACTACTGAGAAGGTGAATTTGATTCGAGAAAAGATGAAAGCTTCCCAAAGTAGACAGAAGAGTTATCATGACAAGTGAAGGAAAGATTTTGAATTTCAAGCGGGTGACCATGTGTTTTTAAGAGTTACACCTGTGACTGGTGTTGGGCGAGCATTGAAATCTAAGAAACTCACTTCCCGTTTTATTGGACCGTATCAGATTTCAGAGAGAGTGGGGAATGTTGCTTATAGAGTGGCTTTACCGCCTAATCTTTCGAATTTGCATGATGTATTTCATGTGTCGCAACTCCGGAAGTATATTTCAGATCTATATCATGTGATTCATATGGGTGATGTGCAAGTACGGGATAATATTACGGTGGAGACGATGCCTGTACGGATCACGGATCGTGAAATAAAGACGCTGAGGGGCAAAGAGATTTCTTTGGTTAAAGTGGTTTGGCTAGGAGATGCCGAAGAAAGCATGACTTGGGAGTTAGAGAGCAAGATGCGAGACTCCTATCCTGAGTTGTTTGAGTAAGGTAGATTTTCGAGGACGAAAATATTATAAATGGGGGAGAATTGTAACGCCCGTAATTTAATTAATTATTTAATTAATTTATGTTTGGAATATTTGTGAAGATGTGTGGTGATTAGTTAGATTTACTTATTTTATTAAGTGGTAAAATAATATTATGAGAAGGATGATATTATTTAATGTGGGCTTGTTTTAAAGGAATAGAAGTAGTAAAAAGGGGGTGTAGTAGTCTTGAGCCCATTAAGGAATAAAGAGAATAACAGGGTTATTTTATTATTGTTACAATAAGGAGAAAATAAGAAGAAGTAAGAAGAATAAGGGTTGGAGAAAGAACGTGAAAGCTGTTGGAAAAGAAGGAAAAGAGGCAGAACGGAAAATTCAACCGGAAAAGTTGTAGAGCAACCTTCAATCCAAGGTAAGGGTGGGGTTCTGACTCTATAATGGGGTTCATGATAATTGGTATGTGGGATTATATGTGGAATTGTTGTCTTGTTCATGAATTGAATGTATATGATGTTGTATGATGAAAAATAGATGAATTATAGATGAATAACGATGTCCCAATGCTGTATATATGATGTAGAATTATAGGATAATTATAATTGATGATTATCTATGATTAGAAGGTGTTTTTAGGGCCTAAAGTATGGAACTCGTAGTGAAAACGCAGAGAAAATCACAGAAAATTTCCTTAGAAGAGCAGTATGTGTCGACCCCAAATGGTATGTGTCGATACATGAATGATGTTAGACTCAAGATGAGTCGACACGAAGGAGTCATGTGTCGATACATGAGGACTTTCAGACTCAGGATGATTCGATACATAGGAGCATGTGTCGATACATGCAGTGTTGCAGACTAAGGATGAGTCGATACAAGAGAGTATGCGTCAAATCATGTGGTAGGTTAAACTCAGTACGCGTTGACCTAGGGCGTTATGCATCGATCCATGTTGTCTGGTTTTTGGCAGAATCAGTTTGAGAAGGCTGTAACTTGAGTTTTCGGACTCCATTTGAGGTGTCGTTCGAAGCGTTGAATAGATAACGCAATGAACTTCATTATTAAGGATTAAAACGAAGAAAAGGAGGGATAATCCTAGTATCCAAAGTAGGATTTGAATTATTTCCCGTGTTGATCGTTAAGTTGATTTTTGTGAAGAATGATGAGGATTAGATGTATAGAGATTGTTGTTTGGTTTGTAACAGTAGGATGAATGATGATAATGATGTAGTATTATAGAATAGTAATATGTAGAGTTTTGGTAATTTAGAAGTAAGCCTAGATGATTAATTAATTATAGGCAATATCATGTTGTAGGCCTATGGGCAACATTGCGAGATTGACGAATTGCTGTTGTAATGTTGTTTTGGCTGAATTATTGCGAAATATATGTTGTATGTATATATGATGTGATGAATTATACGTTGATATATGATGTTGATGAAAGATGTTGAGATGCCTCTAATAATTGGCATCTTTTAAGATGTAGTCTTTTGGCCAACGATGATGTTTGTGTCGCATACATTGCATTTCAAGATGGAGCTTATGCTCATTAAGATGGCCTGTATTGGCGAATATTAAGATGAAGGCTTATGCCTTGTTGATGCCTCTATTTATTGGCAGATTTTTAAGATGGGATTTCTGCTCCAATGGTACCACATGCATTTGCATAATATTGAGTCGCATTATATAATTTCATAAAGAAGTTGCATATTGATGTTGTGAAAGTGTATTATTGTTAGTATTCTCTTTGTGATTATTGTTGATTATAAGATGAGAAGTGGTGAATTTTTCCCTTATATTGGTAACATGCAGGTAATCGAGAGTGAAGGCTGTATACCTTCAGTAGTTCGAGTCAGTGTCACTGCTCTGATATGTAACACTCGGAGGGATGAACGCTTGTTTCTTTTTGTGATACGGTGGCAGAACCGACTGTTATACTGGTTTGCGTTTTGTATTCGCTAATGTCGCGGTAAGCAAGAGTCGCCACCGACTTTTATTTTATCCAACTAAGGAAAAGGAAAAAGAACAGAAAAAATATTTTTCGAGAATTTTTCTGAGTACGGGGGTAGATTATAGAAAGTGAAGGTGTTAGCACCCTTTCTATATGTGGTTTTCCACGGGCTCTTAGGTACTTTCTCATTTTTAAATTGCATGTGTGTGTTTATTTTGAAAAGGTTTTACTTCGTGATGACTCTTGTATCAGTCCTCAAGAGTGTGACGAAGTAGTTTAAAAAATTGTTTTGGAAAGTGTTTGTGTGAAAAGTTTTTTTTGAGCAAGTACCTAGGAACTAATCTACCTACTCGAAAAAAGTTTGTTCGTTTTCCTTAAGACAGTGTTGTCCTATTATTAAGGAATAGGTAGCACCATCGTTGGATTTTAAAGGGACGTTCGAAGGGACAAAATGTACTCTGAAGGCAACAAGTAGAGATACCTTAGCATTTCGAAAGGACTATCGTCATAAGATCAATTAATAGCAAACTCGAGGGACAAGAAGGGACTATGATCTTTATGACGACTTTGAATCGTGGGTCTTTGCTAAGGTATCCTTACATTCGAGGGACACGACCATTATTTCCGAGGCAACTGAGTGGAGTAAACCCTAGGAGTGAACATGTGCAAGTGTATTTTTCAGTTAATTATCTTTGCACAATTAGGGTTTTCTACTATTTTAATTTCATTTAACTTTTGCATGCAAGCCTATTGTCCATACATCTAACAGTTAAATGGTTGCGAAAATTAAAGTGCGAGAAGTTGGAGTCCTAACTATTACATGGCTTTGGGCAGATACATAATTATTTTGACTGAAAATAAAATGCGGAATTAAAAAAAAAACTAATTACTATTACAAACTCGGAGCAGTTACAAATAATGAAAAAGGAAAATTAAAAGCGCACGGCAAATTAAATGCGAGAAATAATTAGACGACCTAAAAATCTAAGTTGAGAAAATATTTATGTTATTTTTAAGGAAACAATTAGGTTAAGTATAAAATTAAACCCAAAATCTAATTATTTTGAATTATAATAAAAAGACATTAAATTACGCTAATTTAATTAAACTAATTAATTGAAATTATTTGTATGAAAAAGAGATTTTTGATGTTTTTTTTGTGATTTTTGATTAAATGAAAAAAACAATTGGTGTTATAAAAAAAATATAATTAATAAATAAAAAAAGAGAGTAAGAAATTGGGCCTGCATAAGCACCCAGGGGGGTGTGTTTTTGGAATTTTTGTCCAGGCCCATTATACTGAGCCCATGTCTGCGCCAGATCCAGTGTTTTTGTCTTCTGATGGTCTATCGTGGATGTTCAAAGCTGGGGCGTGGGATCTGCATGGTAATGAATCCAGGGGACGAGATCCAAGGGTGCGTGGTGGTCTTCAAAACATGACATCCACTGGATCTAGGATTGTAGTTTTAGAAAATGCAAAAGGTCTGGACCTGGGATCGAACCCAGGTCCTCCCTCTCACATGCCTTCTTCCCTTGCCATATGCGCTAGTGTGTTAGTCATGTACATAATCAAACAAAATAAATATAATACAAACTGAGCACTTGGCCTAAGAAAAATGCGCGAATTTCAAATCGTCCACTTATGCACTGGCACGCCTTCATCCTTTTCCCCAGGGACTGTTGTCTTAGAGGGAACTTTTACCTATGACCAAACTCATCACTATAGGCTATAATGATGGTTTTTAAGCGTGGCTACAAACATGCAAACATCAAAAATACAACTCAAGCAATATAAATCCCATCCAACGCCATGGATTGATTGCAAACCAGTCCCTGTACATGAAGAGGTCCTTAATTTGGCCTAATTTTTCTTCTAACTAGGGTTCCCCAAATTGGAGCTCCGGAACCCTAGCCATGACAAATGTCTATTCCTGAACTTAAACTTCAATCAAACCCATCCAATACATTTCAAATACGATAATAAGCACAACCATACAATTAAAACATGTTTATGATGCAAGAATCGTGGTAATCGATTTTGGAAAGAAAGACAAACTGTGATGATCGTACAACATGTTTCTGGGCTTGTGGAGACTTGGCGATGATTGCAATCGCTTCAGAGGATACCCAGGAACATGATTTAACCTTTAACACGTCTTGAATTGGCCTGTGGAAGAAGATAGGTCTCTGACTTTTGAACAAAAATTTTGAGTTTTGTTTCTTGCTTTGGAGGCAGGTTGTGCATGAAAATCCTTCTCCTCTAGGGTTAGAATGATCTTGTATATAAGTGAGAATCAAATTAGGTCCATAAAATTGGAATGAATCCAAAGAATAATGAATTTAAATTCTTGCATCCAATCTTTCCAAATGTAGAGATTCTTCTCTTTTCAACCTTGAACGTTTTTCTTGGCTATTGACAAAATATAAGATCTCCATTCAATACAAAAATAATTCCTAAAACAACTCATATGATTTATTTGGATTTATTTGATCTTATTTTATTTTTAAATGAATAAACATCAAAATAAATTAAATAAACAAATAAATAAAGCATGGAGGGTCCCATAGGTCGTGGGCCATGCTAGGATTGAGATTTAAGCTTGAAAATATGGGCCCATGTGGACAAAGTGCAATTTTGGGCATTGTTGACTTTGTGCAAATTTCCAAAAAATGACCAACTTTGACAATGCATATCTCTCTCAATTTTGACCCTAAGAAGGTGTTCTTGGACTTTTTAGAAATCTTAAGATGTCACCTAAGCAACCATTTTGGTATCATCTCAATTGAGTCTTCCAAGTTCATGTAAGAAGCTTTGACCCAAAAGGTGTTTTTGTTGACTTTTCAAAAGGACCTATAATGTAGAAATTCGTATCTTTTTATGGGTGCATTTCTTGAACTTGAGGGATGAAGATGAGTTGTAGGGAATTAGATTCTATTAAAAATGAGCCTTGGATGAGAAATTTCTGATAAAGTATGAGAAAGTTATGCCTGGTCAAAGTTTGGTTGACTTTTCCTAAGAAACCCTAATTTAGCAACTTTTGAGTTTTGATGAGTTAGGAGAATTCCTTGGGGAATCATGATCAAACCTTGATCAAATGATGAATATCACTTCAAAATGTTGATGTTGACCAAAAATCATGAAGTTTGACTGTATGTGGGCCACAATTGACTTTTGACCTAATATTGTCGATTCTCAAGCATCTGAGCAGTTGACTGAGCAAACTTCTTGTGCAAGGCTTGAAATTTGACATGGAGGGTCTTGAGAACATATTAGGACCATGGAGAGCATATGATGTCTTTTGAGTTCACCCATCTTGATGAAAATGGAAACCCTAATTGGAGGTTCATTGCTTTAGGAGGGAGTTTGTCTGGTCAACTCTTGGACATCCTTGAGCAAGTTGAGTATCTCAATGAACATATATTGAGTAAAGTGAGAGGGAAAATTTTGGGGTACAACAACTTCCCATGTTCAATCTTCTTAAACCTGAGGATGTAGATTGGCCTGTCTGCCTTTCGTGATCTGAAGGTAGAAGAGGATTGAACACTAAAGTGCACAGAAATTTGCACTCGCATGCAGTAATACTTGATTGGTGATATCGGGAATGGGATTACAGATGCCATTTGGAAGTCAATAGAGAATCGTCGGAGATGGGCTTAACGATGCCATCCAGAAAATATATCGGTTGCATGAAAGATTCCTTTGTGAGAATTCTTGTACCTGCCGTTGAGGAGGACTTTGCTGGAGAATGTTGATTCACGTCTTGGGAAATAGAGGCTAGGGGCTACGGTTGTCCATTAATCTACTGGGGAATTAACTCCTGATTGAGGAAGTGGAGTGAACTGCATATATGGTCAGGGTCTAGGCTGCACAGTGACTTACTAGGGAAAGGTGAAATTGACCGTAACTGGTCGGGTCCAAGTCTTATCGTGTTGTAAACTGTCATCTGGAGATGAAAGAGAAGGAACCTGGATGGTAGGGTTACTTCGAAATGAAAGCCTGGATAGTTGGGCTATGAGAAGGAACCTGGATAGTAGGGTTACTTCGAGATGAAAGCCTGGGTAGTTGGGCTATGAGAAGGAACCTGGATAGTATGGTTACTTTGAGATGAAAGCCTGGATAGTAGGGATGTAAGAAGGAACCTGGATAGTAGGGTTGTGATAAGGAACCTGGATAGTAGAGTTACTTTGGGATGAGAGCCTGGATAGTAGGGCTGCAAGAAGGAACCTGGATAGTAGGGTTACTTCGAAATGAAAGCCTGGATAGTAGGGCTGCGAGAAGGAACCTGGATAGTATGGTTACTTAGAAATGAAAGCCTGGATAGTAGGGCTATGAGAAGGAACCTGGATAGTAGGGTTACTTTGAAATGAAAGCCTGGATAGTAGGGCTGTGAGAAGGAACCTGGATAGTAGGGTTACTTCGAAATGAAAGCCTGAATAGTAGGGCTATGAGAAAGAACCTGGATAGTAGGGTTACTTTGAAATGAAATCCTGGATAGTAGGGCTATAAGAAGGAACCTGGATAGTAGGGTTACTTAGAAATGAAAGCCTGGATAGTAGGGCTATGAGAAGAAACCTGGATAGTAGGGTTACTTCGAAATGAAAGCCTGGATAGTAGGGTTGTGAGAAGGAACCTGGATAGTAGGGTTACTTCGAAATGAAAGCCTGGATAGTAGGGCTATGAGAAGGAACCTGGATAGTAGGGTTACTTCGAGATGAAAGCCTAGATAGTAGGGCTATGAGAAAGAACCTGGATAGTAGGGTTACTTCGAGATGAAATCCTGGATAGTAGGGCTATAAGAAGGAACCTGGATAGTAGGGTTACTTCGAGATGAAAGCCTGGATAGTAGGGCTATGAGAAAGAACCTGGATAGTAGGGCTACTTCGGGATGAAAGCCTGGATAGTAGGGCTGTGAGAAGGAACCTAGATGGTAGGGTTACTTCAAAGCGATAATATAGACTAGTTGACCCGTTTGGTTTCGGGAACTGAGTTTCCATTAATCGTCTACAGATGTGACCTGCATAATTGCTGGGATTGTTGAAGATTGTCGTCTTTTCCTGAAAAGATAACAGGGTTAATTATGTATGATGCATGGAATGCATGGTGAGACGATGTTCTCAAAATAAGTGATATTATGCTGTATATGATATGCATGCGCATGTCACGATGTATATAAATGAAATTCTATCGGAGTATGTCCGGGTCTGGGAGAATAAATCCAAGATTGCTTCTAGAGATTTATGAATATTCTGTCAGAAAGAGATTCTGCTTGAGAATAAACTCTGCGGGGAACAAACTTAGAAAGTGGATTTTTGTAGCTGAAGTAATAAACTCTGTCGGGGATTGAGCTTCTGTATCCAGAGAAATAAACTCTTCTTGGGGGATGAAATTTACTGATCCGCCCGCGATTATGAAATTTGGCTGGGGGATATAGCTGTTAGGTTTCTGAATGACCCTGGCTGGAGAGATTACGTCATGTCTCGGGAAAGCCGACATCAATGCTTTTGAATACTTTTACTCTGTAGGGAGTGTATGTACTGATGATTGTGCTCCAAACCTGACTCTATCCCGGTACCTGCTGGGCAGAGTAACTGTCGGTTTGACACTTCTTGTTCTTTGCCCCTGTTTCTGGAATTACGAGTAATCGTCTTTTCGTTTCTTATGTAAACATTTATGAGCAGCAATCATATTCAAATGCATATGTCAAGAATAAATCATTGGACGTTTTTTGCAAAACAAAATAGGAAAAGGAAAAACTCAAAGTTTCTTGTGAAAATGATTTTGTATTGATTTTTTGAAGTTGGCCTATAATAGGTGTTTTTGTACAAGGAGGCTGGCGCTCTAGTAGGAGAACACCATCGTAAAAATATGAGCTATACAATTTGTGTAAAAAGAAAAACAACTATGTGCAACAATCCCGTTGGGTTCCAACTCTTCTATTGCCCTTATGTCTTCGAGCGTCTCATCACTTTGCTACTTGGCCGAAAGTCGATCAGATTGATTAGTGCCATTCGAGCTTGATAGTTGATAACAAAGTCTGGTTGTAAGATGATCAAATGGGACATAGTGATACACTTGATATCCCTAACTTTTGCCTGGACTGCCCTTTCGGGTTTTCAGTCCACCAGGATACCCTTTTTTTCCCAAGCTGCCTTTTCAGGTTTTCGACTTGCCGGGTGTACAAATTTTTTTTGTTTTCATCCCTTATTTTTGCCCGAACCCTTTTGGTTCGCCGGGAAACCCTTATTTTTGCATAGGCCAGTCAACCTAGCGGGTCTTTTGATTAGGCGTAGTATCTTTTCACTATGTCTGCATTGATAGGGTGAGGAAGGTCGGCACCGTCCATGGTAGTTAGAATCATAGCTCCACCCGAGAAAATGTTCTTAACCATAAATGGCCCTTCATATGTTAGAGTCCATTTTCCCCTGGGATCACCTTGCGGAAGTATGATGCGCTTGATCACTAGATCCCCGACTTGATATTCTTGACGTTTGACTTTCTTGTTAAAAGCCTTGATCATTCGCTTTTGATATGTCTAACCATGGCAGATAGCAGTAAGTCTCTTTTCATCGATTAGATTTAGCTGATCAAGCCGAGTTTGGATCCAGTCATCTTCGTTCAAACTTGCGTCCTTCATAATCCTGAGAGAAGGTATCTAGACTTCGACGGGTAGGACTGCCTCCATGCCATATACCAGAGAGTAGGGCGTTGCCCCTGTCGACGTCCGTGTTGAGGTACAGTATCCATGAAGAGAAAATGGTAACATCTCATGCCAGTCTTTGTATGTCACTGTCATCTTCTGTACAATTTTATTGATGTTCTTGTTAGCCGCTTCAACGACACCATTCATCTTTGGCCGGTAGGGAGAAGAGTTATGATGTTGTATCTTGAACTGTTTACAGAGCTCGGTGATCATTATGTTGTTGAGATTTGTACCATTGTCAGTAATAGTTCTCTCTCGCACACCATATCGACATATCAGATTATGTCGGATAAACTGTGCCACGATGTTCTTGGTTACAGTAGCAAAAGAGGCCGCCTCAACCCACTTCATGAAGTAATCAATGGCCACTAGAATGAAGCGATGTCCATTGGAAGCAGTAGGCCTGATTTCTCTGATCATATCAATGCCCCACATTGCAAAGGGCCACAGAGCTGTCAAGACGTTTAAGGGAACCAGAGGCACATGCACCTTATCATCGTAGATTTGGCACTTATGACAAGTTCGACAGTGCTGATAGCAATCGGCTTCCATAGTGGACCAGTAATATCCTTCCTGAAGGATATTCTTAGCCATGGTGTGTCCACTGGAATGGGTTCCGAAGGTGTCTTCATGTAGATCTGTCATAATCCTCTCTGCTTCGCTCTTGTCTACACACCGCAGTAAGGTAGAGTCATGATTGCGCTTGTAGAGGATTCCATTACTGAGGAAGAATTTAGCAGCGAACCTCCTCAGAAACTTCTTATTATTGACAGTTTCCCCTTCGGGATACTCTTGAGCCTCGATGTACCTTTTGACTTCGTGAAACCAGGGTTTGTCTACCACTTCTTTGGTATCAATTTCAAAGCAATGTGCTGGTTCATCCAACCTCTCAATGGTGATTTGGGGAGCTTCGTTGTCCCACCTGACTTTGAACATAGAATACATGGTAGCTAGCGCGTCCTCTAACTGGTTCTCCTCTCGCAGGAAGTGTTCAAAAGTTACCTCCTCAAAGTGTGGGAGCAATGTCAACACGAGATCTTTGTATGGGATGAGATTCAGGTGTTTCGTATCCCATTCGCCTTTGATCTGACTTATTACCAAGGCTGAATCCCCCAAAACGTCCAAGAACTTGATCCTGAGGTCAATAGCGGCCTTGAGACCCATGATACAAGCTTCATACTCCGCCATGTTGTTAGTGCAGTTGAAACATAGTCGGGCAGTGAAAGGGGTATGACAACCCTCAGGAGATATGATTATAGCGCTGATGCCATTACCCAGTGCATTCGAAGCTTCGTCAAAAACCATAGTCCATCGGGATACTTCCTCGGGTCCTTCATCTGGTCCAGGTTCTTCGTAGTCAGTCACCAGCATAATATTCTCATCCGGGAACTCAAAATTCATGCAATGGTAGTCATCCACGTCCCGATGAGCCAAATGATCAGCCAATACACTCCCCTTGATTGCTTTATGGGTTATATATTGTATGTCGTACTCAGTTAAGATCATCTTCCATCTTGCTATTCTTCCGGAGATAACGGGTTTCTCGAAGATGTATTTGATCGGATCCATCTTAGATATCAACAAAGTAGTGTGGGTCAGCATGTACTGTCTTAGTCGGCGAGAAGCCCATGCCAAAGCGCAGCAAGTTTTCTCAAGCAGTGAGTATCTTATCTCACAGTCGGTAAACTTTTTGCTAAGGTAGTATATCGTGTGCTCTTTTCGACCAGACTCGTCATGCTGCCCCACCACACACCCCATTGAATTGTCTAGCACTGTTAAGTACAATATCACAGGTCTTCCTTCAACCTGAGGCATTAGAATTGGTGGTTCTTGAAGGTATTCCTTGATTCTTTCGAAAGTTATCTGGCATTCGTCATTCCACTTTACCACTTGATCTTTCTTCAGAAGCTTGAAGATGGGCTCACAAGTAGCAGTCAGATATGAAATGAACCTGGCAATATAATTCAAGCGTCCCAAGAAACCTCTAACTTCCTTCTCTAGCCGGCATCTCTTGTATGGCTTTTACCTTTGCAGGGTCTACTTGGATGCCTTTGTCGCTGACAATGAAACCCAGAAGTTTACCAGACCTCACCCCGAAGGTGCACTTGTTCGGATTCAACCTCAGCTTATATATCTTCAACCTGTCGAACAACTTTTGTAGATGATCAAGGTGCTTTTCCTCAGTTTGAGACCTGACTATCATGTCATCAACATAAACTTAGATCTCGTGATGAATCATATCGTGGAACAAAGTGATCATGGCGCCCTGATAAGTTGCCCCAGCATTCTTCAACCCGAAAGGCATCACTTTGTAACAGAAGGTGCCCCACTGTGTGACGAAGGTTGTCTTCTCCATGTATTTAGGAGCCATATTTATTTGGTTGTAGCTAGAGAAACCATCCATGAAGGAGAAGATTTTATGTTGCGCGGTGTTTTCAACAAAAACGTTAATGTGAGGAAGTGGGAAGTCATCCTTGAGGCTTGCTCTATTCAGATCTCTATAATCCACACACATCCGTACCTTACCGTCCTTCTTAGGTACTGGAACGATGTTAGCGACCCACTGTGGATAAGAAGTGACATCTAAGAACCCTGCGTCGAACTGCTTCATGACTTCTACCTTGATCTTCTCTGATATTTCAGGGCGCATACGACAGACCTTTTGTTTAATTGGAAGACAACCTTCTTTGGTCGGCAGATGATGAACCACAATATCAGTGTCTAAACCTGGCATGTCTTCATATGACTAGGCAAAGATCTCAACATAGTCGTGCAACATTTGTATCAACCGCTATTTGACCTTAACTTCCAAATTTGCACCAATCTTGACTTCTTTTCTGTCTGTTTTCGTGCCTAGGTTTATCGTCCCAACCGACTCTTCATGAGGCTGTATAGCCCTTTCTTCCTGCTATAATAGTCTAGCAAGTTCTCCAGACACCTCACAATCATCTTCACCTACGTCTTCCGCTTGGTTGATCGGATTTTCGAAGTCATAACTGGAAGTAGCAGAGCTGTTATCAATGGGATCTAGAGTGGATATAGATCTGCAGTATGATACGTGAGTGTGTGTAAGAGCCCTCACAAACAAAGCCAATGTTCCTCGGGCAAGGCACAAGGCCGTAGAGTTTCCACTGTTTATTACAAATCTCAAAACAAGTAAGACAATTACTGTGGAATAAAAGAAACTGGTATAAAGTCCCTAGCCATCCAGTTACTCGGTCCATCGTTGGTAGTTGGGTAGATCTAGCTGTCAATGTCTGAGTCTTCCTCGCTGTCTTCAATGGAATTAATTCCCCGATTATTGATGTGTAGGGGAGGTCCTCCAGCCCGAGCGCGTCGAACAACCCTTTGAGCTCCTGAAGTAAAGCCCAAACCAAACTTGTCAGTTTTATGAGTAAAATCAGGGAGATGTCCCCAGTTGGTACACCCACGTTCTTCAACCACTGCTCTGGTGTCTTTGAGGGAAGCTATCTTCAGAGGAGGTTTGTTAGTAGTAATTTCAGCCGATGCCAAGATCTGGGGAACCTCTTCAAAGTTCTGGCAAGGAGTCTCTATGAATTCCCCGTCCATCTCTACGTACCTGAAGGAATTGAGGTGGCTCACCATATACTCCTCCTCACCACGCACAGTGACAATCTTCCCTTTTACTGGATACTTCAGCATTTGGTGCAGTGTAGAAGTAACTGCCCCAACTTCATGGATCCAAGGACGACCCAACAAACAAGAGTATGACGGCCGGATGTCCATCACATAGAAAGTGGACTCAAAAGTCTGAGAACCCACTTTAACGGGGATGTTCACTTCCCCGTGCACCATTCTCTTTGACCCATTAAATGCCCTTACCACGATGTTACTAGGCTTTAGGGTCAAACCCTCACAGTCCAACCGATCCAACGCCTTCTTAGGCAGAACATTCAGCAAAGACCCAGTATCTACCAGCACATGAGCCATAGTGGTGCCCCTGCATTCAATCGAGACATGCAAGGCGTCATTATGCTTCCTTCCTTTTCATGTCAGGTCTGCATCTGAAAAACCCAGCCCATTGTCAGCAGTCAGGCTGGCCACACAATCCTTGAATTGATCAGCCGAGGTTTCCTGCAGCACATGCACAGTCTTGAGGAATGCAATCAAATCCTTCGCATGGGCTTCAGAACAAAATAGCAGGGACAACATGGATATCTTTAAGGGGGTCTGCCCCAGCTGCTTGACCATATTGTAGTCGCTCTTTTTGATTATTTTCCTTATTTCCTCTATCTCTTGCTTAGAGGCTTCCACGATAATGTTTCTAGGTACCTCCGTCCGGGCAGGCTCACCTATAACGTCTTTACCACCGGTACCAGATGACTCGACAGCGGGAGTGATAATTGGAGTAAGAACAGGAGTAGTAATTGATGTACCTGCAGGAACAACATGAAGATGTGAAAAACACAAGAAGGGGGGGTTGAATTGAAAAACTTAAATCAAAAGGCTTAATAACACAGTATTTTTATCCTGGTTCGTTTGATCTCAAACTACTCCAGTCCACCCGTCAAGGTGATTTCGCCTCTCTCCAACGAGGTCTTAATCCACTATTCTCAAAGGATTACAATAGCTACTTTAACAACTGTTAAAGTCTTCTTGAGTACAACCACAATCTGGTTAATCTCAAGGAACTTCTTTTACAAATGATTTGAACAAGTGTGTGTTGTTGTTTTCTTACAAAACTGTATATCACAACTGTGATAATTACACAAAATAAGCTTGGAATAAAATGAATTTGCTAAAGCTTTGAATATGCGTGGTTTGGATAGCTTGGCAAATTTTGAGTGCGTACGTACGTGCTTCTTTTCACAAGCAGACCTGTTTATATAGACAAGCAAGGATACGTTGTCCATAAAGCAGGTTTAATGATAATAATGTACTTTCCTTTTGTAGAAGATCTTTGTCTGAAGAAAGTCGTTAGCATTTAATTCTGTCTTGAATGACCAGTAACACTTCAGAGTCTTCTTTGCTGTATCTGCTGATAACGCTTCAGAGTGTTGATGACTTGGTAAAGATGTCTTTGATCAGAGTCATAGTGAATTTGTTTAGGCGAAGATTTTGGTCATCAAGCTTCAGCGTATAATCTGGTAGCTTCAGCGTATAGCACATATCTTTGATCTTCTGAGGTTGATTTTATTCTGATTCTAATTCCATCAGAACTTCTGCATATACAAAACATAATTTTAAGGAGCATAATTTTTCTTTGTATATAACTTTGAAATAATTTATTTTTTGTATTTTGTTATCATCAAAACTCTAATCAAGGGTTGTAGAATCAAACTATGTTCTAACAATCTCCCCCTTTTTGATGATGACAAAAACCATATTTTTCAATAAAGAATAAAGAATAAAAAGTAGAGATTTAAGAAGAAAAACTCCCCCTGAGTTGATTACTTCCCTTTAATTCCATGAGTCTTTGAGCATCAGAATCTTACTGTATCTTTCATCAGAGTTTTGTACCTGTTCAAGCTTTTCAGAAGAGAGAAATTAAGTAGATCAGAATGTTTGAGACTTATGTCTCAGTAATCCGTTATTGAAAATATCTTATTCTTTCTCCCCCTTTTTGTCAGTTATCAAAAAGAACATATAATCAGAGCCAAAAGGAGTTTATATTACAATCAGAATCAATGATAAGTTGCAGCAATGTAGAGAATATTACAGATAAACAAATTTTAAAACAAGGGAAATTTAAGAGGGAGGAGGAAGACGCGTGAACAGAGCTTCCAACAAGCCCTTGATCTGGATGTTGGTTTCCTCTTGCTTGGTTAACATGCTCTTGATTTCCAAAATTTTGTCATCCTGTTTATCCATCCTTTCCTGCATAATAATATCAGATCTCTTCAGTTCTTCCAGAGTCTGCCTTTCATAGGAGGAAGCTTGAGAATCTTCAGTAACTGGATGCTTCTCAGAGCATTCTGCATTGTCATCTTTTTGAACCGGTTCCTCTGCAGGAATCATCTGCTCTGGAGTATCAGTCAGAATGAGATCTTCTGACTCTGATTGAAATTTGTCTGCTGGACAATGTTCTGACCAGGGAGCATTGTCCAGAGGGAGAACTTCTTCCTTGAGCAGCTGGCTCAAAACTTGATCTTCAATTACTTTTAGCAGATTACTGAAGTTTTGTTGAACTTGTCTGTAGCTCTGTTCTTGCATCTTATGAGTTTCAGAACATACCCATTTTCTGAAACTTGTCCAAAGATAATCTGATGCAGCAGGATCAATCATCTCAAGACTAGCTTGCTTCAGGGAAGTTATCCACTTCTGCATTTCTGTTTCAAGTTTCAATAAACTAGTGCCAACATCTGGTGTAGGTTCAGATGGTTTTGGTTTTGGAATGGTTGTTTTGTGGGTTATGGCAGCAAGGCGTTCAAAAACAGTTAAATTAATGACAGTTTTGGCATTGTCATTTGGATTGTTCTTTGGTGAGGGAGTGGGAGAGTCTGGAATGATTATTGGATTACCTAGGGAGTTTGGTGGAGTTGATTCTAGTGAAGAGGGAATTTGGGGAATGTCCAAAATGGTGAGGGGTATATGGATGGCCAGAGGTTCAGTGATTCCAGAAATGGGAATGGGATCAGAATCAACAGTTTGGTTGGATTGAACGTGATGAGGTTCTGGTTCACATGATTCAGAAGGTTGGACTTCAGAAGTTTGAACTTCTGGTTGTGATAGTTCAGGTTGTGGAGAAGGTGGATGAATTTCTAGTTGAGGAGAGAGTGGAATTTTTGGTTGAGGTGCTTCTGAAATGGTTTCAGAGTTTGGATTTTCTGGTATGGGAGCAGAAATATGCTGGTAAAAGGTTTCAATATCTGATAGAACTTTTGCAAGTTCTGGTTGAGTTGTTTCAATATTTGGATTGATAGGTAGGGAGTGAGATCCTCTAAGAGTTAAAGTTTCTGAGGGGTCAAACTCAATGTCAAAATCATCAAATGTTTGTGGGGTAGGAATTTCTGATTGGGTAGGAATTGCTGCAAATGTTGATACAGATATTGAATCTAAAACAGTTACAGAAGAAGGATTACCTCTCTTTTTAGCTGCTTTGGGAGTCCGCTGGGATGATCCTTCTGTTGCTGCCTTCCTTTTCTTGTTCTTCTTCAGCACAACTTCTGGAGCCTTCTGTTGCAGATCCTGAATGTTTAACTCTGGTGCTGTACCGTCTGCCTTGCATGCATCCAGATATCTGACTATAATCTCAGGCTTAGAATCAATTAATGAGAACATGGGAAAGTCATCCAGAGGGATTCTTCTGCTGGAGATTGTTGTAAAATAAGTGACACTAGGTTCCTTCTTGATATTCTCAATAATCTTCATCTTCTTCAGATTCTTTGCATTCAAAGGCTTTCCAACAGTTGCCTCTAACGTGCTGATTTCCTGTGCTTCTGTTAGATGATCTATCAGCCTATTCTCTGTCAGAATATCTGATATGAGCCTTCCAAGGGGTATCTAGTCCCTTTTAGTGCGCTCCTCTTCTCTAGTCTCCTTAACACTGGTCCTCAGATGATTGAACAACAAATGAGCCAGATTCACCTTAGTCTTCTGGGACATGAAGTAGATCAGAAACTGCTGATCAATGTTGATGTAGTCAGGAGAGCTGGCTGGCTTCCTGTGGTTTATGCATCCCAGAATAATCTTATCCCATATTCTGTGATGGTATTTCAGATCCCTTATCTTGCTGGAGGGAAGACCCAAAGTGAAGATTTCTCTAGAAATTACAGCGACATCAGCACATCTTTCAGCCATGTCTATGCACCTTATGCCACCACCACTGTAACCTATCAATCTTGCAATAAGGTCTTTAGTTATGACTATCTTCTTCCCCATTATATACGAAGTAACTTGATGGTTGGAGGATGAAGCATGAATCCAAAATTCCTTCACAAGGATTGGGAACGTTGGACCTACTAGACAGTCAAAATACCTGTTCCAACCTTGAGCCTTTACTTCTTCAGAGAGATTGAACCCATTTTCTTGAAGACTGTTAAAGTCCACAATCAATTCTGAGAGTACTTCTAGGTTGTTAATGGGCATGAGGATAGTTCTGAATGGTTCTTCATATTATTCTGTGGATTCTGTTCTCTGAGTACTGGAAGTTGGGTTGCTTGAGGAAGTCATGTTCACACATAAAATTTGAGAAGAAAATGAAAGGGTTTTGAAAAATATGCAAACTGAAAACAATTAGATTGTAGAGAAAGTGAAAGTGAAAGAGTGTAAAGAATGAGAAATGTGTTTAAATAGATTTTGAAAATGTAAACTGCAAGAGAGAGAGAAATAAATTGTAATGATTATAAGCATTAATGACAGCTGATTTTGGGGGATTCAGAAAGATATTGGAACGGTTACCAATGACATGTGTCTCAATGCATCCAATCAGCGCTTTTAACCTTTAAAAAAAATGAACGCGTGTTCAGCCTCAGAAGGTAGCTGATGAATGGATGACAATTGTTTGCTTACATGAACAACACACTTCTATCCTTGAAATGAAACGCTCAGATCTTCATGGATAGATTCTGATACAATTTGGACTTTTAAAATTCTGAAGGTAGGTTGATCAGCAGTTCACAAAAAATAAAAAAAATTCTGAGGATTAAGATGTGTAAATAAAACAGTTTTATTCTGGGCAAAGCTTCATGCTGAGATGATTCAGAATGAAGCTAAACCTATCTTCAGAAAGAGGTTTTGTAAAAACATCAGCCCATTGATGGTCTGTGTCAATGAACTTTAAATTAAGAATCCCTTTCTGAATATAGTCCCTAATAAAATGATGTTTTATTTCTATATGCTTAGCCCTAGAATGAAAAATAGGATTTTTACTGAGACAAATAGCAGAAGTGTTGTCACAGAGGATAGGGATGTTACTCTCAAATATATTGAAGTCCTCAAGTTGACTTTTCATCCAAAGCATTTGCGTGCTACATCCAGCTGCTGCTATGTATTCAGCTTCTGCTGTTGATAGAGCTATTGTGGATTGTCTTTTGCTGGACCATGAGATCAGATTTTCTCCCAGAAACTGGCAGCTTCCAGAAGTGCTTTTACGTTCAACTCTGTCTCTAGCAAAATCAGCATCACAGTATCCTACTAAGTTGTAATCACTTGATTTTCTATAAAACAAACCCATATTAACAGTACCTTTCAGATACTTGAAAATTCGCTTAACTGCTGTTAAGTGAGTTCTCTAGGATCTGATTGAAATCTAGCACAAATGCAAACACTGAACAGAATGTCAGGCCTTGAAGCCGTCAGATAGAGAAGAGAACCAATCATACCTCTGTATACCTTCTGTTCTACCTTTTTACTTACCTCTTCTTTTTCCAGAATGCACGTGGGATGCATTGGAATCCTTGATGGCTTACATTCTGAGAGATCAAATTTCTTCAGAAGTTCTTTGACATATTTGCTCTGATGAATGTAAGTTCCTTCTGGAGTTTGATTAATCTGAATGCCCAGAAAGAATTTTAGTTCTCCCATTAGGCTCATCTCAAATTCTGCCTGCATACATTTAGCAAACTCTCTTCCCAGAGAGGGTTTAGTGAATCTAAATATAATGTCATCAACATAAATCTGACATACTAAAATGTCATTCTTAACTGTCTTACAGAACAAGGTTGTGTCCACTTTCCCTCTGGTGAATTCCTTTTCTAACAGGAAGTTACTTAGTCTTTCATACCAAGCTCTGGGAGCTTGTTTCAGAACATAGAGTGACTTCTTTAGTTTGAAAACATATTCTGTATTTTTGGAACTTTCAAAACCAGGGGGTTGGTGCACATAAACCTCTTCTTCTATATAGCCATTAAGAATGAACTCTTGACATCCATCTGATACAGAGTGATGCCTTTATTAACAGCAAATGAAATTAAAAGTCTGATAGATTCTAACCTGGAGACTGGAGCAAAGGTTTCTGTATAGTCTATCCCCTCTTGCTGACTATAACTTTGTGCTACCAGCCGTGCTTTGTTTCTGATGACTTCACCTTGTTCGTTTAGTTTGTTTCTGAACACTCATTTTGTACCTATGACATTGAATCCTTTGGTTTGGGAACCAGATCCCATACGTCATTTCTTGTGAATTGATTTAGCTCCTCTTGCATTGCCAGAATCCAGTCATTGTCCAGAAGTGCTTCATCAATTGTTATCGGTACAATCAGAGAAACCAGTCCCATGAGGGATTCTTCAGAGTTTCTGAAGGTGGATCTTGTTCTGATTTGATCTTCCTTCCTTCCTAAGATTGTTTCTTCTGGGTGATCAATTCTGCTTCTGGATGGTCTTTTCTGGAGTTGATCAACATAAGGTGCTAGGTTGCTTGTAGTGACTCTTTCTGATGTTGAGGGAGTGTCTCTAATGAGAGCCTCTGAGTTGTCTTCAGTAACTGTGAGTTCAACTTCCATACCTGCAAGGAATTCATTCTGCTTTGACTTTTGAGAGTCAAGCTTATCATTAAACCGAACACTGATTGTCTCTTCAACAATCTGTGTTTCTGTATTGTATAATATGTACCCTCTTGAGCGTTCAGAGTATCCTAACATAATACACTTTTGTGCTTTAGAGTCAAACTTGTTCAAATAATTTTTTGTATTCAAAATAAAACATGTACATCCAAATGGGTGAAAATAAGAAATGTTGGGCTTTCTGTTCTTCCACAATTCATATGGAGTCTTTTCCAGAATAGGTCTTATGGAGATTCTATTATGAATGTAACATGTTGTGTTTATTGCTTCTGCCCAAAAGATCTTAGCAACGTTAGTCTCGTTGATCATGGTTCTGGCCATTTCTTGCAATGTTCTGTTCTTTCATTCTACAACTCCATTTTTCTGGGGAGTTCTAGGACAAGAGAAATCATGCAGAATGCCTTTTTCAATAAAGAATAATTCAAAATCTTTATTTTCAAATTCTCCATCATGATCACTTCTGACTTTGACGATTCTAAGATCCTTTTCATTCTGAACTTGGTTGCAGAAGGTAACAAACACAGAGTGTGACTCGTCCTTGTGCCTTAAGAACTTTACCCATGTCCATCTGCTATAGTCATATACGATTACTAACCCATACTTCTTGCCACTGACTGAAGCAGTTTTTACTGGTCCAAATAAGTCAATGTGCAGAAGTTCTAATGGCTTAGAGGTGGAAACAATGTTTTTGGATTTGAAAGCAGGTTTTGCAAACTTGCCTTTCTGACATGCTTCACAAAGAGCATCTGAATTGAACTTCAAGTTAGGAAGTCCTCTGACCAGATTGATTTTGTTGATCTGAGATATTCTTCTTATACTAACATGTCCCAATCTTCTGTGCCAGATCCATTGCTCGTTGTTAACAGACAAAAGACATTTTACATTTTGACTTTTTCAGTTCAGAAAGTTTGATTTTATAAATGTTGTTTTTCCTTTTTCCATTAAATAGGATAGTCCCATCTTTCTGACTAAAAACTTTGCATGAATTTTGATTGAAGATTATATCATAACCATTATCACTTAATTGACTTATGGATAACAGGTTATGCATTAATCCATCAACTAATAAAAAATTACTTATAGAGGGAAGATTTCCATTACCTACAATTCCAGAGCCAATAATCTTTCCCCTCTGATTGCCTCCAAAGCCTACGTGGCCTCCTGGCTTAAGTTCCAGGCTTTGGAACATATGTCTTCTTCCCGTCATGTGTCGTGAGCAGCCAGAGTCCAAGTACCATGACTGGTGTCTTTACTTTGCTGCTAAAGATATCTGCCACATGTATTATTTTATCCTTAGGTACCCACATTTTCTTGGGTCCTGATTTGTTAGTTTTACCAAAACTCAGGTTGAATTTTGGTTTGACAGAGTAATCACTACTTGTATATTTTATGTCATGTGTGTGCCCATATATAAAGTGTGAATCAAGTGGAGTACGTTTTATAACTAAATCCATGGCATTTTTTGGTGTAGGAACATTACCTTGATATCCTATCCCTTTTCTGCCATTTCTGCTAACTCCATAGATCATTGAAGCCATTTTGCTTCTGTCTATGTTTTTAGCCAGGAACTTCTGAAAGATGTGATCATACTCTTTGATGATCTCATCAGCATTGCTGGGAGTTTCAGGGATTGTTTCCTTCTGATAGTTTTGCAATTGGTTTTCTAATTTTGAAATTCTTTTAACTCTGAATTCTCCAATTTGAGACTCTCAGTTTTATCAGAGTCAGAAGCAAGATTCCTTTTCAGGTTTCTGAATTTGACTCTGATCTGCTGATACCTTTCCAGAATTTCATTAAGGCTTTCAGCTAGTTCAGCCTTAGTAAAGTTGATAGTAAAGTAAGGGAATACCTCTTCTGTATCTGATTCTGAGTCTGAACCAGAAGCTTCACTGTCTTCAGAGACGTTTGCCATGAGAGTTATGTTTGCTTTTTCATCATCTGATTCTGAGTTAGCTTCAGATGTGTCAGAATCATCCCATGTAGCCATGAGACTTTTCTTCTTTTCCTTGCCAAACTTCTTTTTGGGCCTCTCCTTCTAAAGCTTTGGGCAATCACTTTTGTAGTGCCTTTGCTCGTTACACTCATAGTAGATGATGTCTTTGTTGTTTGGCTTTCTGTATCCTGAAGAGCCTTCAGATATTTTGTGTCCAGAGGAGGATTCTGACCTTCTGTATCTAGAGGAAGATTCATTCTGATTTTCTGATCTTTTGGGATTCCTGAACTTCCTTTGCCTCTGCTTCCACAGTTGGTTCACCCTTCTAGAGAGAAGAGACAATTCATCTTCTTCTGATGAGGATCCATCAGAGGTTTCTTCCACAGCCTGCAAAACTTTGGAGTCAAATTTTCTTTTAGATTTTAAAGTTAATGGCTTACCTTGCTTTTGAGGTTCATCTGCTTCTAGCTCTATCTCGTGACTTCTGAGGGAGCTGACACGTTCCTCCAGAGAGATTTTGTTGAGATCCTTGGCTAGCTTTAGCGCTGTAACCATTGGCCTCCACTGTTTTGGCAAGCTTCTGATGATCTTCTTAACGTGATCAACAGTGGAATATCCTTTGTCAAGAACTTTTAGACCAGCAACAAGAATTTGGAATCTTGAAAGCACAACTTCTATTGATTCACTATCTTCCATCTTGAATGCCTCATACTTCTGAATGAGCGCCAGGGCTTTTGTTTCTTTGACTTGAATGTTGCCTTCATGCGTCATTCTCAGAGAATCAAACATATTCTTGGCAGTTTCTCTGTTTGATATTTTCTCATATTCTGAATATGAGATGGCGCTGAGAAGAATTGTTCTGGCCTTGTGATGATTTCTGAACTCACGCTTTTGTTGATCAGACATCATTTTCCTGTCAATCTTCTGACCACGTCCATCCACTGGGTGCGTGTATCCATCAGTCACCATGTCCCACAGATCAGCATCATGGGCCAGAAAGAAACTCTCAATTTTGTCCTTCCAGTAGTCAAAGTTCTCTCCATCAAAGACTGGAGGTTTGTCACTGAATATGTCCCTTTCTTCATTGCTGATGTTTTGACTTGGTCCTACCATTGTGTTTTTCTAACGCTGGATCTTGTACTAACATGGTTAAGTGTTAAAGCTCAGAACCAGGCGCTCTGATGCCAATTGAAGATGTGAAAAACACAAGAAGGGGGGGCTGAATTGAAAAACTTAAATCAAAAGGCTTAACAACACAATATTTTTATCCTGGTTCGTTTGATCTCAAACTACTCCAGTCCACCCGTCAAGGTGATTTCGCCTCTCTCCAACGAGGTCTTAATCCACTATTCTCAAAGGATTACAACAGCTACTTTAACAATTGTTAAAGTCTTCTTGAGTACAACCACAATCCGGTTAATATCAATGAACTTCTTTTACAAATGATTTGAACAAGTGTGTGTTGTTGTTTTCTTACAAAACTGTATATCACAACTGTGATAATTACACAAAATAAGCTTGGAATAAAATGAATTTGCTAAAGCTTTGAATATGCGTGGTTTGGATAGATTGGCAAATTTTGAGTGCGTACGTACGTGCTTCTTTTCACAAGCAGACCTGTTTATATAGACAAGCAAGGATATGTTGTCCATAAAGCAGGTTTAATGATAATAATGTACTTTCCTTTTGTAGAATATCTTTGTCTGAAGAAAGCCATTAGCGTTTAATTCTATCTTGAATGACCAGTAACACTTCAGAGTCTTCTTTACTGTATCTGCTGATAACGCTTCAGAGTGTTGATGACTTGGTAAAGATGTCTCTGATCAGAGTCAGAGTGAATTTTTTTAGGCGCAGATTTTGGTCATCAAGCTTCAGTGTATAATCTGGTAGCTTCAGCGTATAACACATATCTTTGATCTTCTGATGTTGATTCTATTCTGATGCTAATTCCATCAGAACTTCTGCATATACAAAAATAATTTTAAGGAGCATAATTTTTCTTTGTATATAACTTTGAAATAATTTATTCTTTGTATTTTGTTATCATCAAAACTCTAATCAAGGGCAGTAGAATCAAACTATGTTCTAACACAACAGACAGAATGAAAATAGGCCTATTAACAATCTTCGGGGAAATCTCGGGAGAGAAAACCCTTCCACTTCGGGTAACCTTGTTGGTCCCGACAATGTTATTGACATTAGCATCAGCCTCTTCATGTTTTAGATCTTGTTTGATGCCATGATAGTACACATCGGCACCATAATGCTAGGGGACAGCTTTGTCCGAGGCATACGGGACAGGACCAAGAAAAGTGATTATTAGCGGAGTGACTATTGGAACAGATGTAATCCTAACAGGTCTTCTCGAGGAGACCTTGGAAGGATTGGCGGACATGGTTATAATAACAACGTCTTCAAATGGAACAACGGGAATCAAATTTTTCTCGAACAAAATTTCTTTGCTGTCCATCAGCCGTTGAACACCTGATTTCAGCAAATGGCAACCAAAAGGCAGAAATGAACACATGTGGCAACCTTCACCACAACCCAGAAATAAACCGACTGACAACAAATTCTTCTTAACCATCATAAGAGGAGTAGAAACTTCATCCACCAAGGTCACAAATAAGTCGGTATCAACAACATTAACTCCACCACCGTGCTTAGGCATGGGAGCAGTTATGACATTGGGCTTTTCCGGAGCATCGAACTCAATTTCCTTGGCTTTGATCAGATTTTGTACCTTATTTCTTAGAGCCCAGTAGTCGTTGGTATCGTGTCCAGGACTCTCAGAATGATAGGCACACTGAGCATTTGGATTATATCGGGGAGATATGGTGTTCGGATTCTTGGGAGCCTCTTTCAAGATCGCCAAATTAGATCTCAACAGATGGGGTAGAACTTCAGCCAACGTCATATTTATCCGGGTAAACTGACGTTGTGGTCTTTCCACCCTTTGTTGATTGTTGGGTTGTGGAGCTGCTGCAGGCCTAGGTATCATTACAGCACTTACCGTCTAACAGTGTTCAGCTCTGCTTTGGCCTCTCGGGCTATAGATGGCACTAGCTTCCTTCTTTACCGAACTCAAAGAGGAATCCTTCTATATCTTTCTGCTCCGAATCCCGGCTTCTACTCTCTCTCCGGTTAGAATCAGCTTGGTGAAACCGGATGACGAGCTGCCGATCAAATGATTAAAGAACGGACCAGATAGCGTCCCTAGAAACATGTCGACCAACTCCCTATCAGACAACAGGGGTTGGACTCTTCCAGACAAGTCTCTCCACTTCTGTGCATAGTCCTTAAAGCCTTCACTTGCACCCATGGACATACTCTGGAGTTGAGTACGAGTAGGAGCAAGGTCGGCGTTGTATTGATACTGCTTATAAAAAATAGCAACCAGATCTTCCCAATTTCGGACATTGGCTCTCTCCAGCAGGTAGAACCATTTAAGCTGAGTCCCTAACAGACTGTCTTGAAATAAGTGAACCCACAAATTTCTATCAGCGGTGTGGGGCTGGATATTTCTGACGTAGGAGCGGAGATGGATTTTTGGGCAAGACACCCCATCATACTTTGCAAAAATTGGAGCCTTGAACTTCTGCGGGATGACCACTCCCGACACCAATCCCAATTCTTCTAAATCCAACCCAGGTATCCTTTAGACCTCCATAGCACTCAGACGGTCTTCCAACTGCTTGTACCTATCCTCAGTAGGAGGATATTGCTCATCATTGCAGTCGGTATCATTGTCATAAATTTCAGGACTGGGGTCCTTCTCCCTTGTCTCTTCTTCTTGATTCTCCCCTTCTTTGGATGAAGAGGTTAGATCGACTTGCTGCTTCAACATCCCCCTAAACCTTCTGCCCATATTCAGAATACCGGCAACCTTCTTCTTTTTCTTATTCTCCTTCAGGATGAGGGCTTTCAGATCCTCCTTCCCTTTTTCCAGATTTATGAACATCTACTGGAACTGGGCGTTTTGTGCCTGAAGATCATTGATGCTTTGTTCGGAAGACATTTCTGCTGAAATGAACAGCAAAGAAGATGAGAAACCTGTAATGGTACATTTTCATGCAATGCTATGAATGGGATGTGTATGCCATGATTTCAAAGACTTTGGGAATTTTAAATTTGCGAACCAAAATGAAACAAAGATTTTATTAGTAGAATTCAAAGTTCAATTGCCTTTTAGGCATTACAATTAAAAACAATTCTAAAAACTAGAAAAATCAAAATTCCCATGGATGCTTCCTCTTCGTGCCGAGATAGACATTAAGTCCTCTTTCCTCATGGAGCTGCTTTGTGAGCTCTAAAACCTTCCCCCCTGGGCATAAAACTGATCCCTGTAAGTATCTCGCTCTTTCTTCAACTGAATCCAAGATCAGTGGGCATATCAGGATGGAGAATCGTGTAGGGAATACCCCCTTCTGTAGTGGGTTCCACAATCACTGGCAGAACGACCATATAGGGCATCATAAGTTTCTAGGCGCGAGCTCGTACCCATTGGAGATAAGGTTCCATAGGAATGGAAGCCTTTGGCCCCAAAGCCTTGGCACCAGATCTGTTTACCATGCTCCAAGCTTGTATGAACCTCTGGTGATACCCTTGAACATTATCCTCATAGTTAAATACAATGCCCTCGATAAGTAACTCATGGCGACCATCCCTTCGAGCGTAACCAAATTGTCGCAGAGCTAAACAAGGATTGTAGGTTATGCCCCCTCTGATGCCAAGTAATGGGACATTAGGGTACTCCCCACATCGGTCAATAATAGCAGTGTCTCCCATAGTTCAGGAACACCAGAGAATATCCGTGTGAGCGAGTGACATTATCCTTTACGACCAACCCAAACCTTCTTCATTTTTCAGTACGGACTTAGGGAGGTGAGAAATAAACCACCTTGACAGCAATGGCATGCAGCACATAAGAACCCCTCTTCTCTTCATGGTACGAGTACGAAGAGCGTGCAAGATATCTCTAAGCAAGGTAGGCACAGGGTTGCGAGAAAGGAAGATCTTGATAGCATTCACATCTATGAATAAATCTGGATTAGGGAATAGTACTAACCCATATATTAGAAGGGCCAAGACCTCCTCAAAAGCCTGAAAATCCATATCATCCCAAAACAGCTGAGCCTTGTCTATCAGGAACTTGGCTAGGAAACCCTTGACTCCGCTTCTTGTTTCCCAATTGGATACCACATCGGCCCGTTTCAGATGCAAGGATGAGGCAATGACTTTTGGCTTAGGAACTTCTTCCAGACTTGTGAAAGGCAATTATTCAAGAATGGGTATATCCAACAGCTGAGAGAATTCTTCCATGGTAGGCACCAACTGATAATCTGGGAAGGTGAAGCAGTGATGCTTGGGATCAAAGAACTGAAAGAGTACACTCATCATCTTTTCATCAAAGTTTGAAGTAACCAGGTTGAGAAGTCAACCATGTCTATTAGTGAACGCAAAAGTTTCAGGAACCCTTGATACTAACTCCTTGAGCTGGGGAGGTATTCTCACAAAGCTTATTTGGATAGTGTTTCTACGAGCGAAAGCCATGATCTGCAAAACAGAACAAAGATAAATTCCCTTGGTCCTTGAAATGATTAGTGTAATAAGAATGGATGCTATGTTATGATGCATGATGTTATGTTTAAACAGAATAAATCACACACAATCAAAGCACACAATAGACCTTAGGTTCAAAGGCTTGCATGAGGTTAGAGGTAAGTACCCTCTTGAAGTTTAGTTGGTTTCAGACTTGTCTTAGAAAAGTAACTGGGTTCTAAAGATTCTCAATATCAGTGATCATCCTTTATCAAGCATTGTTTCAGCTCAGGCAATCTTTTCTTGCAGCCGAAATATCCCGAAAGTTTGATCTCAATGAGTGTAGCATCGAGTATCAACCAATCCTCAGCTTTATACCGAGGTCGGCTATCTCACTACTTTCTAATGGCTAAGTTTGTTCAACTAAGGTTCTAAGGTCCGTTAGTGCTTCACGACACCACGCGGCGGCCCCGTATTCTCCTCGTTTCCACACGAAGGATACCGATACCAACCAAAGTGTCACACCAACACAACCATCGCTTAAACCATATCGGTATATGCCATACAGTCTCCACGATCTCTTATTGTTTACCTAAAAAGTGCCCCAGATCCGGGTGTAGGATCTTTAACAATGCCCAAGCAAAACCCTTTAAGAATAAAGCAGACAAAACAAACAAGAAAGCAAAAAATGACCTAGATCCTAAGGTATACCCCACTTATTTTAGTCCCCAACAGAGTCGTCAGTTTTGTGATACGGTGGCAGAACCGACTGTTATACTGGTTTGCATTTTGTATTCACAAATGTCACGGTAAGCAAGAGTCGCCACCGACTATTATTTTATCCAACTAAGGACAAGGAAAAAGAACAGAAAAAACCTTTTCCGAGAATGTTTCTGAGTACATGGGGTAGATTATAGAAAGGGAAGGTGTTATCACCCTTTCTATCCGTGGTTTTCCACGGGCTCTTAGGTACTTGCTCATTTTGAAATTGCATGTGTGTGTTCGCTTTGAAAAGGTTTTACTTCGTGATGACTCTTGTATCAGTCCTCAAGAGTGTGACGAAGTAGTTTAAAAAATTGTTTTGGAAAGTGTTTGTGTGAAAAGTTTTGTTTGAGCAAGTACCTAGGAACTAATCTACCTACTCGAAAAAAGTTTGTTCGTTTTCCTTTAGACAACGCTATCCTATTATTAAGGAATAGGTAGCACCATCATTTGATTTTAAAGGGACGTTTGAAGGGACGAAATCGTCTCTGAAGGCAACAAGTAGAGATACCTTAGCATTTTGAAGGGACTTTCGTAATAAGATCAATTCATAGGCAACTCGAGGGACAAGTAGGGACTATGATCTTTATGACGACTTTGAATCGTGGGTCCTTGCTAAGATATCCTTACATTCGAGGGACACGACCATTATTTCCGAGGCAACCGAGTGGAGTAAACCCTAGGAGTGAACATGTGCAAGTGTATTTTTCAGTTAATTATCTTTGCACAATTAGGGTTTTCTACTGTTTTAATTTCATTTATGTTTTGCATGCAAGCCTATTGTCCATACATCTAACAGGTAAATGGTTACGAAAATTAAAGTGCGAGAAGTTAGAGTCCTAACTATTACATGGCTTTGGGCAGATACATAATTATTTTAACTGAAAATAAAATGCGGAATTTAAAAAAAACTAATTACTATTACAAACTCTGAGCAGTTACAAATAATGAAAAAGGAAAATTAAAAGCGCACGGCAAATTAAATGCGAGAAATAATTAGACGACCTTAAAATCTAAATTGAGAAAATATTTATGTTATTTTTAAGGAAAAAATTAGGTTAAGTATAAAATTAAACACTAAATCTAATTATTTTGAATTATAATAAAAAGACATTAAATTACCCTAATTTAATTAAACTAATTAATTAAAAATATTCTTATGAAAAAGAGATTTTTTATGTTTTTTTGGTGATTTTTTTATTAAATGAAAAAAAAATGGTGTTATTAAAAAAAAATTAATAAATAAAAGAAAAAGAATTAAAAAAAAAAGAGTAAGAAATCGGGCCTGCATAAGCACCCAGGAGGGGTGTTTTTGGAATTTTTGTCCAAGCCCATTATACTGAGACCATGTCTGCGCCAAATCCAGTGTGTTTGTCTTCTGATGGTCTATCGTGGATGTTCAAAGCTGGGGCGTAGGATCTGCATGGTAATGAATCCAGGGGACGAGATCCAAGGGCGTGTGGTGGTCCTCAGAACATGACATGCAATAGATCTGGGATTGTAGTTTCAGAAAATGCAAAAGGCCTGGACCTGGGATCGAACCCAGGTCTTGACCTGGGATCGAACCCAGGTCCTCCCTCTCACATGCCTTCTTCCCTTGCCATCTGCGCTAGTGTGTTAGTCATGTACATAATCAAACAAAATAAATATAATACAAACTGATGACTTGGCCTAAGAAAAATGCGCGAATTTCAAATCATGCACATATGCACTGACACGCCTTCATCCTCTTACCCAGGGACTGTTGTCTTAGAGGGAACTATTACCCAGTTCTGTGATATGGTAGCAAAACCGACTGTTATACTGGTTTGTGTTTTGTATTCGCAAATGTCGCGGTAAGCAAGAGTCGCCATTGACTTTTATTTTATCCAACTAAGGAAAAGGAAAAGGAACAGAAAAAACCTTTTTTAAGAATGTTTCTGAGTACGGGGGGAAGATTATAGAAAGGGAAGGTGTTAGCACCCTTTCTATCCGTGGTTTTCCACGGGCTCTTAGGTACTTGCTCATTTTGAAATTCCCTATGTGTGTTGGTTTTGAAAAGGTTTTACTTCGTGATGACTCTTGTATCAGTCCTCAAGAGTGTGACGAAGTAGTTTAAAAAATTGTTTTGGAAAGTGTTTGTGTGAAAAATTTTGTTTGAGCAAGTACCTAGGAACTAATCTACCTACTCGAAAAAAGTCTGTTTGTTTTCCTTTAGACAGCGCTATCCTATTATTAAGGAATAGGTAGCATCATCGTTGGATTTTAAAGGGACGTTCGAAGGGAAGAAATGGTCTCTGAAGGCAACAAGTAGAGATACCTTAGCATTTCGAAGGGACTATCGTCATAAGATCAATTCATAGGCAAATCGAGGGACAAGTAGGGACTATGATCTTTATGACGACTTTGAATCGTGGATCCTTGCTAAGGTATCCTTACATTCGAGGGACACGACCATTATTACCGAGGCAACCGAGTGGAGTAAACCTTAGGAGTGAACATGCGCAAGTGTATTTTTCAGTTAATTATCTTTGCACAATTAGGGTTTTCTACTGTTTTAATTTCATTTATCTTTTGCATGCAAGCCTATTGTTCATACATCTAACAGTTAAATGGTTACGGAAATTAAAGTGCGAGAAGTTAGAGTCCTAACTATTACATGGGTTTGGGCAGATACATAATTATTTTGACTGAAAATAAAATGCGGAATTTAAAAAAAACCTAATTACTATTACAAACTCGGAGCAGTTACAAATAATGAAAAAGGAAAATTAAAAGCGCACGGCAAATTAAATGAGAGAAATAATTAGACGACCTAAAAATCTAAATTGAGAAAATATTTATGTTATTTTTAAGGAAAAAATTAGGTTAAGTATAAAATTAAACCCTAAATCTAATTATTTCGAATTATAATAAAAAGATATTAAATTACCCTAATTTAATTAAACTAATTAATTAAAAATATTTTTACGAAAAAGAGATTTTTGATGTTTTTTGGTGATTTTTGATTAAATGAAAAAAAAAATTTGGTGTTATTAAAAAAATATAATTAATAAATAAAAGAAAAAGAATTAAAAAAAAGAGTAAGAAATTGGGCTTACATAAGCACCTAGGGGTTGTGTTTTTGGAATTTTTGTCCAGGCCCATTATACTGAGCCCATGTCTGTGCCAAATCCAGTGTGTTTGTCTTCGGATGGTCTATCGTGGATGTTAAAAAGCTGGGGCGTGGGATCTGCATGGTAATGATCCAGGGGACGAGATCTAAGGGCGCGTGGTGGTCCTCAGAACATGACATGCACTGGATCTGGGATTGTAGTTTCAGAAAATGCAAAAGGTCTGGACCTGGGATCGAACCCAGGTCCTCCCTCTCACATGCCTTCTTCCCTTTCCATCCGCGCTAGTGTGTTAGTCATGTACATAATCAAACAAAATAAATATAATACAAACTGAGCACTTGGCCTAAGAAAAACGCGCGAATTTCAAATCGTCCACTCATGCACTGACACGCCTTCATCCTCTTCCCCAGGGACTGTTGTCTTAGAGGGAACTTTTACCTAGTTCTGTGATACGGTGGCAGAACCGACTGTTATACTGGTTTGCATTTTGTATTCGCAAATGTCGCGGTAAGCAAGAGTCGCCACCGACTTTTATTTTATCCAACTAAGGAAAAGGAAAAAGAACAGAAAAAACCTTTTTTGAGAATGTTTGAGTACGGGGGGTAGATTATAGAAAGGGAAGGTGTTAGCACCCTTTCTATCCGTGGTTTTCCACGGGCTCTTAGGTACTTGCTCATTTTGAAATTGCCTGTGTGTGTTTGTTTTGAAAAGGTTTTACTTCGTGATGACTCTTGTATCAGTCCTCAAGAGTGTGACGAAGTAGTTTAAAAAATTGTTTTGGAAAATGTTTGTGTGAAAAGTTTTTTTTTGAGCAAGTACCTAGGAACTAATCTACCTACTCGAAAAAAGTCTGTTCGTTTTCCTTTAGACAATGCTATCCTATTATTAAGGAATAGGTAGCACCATCGTTGGATTTTAAAGGGACGTTCAAAGGGACGAAATGGTCTCTGAAGCCAACAAGTAGAGATACCTTAGCATTTCGAAGGGACTATCGTCATAAGATTAATTCATAGGCAACTCGAGGGACAAGTAGGGACTATGACCTTTATGATGACTTTGAATCGTGGGTCCTTGCTAAGGTATCCTTACATTCGAGGGACATGACCATTATTTCCGAGGCAATAGAGTGGAGTAAACCCTATGAGTGAACATGTGCAAGTGTATTTTTCAGTTAATTATCTTTGAACAATTAGGGTTTTCTACTGTTTTAATTTCATTTATCTTTTGCATGCAAGTCTATTGTCCATACATCTAACAGTTAAATGGTTGGGGAAATTAAAGTGCGAGAAGTTGGAGTCCTAACTATTACATGGCTTTGGGCAGATACATAATTATTTTGACTGAAAATAAAATGCGGAATTTAAAAAAAAACTAATTACTATTACAAACTCGGAGCAGTTACAAATAATGAAAAAGGAAAATTAAAAGCACGCGGCAAATTAAATGCGAGAAATAATTAGACGACCTAAAAATCTAAATTGAGAAAATATTTATGTTATTTTTAAGGAAAAAAATTAGGTTAAGTATAAAATTAAATCCTAAATCTAATTATTTTGAATTATAATAAAAAGACATTAAATTACCCTAATTTAATTAAACTAATTAATTAAAAATATTTTTATGAAAAAGAGATTTTTGATGTTTTTTGGTGATTTTTGATTAAATGAAAATAATAATAATTTTTGGTGTTATTAAAAAAATATAATTAATAAATAAAAGAGAAAGAATTAAAAATAAAAAAAAAGAGTAAGAAATTGGGCCTGCATAAGCACCCAGGGGGTGTGTTTTTTGGAATTTTTTTCCAGGCCCATTATACCGAGCCCATGTCTGCGCCAGATCCAGTGTGTTTGTCTTTTGATGGTCGATCGTGGATGTTCAAAGCTGGGGCGTGGGATCTGCATGGTAATGAATCCAGGGGACGAGATCCAAGGGCGCGTGGTGGTCCTCAGAACATGACATGCACTGGATCTGGGATTGTAGTTTCAGAAAATGCAAAAGGTCTGGACCTGGGATCGAACCCAGGTCCTCCCTCTCACATGCCTTCTTCCCTTACCATCTGCGCTAGTGTGTTAGTCATGTACATAATCAAACAAAATAAACATAATACAAACTGAGCACTTGGCCTAAGAAAAACGCGTGAATTTCAAATCATCCACTCATGCACTGACACGCCTTCATCCTCTTCCCTAGAGACTGTTGTCTTAGAGGGAACTTTTACCTACGGCCAAACTCGTCACTATAGGCTATAGTGGCGGTTTTTAAGCGTGGCTACAAACCTGCAAATATAAAAAATATAACTCAAGCAATATAAATCCCATCCAACGCCATGGATAGATTGCAAACCAGTCCCTGCACATGAAGAGGTCCGGCCTAATTTTTCTTCTAACTAGGGTTCCCTAAATTGGAGCTCTGGAACCCTAGCCATGGCAAATGTCTATTCCTACACTTAAACTTCAATCAAACCCATCCAATACATTGCAAATACGATAATAAGCACAACCATACAATTAAAACATGTTTATGATGCAAGAATCATGGTAATCGATTTTGGAAAGAAAGACAAATTACGATGATCATACATCATGATTTTGGGCTTGTGGAGACTTGGTGATGATTGCAATCGCTTCAGAGGATGCCCAGGAACACGATTTGACCTTTAACACGTCTTGAATTGGCCTGTGGAAGAAGATAGGTCTCTCAGTTTTGAACAAAAATTTTGAGTTTTGTTTCTTGCTTTGGAGGCAGGCTGCGCACAAAAATCCTTCCCCTCTAGGGTTAGAATGATCTTGTATATATGTGAGAATCAAATTAGGTCCATAAAATTGGAATGAATCCAAAGAATAATGAATTTCAATTCTTGCATCCAATCTTTCCAAATGTAGAGATTTCTTCTTTTTTCAACCTTGCACGTTTTTCTTGGCTATTGACAGCATATAAGATCTCCATTCAATACAAAAATCATTCCTAAAATAACTCATGATTTACTTGGATTTATTTGATTTTTAAATGAATAAAAATCAAAATAAATTAAATAAACAAACAAATAAAGCATGGAGGGTCCCATAGGTCGTGGGCCATGCTATGATTGATATTCAATCTTGAAAATTTGGGCCCATGTGGACAAAGTGCAATTTTGGGCATTGTTGACTTTGTGCAAATTTCCAAAAAATGGCCAACTTTGACAATGCATATCTCTCTCAATTTTGACCCTAAGAAGGTGTTCTTGGACTTTTTAGAAATCTTAAGATGTCCCCTAAGCAACACTTTTGGTCTCATCTCAATTGGGTCTTCCATGTTTATGTAAGAAGCTTTGACCCAAAAGGTGTCTTTGTTGACTTTTCAAAAGGACCTATAATGTAGAAATTCATATCTTTTTATGGGTGCATTTTTCGAACTTGAGGGATGAAGATGAGTTGTAGGGAATTGGATTATCTTCAAAATGAGCCTTGGATGAGAAATGTTTGATAAAGTATGAGAAAGTTATGCCGCGTCAAAGTTTGGTTGACTTTTCCTAAGAAACCCTAATTTAGCAACTTTTGAGTTTTGATGAGTTAGGAGCATTCCTTGGGGAATAATGATCAACCCTTTATCAAATGATGAATATCACTTCAAAATGTTGATGTTGACCAAAAATCTTGAAGTTTGACTGTATGTGGGCCATAGTTGACTTTTAACCTAATATAGTCGATTCTCAAGCATCTGAGCAGTTGACTGAGCAAACTTCTTGTGCAAGGCTTGAAATTTGACATGGATGGTCTTGAGAACATATTAGGACCATGGAGAGCATATGAGGTCTTTGGAGTTCATCCATCTTGATGAAAATGGAAACCCTAATTGGAGGTTCATTGTTTTAGGAGGGAGTTTGTCTGGCAACTCTTGGACATCCTTGAGCAAGTTGAGTATCTCAATGAACATATATTGAGTAAAGTGAGAGAGTAAATTTTGGGGTACAACACTTTTGATCGTTCATTATTCAGTTGTTGAACTTTAAGTTGATTATTATTAAGTATGTGTTGTTTTGAAGTTGTTGTAACGATGATTAAGATGTTATTAAGAATTCCGCTGCATAGATGTTTAAATTGTTGAATTAAGAGATTAATTTGTTGCGATGATGGTTCCTCCAATGTTTTAAAGTGTTACGTATCCACAATGAATGCAATGAGTTTTTAATGATGAATTTGTGGCATCCTGATTCATTTGCATGAATGTTTATAACTCTGATTTGTTTATATAATTGCCGGGTAGAATTGGGGTGTTACACTTCTCGGGAGGGAACCCAAATGAAATCTTATAACATCAATAGTCCATTGAGGGGCCAACATAAAATCCAATTTTAGGTAAGATCTGCTGAGGATAACAATCATGCTCAGTTGGAAATACCTAAATCAAGGCTTAGTTGGGACCACTGGGGAACATCGCAATGTGATAACATTTGCAAGACATACCACATATCTTGACAAATCTGGATTATCCTTGGACCTAATTTTAGGTGCCTCAAGTTTACTACTGATAAATTGCATGATGCACATCATAAATGGACAACAGTTCTTGCGAATAAACTTCAATTTATTAAATGCCAAAATTTTCATGGTTTATGAGATGAAATCATCTCAATAGGATTTTTCATAAAAATCTGACATCCAAAATTCCCTAGTGTCTTCAAACTCTTAGAGAGATTTTCCGAATATAGACGTGACTGCTCCAGACCGACTGTATTTGGCAACACAGGGTCTTCAAACTTTACCCTATGAGGGTAAACAAACTATGAAAACATCAACTGGGAAAGAAACATGCCTATGCTTAAGGTCTTCAAGCAACATGCCCTTGGATATGATGATTCTTTGAAATGATTTGGCAATTACTCAACTGAGTTTCAGGCCTCAAAAATTCACCATTGGTGCTTATATGTAAGCTTCCTTGATATTAACAAAATGTTTGCAAGCAGAAATTGTTAATTATGAGAATGAAAGTTCTAATGCAACACACATGTTAGTCTTGAAGTTTATTGAAAAGATGTCGCTAAACCTTAAGAATAAATCACTAGCTAGGATGTGACATTTATTTTTGAATGAAAGATAACAAAAGCATATGACACCAACACAAATATTTAGAAAAACACATGGGAGTCGGGAAACACTATCTCGTTGAAGTATGCTCTCGAAATAAACCCTGCTTCATTTAGGACTTTTGAGGGTTGTAACGTGGTTTGGTTCACGGTTTTCAGAAGAAAAAAAACATTTTAAGGCTCAAAATTTATTTAAGCTCACCCATTCTTCGTGATGTTCTCCAGTCCTACATTCAGTTAATTCAACATGAGTGTTCATCTTTAAAAAAAGGATCTTTGTGATGGATAAGGAACCAATGAAGCTTTTAGAGTAGTAGTCACCCTTTTTTTCTTCGTGTTTGCAGTCACACGAATTTGTTCTTTGCTGAGGACTTTTACTTTATAGTGCTTTCTTTATAATCCTTTTTCGCTTTTCACTTTTTCTATTGATTTCCCTAACTTTTTCTTGGACTATTTTTTTTAATTGATAGTCTAGCATGATGCCCTAATTTTTTCCTAAGTCACTTGACTTAGCGGGCTTTTTTATTTATTTGAACAAATCGTGCGACATTGACTTGTCTTGATCTGTTAAGAGGGTTATGACTGCCTCGTTTCTTGGAAGATGAAGGATAACCATTGTGGTTTCACATCTTCTAGCCTTATGATATCTGAGGTATAACCATTATGGTTGATTTTCGAAAGTGTCTTCCCTTTTTTTTGAAGTTTGAACACTCGGTCTAATTAAATGAAGACTGCCTTATCCCAGGTTAAAATGTAAGGTTTTTTCGTATAGAAAAGAAAATCCTACTTCAAGGTTCAAATGGGTTAACAAGGGATTATATTCCTTATATCTTTGGTGTTAAGGGATTTGAAACAATGTAATTATATCATCAGCAGAATTTTATTCAAAAATATTCAACCAGAAATTTTGCATTTTTCAAATCATCATCCTCCCTCAAATTTCTCCCTAACCGAGAGAATTGGAAACAAGTTGGTATCATAATGTAGAAAAATATAAATTTGAAAGAAAATATGAGTGAAATGAATGGAATTCTTCAAGACAGACATATTCATTGTATTAATATTAGAACTCAAATGAAAACCAGTTCTTACATGCAAACATTGCATTGATAAACAAGAAAAATGCATAAAAGAAACTAAAGACTACCAATGTTGAGCAAAAACTCCAATTCCGTCCTTCTGGTGCAAACATGATAACCTTTGAATCAATTAGGTCTTGGACTTTATGCTTCAGAATATTACAATTCTCAGTTGAGTGTCCAAGTGTCCCGGAGTGGTACTCGCATCTGGCGTTCATGTTGTAATCCAGAGGAATAGATGATATGGTAGGTCTAGGTTCCCTTAGTTGGACCAAAGAATCCTTGAGCAACTGAGTGAGCAACTAACTATAAGTCATAGGAATCGGGTCAAACTTTCTTGGTGCCCTTCTTTGTCCTTGTTGTCACTGCTGTTGTAACTGATAACATGAGTTGTAGGAGTTAGATTAACCACTAGAATGACAGAAGAAACCTGCTGATGCTGATGACTGTTTCTTCCTCTGGATGTCCTCTGCCTTCTTTACGAAAAAACGTTAGAATCCTGTTCTTTCTTCTTGACACTACTGGTTGAACCACCATCTACAGATAGACGCCCTTCACTGACAGATTTTTCTAAGCAGATACCAATGCTCACCATTTCAATGAAGTCGTTGGGATCACTTGTAACCATCTTATAATAGTAGAAATAACTCATAGTTTTTAGAAAGATATTGGTCATATCTTTCTCTACCAACGAAGGGATAACTTGGGTGGCTACTTCTCGCCAACATTGAGCGTACTCCTTAAAAGACTCCTCATCCTTTCGAGACATAGCCCTAAGTTGATCACGGTCAGACGCCATGTCTATATTATACTTGTACTGCCTAACAAATATCTCATTGGGGTCGTTGAAAGTTTTGATCTAGGAGCTATCTAATCTCATGTACCACTTAAGAGAAACACTAGTCAAACTATCTGGAAAGTAATGAATCAGCAAGCGGTGATCATCAGTGTTGGATGACATATTCCTAACATACATTATCAAATGCGTTTGAGGACAAGAATTTCCCCTGTACTTCTGAAATTCCGGGACTTTAAATTTGGCAGGAACCTTGACATTAGGGACAAGGAAGAGATCACTGATATTCTTACCAAAAAGTTCCTTCCCTTGGAAGGCTTTCATCTCCTTATGCAACTCTTGAAATTGGTCCTGAAAATCATCCATGCGATCATAAATACCCAAGCTCTCACTTGGTGAAGCAGCAAAATGGTAAATTTGATCATCAATAACAGGGGTAGCATGCACAATAGGAGGTGCAGTAACCATAAAAGGTTGAGCAAGATTAGACACTTCAATAGTTGGATTATAACCTTTAGGGACAAAGTTCATAGGCATATCCCAAGGATAACCACAAGGAATATGATATTGAGCAGTAGTACAAACATGAGTAATGGAAACAGGAACTGACAGTATCTCAAAATTAACATTAGCTTGTTGATGAGGTTAAACAATACAAGGAGAAGGATGAGGAGGTGGTGGCTGACTCTGATTAGTCACCAAAGATTCCACTAGAGCATTAAGTTTTTCCATTCCAGATCTTAAAGTAGTTACCTCTTCGTGGAGCTCACGATTTTCTTGTTCAAGGTTTTCCAACTTTCTCTGGTAATTCTCTCGATTATTGTATTGATGCGACAGTTTGACTGAACGAAGACCAAGGGAATTAAGTAAGAATTCTGAGAAACTTATGAAATGCAAAATTAAGTTCTAAAGGATGCACGTCATGCAATTCAAATTCCATGTTCCAATGTTTCCAAGAACTTATAGGCTTTAATTTCTATTATTAAGTTGTGGTGTCCTTCTTGACAATGTTCATTTCTTAGATGGATTAACAATTGCAATCAAAGAAAAGATACTTGGAAACTAAGGAACATGTGTGCTAAAATGACATTAAAATGTTATGTATGCAAGCATGTGGGATCAAGGTTCCATCAAGACTGTATATCAGCTGCATTATTTCTGAATATTCTGAACATAACAGGATCAAAGGTCTGGAACCAACTCAGAACACAAGAAAACCAAGTACCATGAGAATCAACATTTGTACTTGTAAGAATAATTCCAACCCTAACTTACATCTTGATTTTGGCTTGGGTAAGGTCAAAAAGTCCACAGAGTCTTGGGTCCACATGAGAATAATATCACCATAACACTAAACGTGCATAACGATAATATCCTAAATGAAACCTCCTTTGTGTGTGGCACACATGATCGCACTAGTAGGGTCTGCACCCAGTAGGCGTCATGACTCCACTATAGTCCTATGTGTTCCTAGGTGTTTCTCTCTGGCCTAGATACTGAGCCTTTTACCTCATAGTAAGTTCCCGCCCACCAAATAAACAGCAGAAAATCCAGCAACTAGCACAATATATATCCAGAATAATGGAAAGCAATAAAATGCAACGCATGTAAGAAATAAACAGTAAGTAAAGCATAAAGATAAACACCCAAAGAAAAAACAAACAAATTTAGGATTTGACCACTTAGAGATATTAATCCCCAGTGAAGTAGCCAATTTCCTGTAGCGGTAAAAAGTTGAGACTAAGCCATTGATTGACTTAACTCAAAGTGAAAGTCGCCACCACACTTTACTGTTTCCTAAATGAAAAGGGAAATGAGCGAATAAAACCCAAAAAAGAATAGATATAAAGGTACAGAGGTTAGTTATGCAAAAGGAAGGTATTAACACCCTAAACATCTGTTGTACTCAACAGGATCCACTATGTTTGATCTAATCAAAAGGGTGTGGTATGCATGTGTACATGAGGTATGTGAGGTCAAAACATGATCCGCAATGACCCATAATTCTCAATGACTCAAATTAAGAACTTTCATGTTGAGATGGAATTGAGATGATGCCTGGATCATAGTAAAAATAGACAAAGAAAAGAGCACCTTGAAACTGAAAGGTAACTTAGAGAAAATTTCTAAGTAAAGTCACCTTAACATCTTTGATTGCTTAACTTTGAACAATGATATCTTGATCATTAGTAAACCAAATGAGAAATTTTTTGAAGCTTTAGAAAGAGGGAAACTTTCTCTATATCTTTGATGTTGGTTGCAACTCAAAATTAAACTTGAATCCAAGAGAACTTTAGCTTGTAAAACATGAAGATGAAGTTGATTGAAAAACTTAAAAATTCTCTAAGCACTAATGTTCAAATCTGAATGAACATCAATCTTCTTTAACCAATAACTTGTTATACATGGACTCTTTAGACATAATTACTTCTACAAAGTTGTAGAGGGAATTATTTTCTTTATCTTGATCACAAGTTTGTAAATTTATGACCACAAATGAATGAGATACGAAGCTGCAAAGATGATGACATGAACACAAAAATTCCAATACTTAGAAAATTTTTCTAAGTTTCCAAGATAACTTATTTTGCAAAAAATCTCAAAATTAACCATTTCCTTTGACTTTCTTCAACCAATTACCATATTTTCTCATCTTTCAAACTTTGACCTTAGTTTTAACCAAAAAAACCTTTGGTCAAACTTTGACTTTTATGTTGAATTTTGATCAGATGTATTCAATCCCTCTCCTATCCATCCAATTTTAGTTATATGATGAAATGTGATGACCAATAAGGTGCATATAGATGCCTCGAATCAAGTAATGAACCATGGAAACATGTTTTGCTCAAAAAGTCAATCACAAATTAACTTTGACCAAAACCTTAGCCTAAAGCCAAAGGTTAGGAGATTGAGAACAAACCTCCAAACCTTAATTCCTTTGATGAATCTTGAGGAACTCTTGATCCCACACAATTGAATCAGTGAAATACATGCATGTGTATGAGAATAAGGCATAATCCTATTAGGATAAAAATAAAATAGGGCCGAAAGTTAGGGTATAACACTTGGGTTATTCTTTCATCTATTATACCTGAGGAACACCTCTCAATACAACTTCTGTGATCAAGGGATCATTAGCTTCCATCATTTCAATCCTTGGTTCGACAGCTTCACCCAAGCTTGGGGTGAGTTTCTAGGGTGTTTCTCACTGGTGAGGCCCCTTACGTTAGAGTCTGTCTCACTTTAACCAAGACGCTTATTCCCATCATAATAAATCGAGCTTTTTTTCTCTGAATAATGTGGCAATGAAGGAGTAAATATTATCTTTCATGGACTTGGCTATGAGGAAAGGTATAGTCCCCGAGGAGGTTCCCCCTACTGAGGTAAGGTAAGGTGAATTGATGTTTTTTCTATCATGAATGGGGTTGGCCAGGATGAGAGGAAATATATATTTGGTGATGTTGGAGTCTTAATGTTCTTTTTTTACATGTGTGATTGCGTTTTGCAGATAATATGTACAAGGTGAACAAGTTGAAGATGTTCTACGACCTTGCAAGTGCTCAGAGAATTCAAGTCATGGTGCCACCTCTGGTGACCATTGTTCATGCTCCGTCCCCTACTCATATCTCGGCTACTGAGACATCTGCTTCTACACTTGAGGTAGATCAACTTGTGGATGATGCAACCACTTTGATTATGGGGGAAATTCCCTTGCCATCAGTTTCAATTAAGAGCGGATGGGATGAAGATCAGCGGTCCCCTCAGGAAGAGGGTTCTCATAAACAATCTCATGTCACTAATTCCTCGGGGGAAGTAACTCCCTGCTTGGAAATGCCAAACTTCTTCTCTTCCTAGTTTTCTCTCACTCTTGAGGAGGCTGCCACATATATATTGGCGTCGAATTTATCCTTCATTCAAAATCTCCTTGAGGGGTACAAGATGGAACTCGTCTCTGAAATCACTCATATCATGTTCAAGGTTGTTTCTCTATTCTACCTTCTTTCTTTAGGCTAGAGAGACGTCTTAGCTCCAAGAAATCACACCAAGGAAAGGGATACTTAGAAAAGGAAATGTTAAGTTATACAACTGAGGTGCTCTACTCTCCAGGAAGAACTTGTTGCATTGTAGGAAAAGGTTAAGGTTAGCGAATATTTTTAAGATGAGGCAAAAATATATGACTCTCTTTCTATGACTCTCCCTCAATGTGGATGATAAGCGATATCAAGATGCTTAATGTTGTTGAGGAGAAGACTTGTTAGGTGGAGGACCATCAGAAAACTTTTCTTCAGGAATCTAAGGCTTATGCCAAAACCTTTAAAGCTCTTAAAGATAAGGTGGTTGGTCTTAGGTAGACGCTTCATGATTCCTTTCAACATACTATGCAGGTCATGTTTGGGGTTCGTACCAAGTCGTGGAGAAGGCAAAGAAGTTTTACCATAATGACATAATTTTGGTTGAGGCGCTAAACCCATTTCAGGTTGCTCTAGGGGTGACTCATGATGGTGATCCTGGTATCTCGGCTTTAAAAGCTTCAACTTTATTTTTCTTTTTCCTTTGTATTATCTTATTTATTGAAATGCTTCCCATGCTTTGGCTCCCTGGGTGTAACAATTATTTATATTTACGATAATGCTTTTACCTCAATGATTTGGGTATTATTTAGCTTGGAACTCTACACTCAACTCCATTTTATTTTTGTTGTTATGTCGTGCCTTTAATTATTTGCTAATTATTGTAACATCATAGGTTGCTTGTGATCTCTATAATGCAAAGTTTACCTATCTGGATGGCATTGACGATGTTCATCAGGGTAGCATGAAGTCTTCTCCACACCAGCTATGAAGTGGCATATATGTTCTTTGAGTTTCTAATCTTCATGATTTGTGGTTTGGTGTAATTGATGGTGTTAGCTACCTTTTTTGGTCACCATCTTTGATCGATGTGTTTAGTGAATTGCATGTGTTCCCCAAGGTGAGGCTTGATACCAACGAGAACAAAATAATGTGGTTATATGTGTGTACTGCACCTCGCATCACAAATACAATTCCAAAGCCAAGAGTAAGATGCTCATCCCTGCCCCTGAGGCTTAGCTTGGATCGAGGTGGACGTCTCCAGACTCCACCGCCTAACACTATTGGATTGGGTAGATCTGAAAAGGGGTGCACCAACTATGTAGAAATGTGTTTAGTTTATATCATACATGCATATATGTGTTTAATCTATAGCAGATGTGCATAAATCATGTTAGAAATGTGTTTAACTAGTATCATATACGCTTAAATGTGTTTAGTTTGTATAAGGTATGTAGGAATCATGCGAGGAACGAGCTTAAGTCATATCATATATGCAAACATATATTTATTATGTATCAGGTACACAATTATGCGTGTCATCTTTATTACCTCTGTCATGAGCACTCTAAAAGAAAGAAAGACAAATAAGTATACAACAGAGGAAGAAAAAGAAGATGTATAAATATTTATATTAATAATAAATTTAATTCTTTAAAAGAAACAATGAAATGACGAGATAGATAGACCTTCAATAGTAAACCTATTGAGAATGGATGACATCCAGGGTCTTTGGTATCTATCCTCATTTCGGGCTCTGGGAGTGCACTTTTTTCTTTAAGGTGTTTTCTTCTATTGAACGGGGCATCAAAGCTTCCCCCTTTACATTTTCTTGCTAGTGTACCGTTGGGTGGTCGGATTCATCGGGTACATAGCTTGAGGATGACCGATAAAACCTTAGAACCCCGTGGTTGCCTTTGTCCACTGCTTCGGTTAGGTGTCTTCTGACTATCGGGATAGAAAGTCTTGGCTCTCGTCTTACTTTGGAGTGGATATATACCTTTGACGATTGGCAGGTGGTTAATGATATGCTTATAGGAGATCTAGCCTTATGGTCGGCTTCCTCTGGACCCCAGATGATGGTTGGATGTGGACAATGTTCCCAGAGAGACCCGTCTCTCTGACCCATGGGGAAGGAGTTTGGATAGATCTCTTTGTCTAGTCTTTAATTTGGAACAAGGATGTTGGTCAAGAATCAGAGGAAATTGATGATCGATATCCTTGCAACCGGAGTTCGAGGGATCTTTCTCTACATTGATTCATAATCTTATTGATTCTCTCCATGGGATATTTTCTCTTTAAAAATTAGGCATTCCTGAATACTTTATAGGTATTGAAATTAAACACTTATCTACGGGGAATCTATTTCTCGCACAAACAAAATATATTTGAGATCTTCTCGCAAGAACTAATATATGTAATGTTAATGGTGTCACTACTCCAATTCTTAACAACTTCAGGCTCTGTAAACATGGATCTTCCTTTCTCCCTAATCCTCATTTATATCGTTCTATGGTAGGAGCACTTCAATATGTGAATCTTACAAGACCAGACATTGCTTTCAGTGTCAACAAAACGTGTCAGTTCATGGCTTCCCATCTAGAATCTCATTTTTCCAGCTGTCAAATGAACCCTAAGGTATTTGAGTGGCACCATCAACCATGGTTTCTTGTTGTATCCAGCTCCATCACGTGCAATTTCTTCCTTTGTGCTTATAGTGATTCGGAATGGGCAAGTGATTTAGTTGATTGTCGCTCTACATCAGGATCATGCATCTTCTTTGGTCTAAACCTTGTCTCATAGAGCTCCAAGAAACAATCCATTGTTTCTAGGTCAAGCACGTAGGCTGAATATCATGGCTTGTCGCACATGACATGTGACTTGCTGTGGTTAGAATTGCTTCTCACAAAACTTGGAGTTCCATTTCTTCTTCACGCGCTCTTGTGTGATAACCTCAGTGCAATTCTTCTACTACATAATCACATTCTTCATGCTTGAACCAAGCATATTGAGCTTGACATTTTTTGTCCATGGACGTGTTATTTCCAAACGCATGAAGATTCAACATGTCCTAAGTTCGTTTCAAGTTGTTGATACATTTACTAAACCTCTTGGCACTACTGCGTTCCAAGAGCTTCACACCAAACTCAAAATCGTGGTTTTTAACCTCTCCATGATCTTGTGGGGAATATTAGAAGAGAAACTTAGAATACCAGAAACAAGACACTGCACCATAATAGCCTATGCATGAAGCTCATACATGAGTACGTATAATCATATATGTGAATATAAGTAGCATAGGTAGAGCTGGAAAAACGGGTTACCCAACCCGCTTCGGGCCGGTCCGTGACGGGTTCGGGCCTTTGGTGGGCCGGACCTAAAAGCCCAAAATTTAAACGGGCTATAATTTGGTTGTCCAAGCCCGATCCTTCACGGGCTACGGTTATTCAGGCCAACCCGGATAATATTTATATTAATTTTGTATTAAAAAATTATTTTTTAAATTAATTAATTAATTAATTAATAGACTATAAACTAAAAAACTAAAATATATGACTATTGATCACTAAAAAGTATAAATCAATTACATTCATAACATCTAAGATAAAATATCATAAAAATAAATTATTTTAATTAAATAATCAAGATTCAAGTTGAAATATTAGTAATATAATGTATTATAAAATGGACATTAATTATATAATGTATTATAATTTTTTATTAAAATGGACATAGCAGTCAAATGTATAATAAAATGGACATTTTTATTTTATTAAAAAATAATATAGACATTAGTTGAATAATTCGATTCGTTTTACCGACTCTAAGTATATGCGAGTAAAGATAAATAAAACTCTATAAATATAAGAGCCATAATGCTCTAATAGATTAAAAATCAATGAATGCAATAGATAATGATCGATGTTCAAAACTCCATCTCTAGTTAATATTCGAATTTAATTTATCACAAGCAACTAGTCTAATCTATTCCACCGGGAAAAAAATGATTGTTGATAGTAACTATTTTTACAACACCATATCCTTAAATACTACTATTTTCTCCATTTTCATATAAGTGTTATTTTAACAAATAAAATTTATTTTAAAAAAATGTTATTTTTATTTTTTAATATAAAAATAATTATTACTTTTTCAATTATATTTTTTAATTATTATTCTTTACACAATTTTCAACATATTTATAATATTAATATAATAAAAAAACTTATATTAGACAAATCCAGTCCTTTTTTTTCTTCTGTCAAGCCACATCGAAGTCAAGTAACCATCACCAACTACTTGGAAATCACATTATTAGGTATTGTTAGGTCACTTAGCTATGTGAGAAAGAAAAAAAAACTTATATTTCGTCATCTAGATAGTAGATATATGACCCTCTTTTTCTTGGCTTTCAATACCAGTAATATTTTACAAGTTGCACCCACAAGAAAAAATGAAAAATATAGATACAGTACTATTAAGTTGTAGTATTAGCATAGGTTATAGATACATAGATGAATTAGTGATATGATTAGAACATAATATTGATAGGCCATGCATGGGTGGGACCGTAAGGAAAGGCAGGTTGTAGATAGGTCATAGATGTAGTATTGAGTTTTGACCAACCAAGTGTGCATTTTGGGTATATAGGACGTGCACTTCACACCATTCCACTACAAACGTAGCTTTTGCTTTTTTCAAAGCACTTTTCATAATCACGTCGCTCATCACGGATGGATATTGGATACACATGCCCCTATCTGTTTCCCATTGTCGTTTTGTATGAATTTGGTTTCTTTCTTTTCAAATTACAGTTTACAAGTATCAAATCAACTTTCCGTTTTTCTTCTTCGCGTTTTAATTCCGTTTTTAATAAGTGGAGTTTTTCTTTATGTTATCATTATTTATTTTTCTATTAAAATTTTCAATTTAATTTATATGTTATCAGTATAAATATTAGAATTAATTTAGATTTAATTAGATATTAGTTTATATTTAAGAATATCTTTTAGATTGTTTATATTTTTCTTAGAAGATATATATCTTAGATCTTCTTATATCTTTGTAGAAGATATATTTTAGATTTAATCTGTGTATATAAATAGCCTAGTGGAGTAGGTTATTGTAATTCATTGTAAATCATTATTTTTGAAGTTATCAGTAAATATTTTTTTTGCCTTTTATCTTTCTTGTGCTCCAACAATTGGTATCTAGAGCTCCGGTTCGAAATCCACGGGAAAAGAAGTATTGTGATTAAGAATTACAATATTCTGATTATGGGAGTTTTGAGAAAACCTTGATTTGGGAAATTCTGCATAAATTGCATAAGGTAGAAGATGAACGGAAACGGTGACGATATCCATTCCAAACTTCCAGTATTTGATGGCAAAAATTAGAATCGTTGGAAGATCCAGATGCGCGTGTTATTTGGCTCTCAAGATGTGTTAGAACTTGTTACTGATGGTTATAATCTGTTAGAAGAAGATACAACAGAGGTCCAGAAGATAGCACAGAAGGCGCTGAGGAAGAAAGATCAGAAAGCGTTGTTCTACATCCATCAATGTGTGGATGTGAATGTGTTTGAGAAGATTTCTGATTCTGAAACAGCAAAGGCTGCGTTGGACACACTGGTCAGATGTTACGGTGGTGACGCATGAGTGAAGAAGGTGAAGCTTCAGTCTCTCAGAAAGCAATATGAGAATCTCAACATGAAGGACAACGAGAAGGTTTCTGAATACATCTCTAGAGTGATTCTGATTACTAATGAGATGAAAACTTGTGGAGAAACTCTGTCTGAACAAGTAATTATTGAGAAGATCTTGAGATCTTTAACTTCTCAGTTTGATTACATTTTTGTAGCAATTGAACATTCCAAAGATCTGAGCACCATGAGAGTTAAAGAGTTGCAAAGTAGTCTAGAGGCGCATGAGTTGCGTATGACTGCAAGAACTTCTGAGAGGGAAGTAGAGCAGCAGGCTCTGAAAGTAACTTCTAGTAAGAAGCATCAGAAGCAGGCCTGGTCAGAAGCCAGGAAGAGAACTAATGGTGGTCAAAAGTCAGAAGCTTCAAACTCTGATAGACAGAAGAATGTCCAGAAGGGAAAGAAGAAGTCTGACAAGAAGAATGTTCAGTGTTACTGTTGTAAGAACTTTGGTCATTATGCAAGAGATTGTTGATCCAACAAAGAAAGGAAGTCAGAAGAAGAAAATATAGCAAGAGGATACTCTGATGATGAACCTGTGCTATTGTTGGCTTCTGAACCTGATGATCTGAATTCATCAGAATGGTGGTATATGGACACAGGGTGTTCAAACCATCTTACTGGGAACAAGAAGTGGTTGGTTGACTTTGACTTTGGGAAGAGTACAAAGATCAGATGTGCTGATGACAAATACCTCAATGCATAAGGTATGGGAAATGTAAGAATCATTCTAAACAATGGGAACGCAGTTGTGATCCAGAATGTTTGGTATGTACCTGGCATGAAAAGAAATCTGATGAGTGTGGGATAACTGGTTGAGAAAGGTTTTTCAGTTACCATGAAGGAAAATCTTCTGAAGCTGTATGCTTGTAATCAGAAGTTGATTATGAAGTCAGAACAGGGAAGGAATAGAACATTCAAGGTGAATGTTAGAACTGCTGACTCTGAATGTCTTAGTGCAACAAGTGTTGTCAAGGAGAGTGAGTTGTGGCACAGAAGATTTGGTCATCTGAATTTCAGAAGTTTAGGGCATCTGAAATCAAAGAATCTGGTACGTGGAATTCCTACAATCAAGAAGCCTGAAAATTCATGCAAGGTGTGTGTGATACGGTGGGAGAACTGACTTGGGTGTTTTGCGTTTTATCGCAAATGTTGCGGTTAGCAAGAGTCACCACCGACTTTTCTTTTATCCAAAAGGAAAGGTGAAAAAGCACAGGAAAGACCTTTGAGATTGTTTCTTGAGTTCAGGGGGTAGATTATGAAAAGGGAAGGTTTTAACACCCTTTTCATCCATGGTTTTCCATTGGCTCTTAGTTGCTTACTAGATCACTTGCTTTTGTTTGAAAATATGCTTTGTGTATTTTTGAAAGTATTTTGAAAAACGCGCCACTGTTTAGGAAAACTTTGTAATAGTTCTTGTTCGTAAGAACGTGTACAAAGTGTTGATCCTTTGAAAAATGTTTTCAAATTTGAAAGATGTTTTTGAAATGTGTGTGCTTGTTTTGAAAATAGAAAGGATATTTGTTTTGAAGTGGAGCAAGTAACTAGAAGCAATCTACCTACTCAAATGTCTTTCTTGTTCATTTTCTTTTCCTTTGACATTGTTGTCTTACCATTGACTTGGTAAGAAACCATATCTTTGGATGTAAGTGGGACGGGCGTGGGTCATCGTATAGTCATGATAGCAATGTTGTGAGGTGTCTTAGCATTTCTTTTTGAGGGACTAAGATCATTTTGAAAGGTAACTTTGAATAGCGTCATCGAGGGACTATGATCTTGTATTTTGATTCGTTTTTGCTAAGACACCCCACATGCATAACATGATCATTTTTTAAGCAACAAGTGGAGTTAACCTTAAGGGTGCATGTGTGAATAGTGTGTTTGATTGCATGCATTTTAATCTTGATTAGGGTGACCTATTTGTCAATTTCATGTCTTGCCATACACACCCTAATTACTAGCATTTACATTTGAAAGCGATAAATTACAGAAATGTAAAGTCCTACGCTATTACAATATTTTGGGGATGGGGGTACATATTTATGAATGGGGGTTGCAAATGAAATTAAATCCTAAGTTGCTATTACAACCATATTGAAATTGTACAATATAAGAAAGAAAAAGGACTTGTTTAGAAAATGTTTTTGTCTTAAAAAAAAGAAATAAATTAATAAAAGAAAGAAAATATTTTTATGTCTTTTATGTTAAAAAAATGATGAAAAGGAAAATAAATGAGATATAGACTCAGCGTGCTACTGCAAGCAAGGAAACGAGGATCAGAAGTTCTGAAGCCAGGCGCGTGATGATTCAGAAAGGAATGTCAGTGGAATCAGAAGTTCTGAGTTGGTACATTCCGAGGTCCTTCAAGGAATGTCAGAGAGAAAAGACAGAGATTCTGGGTGGTATTCAGACAGTGAGTCACAAGTCAGAAGTTCTGTATTACACTAAAACAGTGAGTAAACTTCATAAATTCAGTGTATTTGACATGTAAGGAGAACTCGGAAATTCCGTGATATGTTAGAACAGTGAGTGAATCATCAGAAGTTCTGAATTGTGCTGAGTCAGTGAGTGAACATTAGCAGTTCAGTGCGTTATCAGCATGTAAGCATCAGAAGTTCAGTGTGTGTTAACAGTGAGGAAAATCATAGAAGTTCTGTGTGTTAAAACAGTGAAGAGAACTCAGAAGTTCTGCGTGCTTAAACAGTGAGAAAATCCTAGAAGTTATGTATGTTAAGACTATGGATGAACATCAGAAGTTTTATGCTATATTTCAACTCTCAATCAGCACATCAGTAATCTATCCAGTTCTTATTAAACAGCAGATCAGAAGGATAACAACACAACAATTTATAGAAGTTCTAATCCTAAATCTGAACCTAGCCCTAATCAAGAAACTCTGATCCACAGTTTTTTCTACTTATGCAATGATATGAACAACATCAATACTATGATATTGACATGTTTAATGATGTTCTGAATGAAAAAGATGCAAAGTCAGAAAGACTTACCTTGAACCTGGAACGTGGGCTTGGAGCTTTGAGTTGCTACCTTTGGATGTTCTGGAATCAGCAAGAGTAACGGAAGAGGAAGTGCCAAGCTCTTTGATTCAAAAGGAAGAACAAAGGTTTGGTTTTCTGTTTAGGATTTTTGGATTTTTTATGAAGGTTTCAACTTCCTTTTTTCTCCCTTTTTTAACAATCTCTCTTTCAAAGTCAGCCCCTCCTTCAAAGCCCAGCCACTTGAACATGTGATGGAGCAAAGTATTTATAGGTGAATTTGTTGTGATTTTGGGGGGAAAGACAAATGGGATTTTAAATCAATTTGGCATCCTGCTCCCTTGCCTTTTCATCACTATTTTCGTATGCTAGTTTGGTGCAATTATGGGATGCAGGCGTAGGCTGAATTAGCTGTTGGTTATAGGTCTGCAGCGGGTTGTATAAACAAGGTTTTGGGATTTGGTCAAGTTCTGACCAAAACATTGAATATAGCCTCCACATGCTAAAGCGCTGCCTTGTTCTTGAAACAAGCATGGTGGTTGTCAGCAGGAATTAAGGAAAAGCGAAAAGCAAAGCATGGACCTAGTACCAAAGTTTGCTATCCCAAGACAGTAGAGGTACGCGTGGTGAAAACCCTTTGGATAAAGACTCAGAAAGTGGTTGTGAGCATTAAATGATGATGAGACTTATCACAATCAGAAATCCTGCAACGTGAGATTCTACACCATGGCTTAGTTCTGGATCAGAAGTTTTGCTTCAGCGTAGCATCCAACCTCTGATCCTCTTATCTTCTGGCTCCAGCATGTTCTGAAGGAGCTTTCAGACCTTCTAGAAAGCTTGCAGCATGCTTCTTAACCTTCTTTGAATTACCCTTGCAAACTCTGACTGAAGCTTTTGTGAAAACTTGCCCAGAAGTTCTGACCAAACTCTGCCTTGAGAGTGTCCAGAATTTGCTGAGTGTTATGGTGATAATCTGGTCAGAAGTTCTGAGTTTTGGCATGCTTCTTAAACACTTAGAAAAAATTCTAAGTATTTAGAATTTTGGCTTTTTGGATTTCTTGATGAAACAAACTTCATATTTCAACGTGTCTTGATGAAATATGATTCTTGAAGCTTGATTTTGATCCAAAAGTCAAAGTTTGACTTTTTAGTGTGTGAATGACCATTTTGCCCCTGTGAATGACTTTCTTGAAAAATTGCAGTTCAAGGCTTGGAATTAGATGGAAGCAAACTTGAGGATCCAGGGTGATTCCTTGTGAAATGAGAGGGAAATTTTTTGGGTACAACAACTGCCCCTATTCAATCTTCTTACACCTGAAGAGTTAGATTGGTAAATCTGCCATTCGTGACTTGAAGGTGGAAGATGATTGAACACTAGAGTGCCTAGAAAATTTGCACTTGAAGATGTGTTAGTTGATTATGTAGGGAATGGGCTTAAAGATGCCATTTGGAGAGGTAATGGATAGTTGTTGAAGATGGGCTTAAAGATGCCATCCGAAGGTGATTGTATCTAGACTATATTTGAATGAGTGACAGAATTACATCTGAATCTGGATCGTATCTGGAGTGTATTTGAATGAGTGACAGAATGACATCCGAATCTGGATCGTATCTGGACTGTATTTGAATGAGTGACAGAATTACATCCGAATCTGGATCGTATCTGGACTGTATTTGAAGAGAATCTAGAGTAAGTATCAGAATGTCAGCCATATCTGGATCGCATCTGCACTGTTTCCGGAAAAGGTATCTGGTTGCCTGTCATTAACTGGAAGAAATAAATCTAACCAGAGGAGGTCTTTGGTCGCCTGTCATTAATTGGAAGAAATGAATCTAACTAGAGGAGGTCTTTGGTCGCCTGTTGTTGGCTGAAGATTTTGATGATATTATTAGAAGCGAAGCAAATTGGACGTTTCGATTGGAATAAAGCAAGATGTCATGTTTCGAAATGGTAGAAGCAGTGCTTCGAATGGGCATATCAAAACTTGGAGCTTCGAGTGACAGTTATGAGGATATATTCAAAGAAGTCTCGAAATGTTAACAAGGCTGTATCCAAGAAATGCGTTCGAAGCGAAGAAGTTCCAAAACATTTGAAATTCAAATGCAAGCGGGATGTTCGAAATTTGAAATATATGCGCTGGAGCATTCAAAGACGCGTGGAAGCAAGAGAGAGGCATTGCTCTGCATGTTCTGAACGTGGCAGAATCTTATAGCAAGACCGTTATGGTCGAAGTAGTATAAATAGAAGTCTTAGCATTAGGATTTCGTGTGTCATATCTATTGTACAAAAAACTCAGTAAACATTCAAAATACCACATGGCTAGGGAAACGAATGCACGAGCAATGTACGTATGATAACACCAAGTGTTTATGATTTAATAAAAACTCTTTATCATTTCCAGTATTTTCCTTTATCTTCATGTCAATACCATTCAAAAGCTTTTGCATTTAAAATGTTTTCATTCGAAGTCTTTTTACTGATGCCTTACATTTAAATGCTTTCTTTCCATTTCAAATACTTTACATTTCAGAAACTGTTGTACATTTCATGCCTTTATCTTCAAGCTTTTATCATTCGAACACCTCTTTTACTTAAAGTCATTTTACAGTTTTCTTGCATTTAAACGCTTTCTTCATATTTCGAATCTTTTACATTCCAGAGAATCTTTTACATTAACTGTTTTTATGCTTCGAAGTCGTTTACTTGTCTTTTATGCAGTTTTTATATGTCTTTACAATTGAACTTTATTCATGCAATTTAGTTTCGCGCACATTTACTTGATTACGCCTTTAGATCTTTTATAGAGTAATCGAAGTAAGTTAAACACCTACACGGAATTCTAAATACCAACCATGAATACCAGTTCTATAATGAGAGTTATCCTAATGACCAACACATCCTAGGATCAATCTAGTCGATCCTGCGAGTTACCAGAGAAATTGAATAACAATCAGTAAGATTATTCGATAGTTTGGAGGACTAGCGGTTGTTTACCAGAAATCACTGTAAACAAATTGGCACACCCGGTGGGACGTGTCGTTGGCCATTACGGAATTTAGAACAAAATAAAAATTGTTGAGACGTAACCATTGTAAAAAAACTCTGAGTGATAAGTTTGTTGTTTTATGAACCTTAGAAGTGGTAGAATAACCAATAGCAACCAACCCTTACCCAGAAGAAAACGTTTGAACAAGATGTCTAATTCCGACAATCAACAAAGGGAAAAAAATGCCCCACATACAACAAGCACTAATATGTCCGCTTCGATGGGAACATCTAATGTGATCCCTTCGAATGCACAGTCTGTTGCATCCTCTACCAGTAATATAGCCACTAATGGAATAAGTGGCATATCAACTAATAGTTCGATCTTAGGAAATACTGGAACCATTGGTTATCCTAGGGGATTCGTCCCACCATCAGGGACACAAACCCATTTCGCCACCCCACTAACTAGACCACCCGATTTCGATGGTAATAGAACCAGAAATTCCTCTTATGGAATGCCAACATCTTTTATGGCAGGCTTACACAATTCCACATCGAATTCATCACCACAATTAGGGTCTGGGTCTGGGGAAAATCAGTTTATGACAAATAACCAAGGGTCAGTGGGTTATAGTGCAATGCCTATTTTAACCACAGAAAACCAGTTGGCTTTTAGGCAATTGATGGATGATAGTAACCATAATATGATAGGGGTATTAGCACAAACTATGCAGGAAATATTTGCCCCAATAGTACAAAATGTGACTGTGACAAACAGAGAAAACGCAGATAACATGAGTCGAATAGCAGATTTCTTTGCTCCCCCAGAGAGGCGTAGGCAGAATCAGGCGGGAGTTCGAGCGAACGTACCTATTATAGAACAAGTTGCTAACGACCCAACCTATAGACCAGCCAGAGAGGAAGTTAATGTGGGGGCAAGGGCACAAAGGCTAGAAGCCCCAATGATCCAAGGCCCACAAAGGGAAATTATGGAACCAGGGGCAAGGGTCGAAAGGCTGGAAATCCCAGAGTTTCGAGAAGAACAACCTAGAGGGGTTGTCATGGTGGGTCGAAATCAAGATGTTGATGCAGTCGTTCATAGAATTCGAAACGATAACATCCTGGCAGAAAATAATTTAACCTCCATGATAGAGAGAATCATGGCCCAGAATGGCCTCAACGCAGGAATTAGAAGGCCAAATTATGCTTCCCCTATATTAGATTACATAATGCACACTGATTTAACAAGGGGATATAAAGTCCCTAAGTTTACAAAGTTTGCTGGGGATACCAATGAGTCAACAGTCGAACATATAGCCAGGTATCTAACCGAAGCGGGAGATATAGCCAATAGTGAAGACCTCAGGATCAAGTATTTCCCAAGTTCCCTGACTAAGAACGCTTTCACATGGTTCACCACTTTGCCTCCTGGGTCCATTGATACTTGGGCTCTTTTGGAGAGATTATTCCATGAACAGTTCTACATGGGACAATCAAAAATAAGTCTGAAGGAACTAGCCAGTGTCAAGAGAAAGTTCACTGAACCCATAGATGATTATCTGAATAGGTTCAGGCTTTTGAAATCCAGATGTTTCACAGTAGTGCCTGAACACGAGTTAGTCGAAATGGCCGCTGGCGGCTTGGATTACTATATTCGAAAGAAGCTAGACACTAAATATTTGAGGGATATTGCTCAATTAGCCGATAGGGTTTGACAGGTCGAAAGGCTAAAGGTCGAAAAGGCCAGAGTCTTTAAAAATAACAAGAAGGAAAGGATCTCCTATGTTGGAACTGAGGAAGCAGAAGATTACCCTGAATTCGAATTCGAAGAGGTCGAAATCGACCTCGCTGAATTAAAACAGGCGCCACCTTACTCCTGCAAATTATTAGTTCCCACAAAAGGGAAAGAAATTGTTGAAAATGAGAAAAGTGACAAATTCCCAAAGAAGGTTTATACCTTCGATGTCACTAAATGTGACGAGATTTTTGATTTACTTGTCAAAGATGGCCAACTCATTGTGCCATCAAATGTCAAAATACCTCCTTTAGATCAAAGAAAGAAAAGAGGATTTTGCAAATATAATAGTTTCCTAGGCCACAAAACCTCACAGTGTTTTCTTTTCAGGGACCTAATTCAGAATGCAATTAAAGATGGCAGACTGAAGTTTGCTGATAAAGCAAAAATGAAAGTGGACGAAGATCCTTTGGACGTTGCAGACACCAATTACTCTGAGCCTGCATGCATTGGAGAAATTAACATGGTGGAAGCTGACCAGAGTGATGCCCCAATAGGAGAGAAAGATACTGAAAACGAAAGCTGGGTGATAGTCGAAGTCAATAAGGAGGTCACTGAAGACGTCCACAAGCAACCAGAGACTTCGATGGAAGCAGCACCTTTAGCTGTTGCAAAAGAAATCCAGGCTACTGAAGGCCAGGAAAACCAAAACCAAGAGTTGACACAGGTCACTGAAGGCCTGAGGCTGGAATTGGAGAAAGTCCAAATCACGAAGCCAACCTCCCCTCAGAAAGAAATATGGGACACTTTAGGGGAACCTAGTGGAAAATTTGACTATTTGGTCAAATATTCTGCCCCAGAGAGTTCAAAGGTCCACATTGAAGATATAAAACCCACAGGATGGGGAGATGATGAAGCTAAGGGGGAGGATGTTGAGGTAAACATGATGGATATGGAGAGACCTCGCTCTGAGATGGAGGAGGTAGAGAGATACTTAGAAAAAGAGAAGTATAAAATGGAGGATAATCATGCTGGAGATGCTAGTCTCAAGGATTACCTCATGATGTGCCACAAGGGAGATACGGGAATGATACTATGCCCTAGGTGCAGCATCCTCTGCAATCAGAGAATCGTTGCGAACTTCGAGAGGGTACAGAGGGCGCGAGCTGGCAACAACTGGCGCCAGGATAACCAGCTATTCAGGTGTTATCCTAAGGCTGGAGAAAGTTTGCTGGAATTTGTGTTTCGCTGCTACAAAGGGGCAACCAAATGCTTGATATGCCCAAGGTGTTATGTTGTGTATGATCAAAGCATGGCCAGAGCCTTCGAAACAGTCCCCTTCGCCCCTTGCTGGAACCATTAAGAAACTGTTTAGATGGGCCCACATTTCGATAGCAATTACAAACAACAAAGGCCTGATAGTCCTCATCCCAAGGGTGCTCGAAGAGTGACGTTCAAACTCCCTGCTGAAGTGCCAACAGACAGATGGCTGCAAGTCAGAAATGACAAAGGCAAAGACAAATGGAGAAACACCGAACGAAACGCACGCCATGCTATGACATATAGAAGGCAATTCAACATAGCGAAGAGGGAAGAGGTAAGATTAGAGAACTACAAAGGAAGAAACCCCATGTCAAGATCCCAGTGGCGAAGGCAATAGAGGATTCGAAAAGATGAGAGGGAAGCTGTGGTAAATAAAGGGGCAACTTCAACAAAGAACCAAGGTGAATCTAGCACCAACAAACCCACACCAAAAAATCAAACGGAAGACAAACCCCCAGTTAATAGGCGGCTCTTTTCTGAAGTACAACTAGATGAACCAAAGGAATACACTCCAGGTCCAGAAGAAGACGAAGATATGATAACGGACAACTTCGAATCAGAGGGGGAGTCTTCGTTCAACCTTAACTGCAACGTGGTATCTGTGCTTCCCTGTGAGTTCGGACAGGAAACTGAAATTGATGAATATGAGGAAGAAGATACCATAGACCTGATGAAGCATAGGCCTGTGTGCTACTATGTGATGGACAACAGGGCTGTCGAGGAGCAGAATGCGTTCTTCGAACGTCCAGAACCAGCTATGAAGAACCATCTTAAGCCACTATTTATTCGGGCAAAGGTTGGTGCCCATGGCGTGAATAAGGTTCTAGTGGATGGGGGTGCTGCAGTCAACTTGATACCCCACTTGACGCTGAGAAGGTTAGAAATACGCGAAGGAGACATCAAGCCCCATAATATGGTTCTATCCAATTATGAAGGGAAAGTGGGCAAAACACTGGGGGTGGTTCAATTGGACTTGACAATAGGCTTAAGCTGTAGGCCCACCATGTTCATGGTGATTGAAGCCAAGGCCAACTACAACTTGTTGCTGGGAAGGGAGTGGATCCATGGCGTAGGGGCAGTTCCTTCGTCAATGCACCAGCGATTAGTTCTATGGAGAGAAGATGGGATCGTGGAAAACATTGAAGCAGACTAGAGTTACTTCATGTCAACAGTCAATTTAGTTGACAAGAGGAATTATGACAAACATCTGGCAAAGATTGCTCCTTGTGTCCCAAATGATGAAATCAACGAAACCAGAAACGCCCACTACTATATGACCCTTCGCCATGATGGCCTATACTGGGATAGAAGGATAATCAGTGACGACGAAGGAGTCGAAAGTACTATACAAAGACGGCCAGCAGGCTGGGACTTCGACAACCTTACTCATGACTGAGTCCTCCTTTTTCGAAAGGATTTCGGCCTATATGGCTGAGAACAAATCAAAGGCGGCCTTAGAGGCTGAAATGAATAAACTGGTTGTGAAGATGAACGAAATAAGTGGGGATGGCTCGAAAGGCTCACCCTTTAAAGAACTTGAGATAGATCAAAGGCTGGACGCCATCTATGATAAAGAACCCTTAGGCTTCGAAAGGGACCCCATATACTCAGGTGCCAAAATGTTGGCGCAGGATCCACTCGAAGAAGTGAACTTAGGGGATGAAAACACGAAAAGAATAACCTACATAAGTGCAAAACTTAGCCCAGGCCTCAAGCAGGAAGTAATCGATGTCCTCAAGAAAAACAAAGATTGCTTCGCATGGGATTATGACGAAATGCCCGGTTTAAAGAGGGAGTTAGTCGAACACAGACTTCCAATCAAAGATGGAAAGAAGCCCATCAAGCAAACTCCTAGAAGATTCGCACCAGCGGTTCTTACAAAGATTAAAGCTGAGATCGAAAGGTTGCTGCGTTGCAGATTCATCAGAACCACAAGGTATGTCGAATGGTTAGCAAATATAGTACATGTTATTAAGAAAAATGGTTCTTTGAGAATCTGCATAGATTTTAGGGATTTAAACACTGCAACCCCTAAGGATGAGTACTCCATGCCTGTGGCAGAAATGCTAGTAGACTCTGCTGCAGGATTCGAATACTTGAGTATGTTAGATGGATACTTTGGGTATAATCAGATTTTTATTGCTGAAGAAGATGTTGCCAAGACAACATTTCGTTACCCAGGAGCCTTAGGCACCTACGAATGGGTGGTGATGCCTTTTGGTTTAAAAAATGCTGGGGCAACTTATCAAAGGGCAATGAATTCGATTTTCCATGATTTCATTGAAACCTTTATGCAGGTGTATATTGATGATATAGTCATCAAATCTATATTTGCAGAAACCCATTTGCATCATTTGAGCCAATCATTCGAACGAATGAGAAAACATGGCTTAAAGATGAATCCCCTTAAATGTGCATTTTTTGTGCAGGCTGGAGATTTCCTTGGCTTTGTGGTTCACAAGAAAGGAATTGAGATCAACCAGAACAAAACCAAAGCCATAATGGAGACGAAAGCACCTACGTCAAAAAGGGAGCTGCAATCTTTGCTAGGGAAGATTAACTTTCTCAGAAGGTTCATTTCGAATCTGAGTGGAAGAACCCAAGCTTTCTCTCCGTTGCTTCGTTTAAAGCAAGGCCAAGCCTTCGAATGGAACGAAGCTCACCAGGAGGCATTTGACAAGATAAAAAGATACCTCTCTCAGCCTCCCATCTTGTCTCCACCTTCATGGGGAAAGCCCATGAGATTGTACATATCTGCCTCTGAAATTAGTATAGGTAGTATGTTAGCACAAGAAGATAGCAATGGCATCGAAAGAGCCATATACTATTTAAGTAGAGTATTGAATGATGCAGAGACCAGATATAGCAATTTAGAAAAGCTATGTCTCTATTTGTACTTCTCTTGTATGAAACTCAAGTATTACATAAAGCCTGTTGATGTTTATGTTTCATCTCATTTCGATGTCATTAAACACATGCTTTCGAAACCAATAATGCATAGCAGAGTTGGTAAATGGGCTTTAGCCTTAACAGAATATTCTTTGACTTTCATGCCTTTAAAAGTTGTGAAAGGCAAAGTGATTTCTGATTTCATTGTGGACCATTCATTGGTTGAGCAGACTGTCATGAGTTACGTCGAAATGCAACCATGGAAATTATACTTTGATGGTTCGACCCACAGGAATGGAAGTGGTGTTGGAGTCCTTCTAATTTCTCCTGAAGGAATTCCAACAAAATTCAAGTATAAATTAGATGGTCCTCGTTGCTCGAACAACGAAGCTGAGTATGATGCGCTCATTGTTGGACTTGAAGCTTTGTTGGAATTGGGGGCAACTAGAGTTGAAATTAAAGGAGACTCAGAATTAGTGGTCAAGAAAATAACAAAGGAGTATAAATGCATAAAGGAAAACCTGATGATATACTTCATCATAGTTAACAGGCTACTTAGGAAATTTGAATACATGGATATTCAACATATACTAAGAATAGAAAACCAAGAAGCAAATGACTTAGCACAGTTGGCTTCAGGTTATAAAGTTTCTGCCAGAAACTTTGAGGATTTAGTTGAATTAAGGGGTAGAGTTATGGCTACTAGATTCACACCATCAAATCTAGAGAGTATGAAATTGGGTTATGCTGAGAAACAGGGATTCGAAATATTAGCCATAAACACTTTATCAGATGCAGATTGGCGAAGCCCACTGGTGAGTTATTTAACAAACCCAACTCTGAATGTTGATAGGAAGATAAAATATAGAGCATTGTCATATGTCCTCATGGGAAACGAATTGTTCAAAAAGACCCAAGAAGGCGTATTACTGAAGTGCCTAGGAGAAAGTGAGGCATACTTAGCATTGTCAGAAGTCCACAATGGGGCATGTGGGGCACATCAAGCAGGTCATAAAATGAAATGGCTGTTATTTCGATATGGCATGTATTGGCCCAGCATGCTCAAAGATTGTATAGACTTTGCTAAAGGTTGCGAAGAGTGTCAAAAACATGCAGGGATTCAACATGCCCCTACAAGTGAGTTACATTCAATCATTAAACCATGGCCATTTAGAGGATGTGCATTAGATTTAATAGGAGAAATAAATCCTGCTTCGTCTAAAGGACAGAAATATATCTTGGTAGGAATAGATTATTTTACCAAGTGGATCGAAGCAATACCATTAATAGTTGCTGATCAAGAGGCTGCTATTGAGTTTATACAGAAACAAATTATCTATAGGTTCGGATTGCCAGAGAGCATAACCACAGACCAAGGCTCTGTGTTTACTGGTAGAAAGATGCAAGAATTTGCCCAAGAAATGGGGTTTAGATTACTAACATCAACGCCATATTATGCTTAAGCAAATGGTCAGGTCGAAGCAGCTAATAAAGTGATAATAGGGTTAATTAAGAAACATATTGGTAAAAAGCCAAGAAACTGGCACAAAACTTTGGACCAAATACTATGGGCCTGTAGAACATCTCTTAAAGAAGCTACTAACACCACGCCTTTCCAACTCACATTTGGTCATGATGCAGTTCTGCCAGTAGAAATTCATCTACAATCAGTTTGAATTCAAAGACAAAACGAAATTCCAGTTGCATTATATTGGGAGATGATGATGAATGAGTTAGTTGAGTTGGACGAAGTTAGATTACATGCATTGGAAATCTTGATGAGACAAAAAGAAAGAGTGGCCAGGACATATAACAAAAGGGTGAAAAGAAAAGCATTCACTATTAATGACTTAGTCTGGAAAGTCATATTGCCCATGGACAAGAAAAATAAAACGTTAGGTAAATGGTCACCTCATTGGGAAGGGCCTTTTCGAATAATAAAGGTATTCTCAAACAATGCATATGAAATCGAAGAGCTGATGGATGATAAACGTATCCTAAAGGTTAATGGGAAATATTTAAAGAAATATAAGCCACGCCTGCAGGAGATTCGAATAGTAACAACGTAATCAGAATATCATAAAAATGCCAAAATGGCAATATGGGGTTGCCAAAATGGCGTTGTTCAAATATCACATATAAAAAACCAAATTTTAATCAAATCAACACTAAGATTTAGAAATAGGAATTGTTCTTCAATCTGTTGAAGGTACTTGGAAAAGACTCAAGCCTTTGTTGAGCAAAACGTCTTGCTCCCTCTAAGGTGGCCACTTCTCCCTTGAGTTTTTCTGCAGTTTCCATTTCTGCAAGCCCCTTGTTGAGGAGCTCTTCGAATTGGTTACCAGCAGTATTGGTTTCGTAGGCTAATTGTTGTTCTTGAGCCTCTTTAACCTTCTGTTGAAGTTCCTGAATTTGCCTTTCCCAGAGAAGGATGGACTCAGCTCGAGCCTCATAATCAGTTTTTGCTTGCTTTAGATGCATGGCTTGATTCTCAGCTTCTTGAGAGAGTTTCGAAGCATGCTCATAAGCAGCATCCATTGCAGATCGCTTTTCTTGAACCTTTCTGGCAGCAAATTCATCTTGGAGAAGGTACCCAGTCACGTTGTCTAGCAAAGATTGAAGGTCGAACAAGATAGAGCTAACTGGCAAGGAGCAGGTAGCAAGGTTGACTTTTGTAAGCAACTCCATCATAGTGTAGCAAGTTGTGCTATCCTGTTTGAGCACTTCGAATAAATCCACATCAAGAATTGTTCTCCTGATCTTGTTAAGAAGTACAATTCTTTCATCTGTGGGCAACAGATGACTAGTCGAACCTGTGCCAGCCCTAGCAGGTGGAATATCCCTTTGAGCCAGCTTCGCCTTCATGTACCCAATAGGGTCATTTCGTCTCAGGAGAGCAAGCTCCTCTTCAGTCATTCGGGACAAAGACAGTTGAGGGAGTTCTACGCGCAGGGGGGTCACATCCATTTCGACTTCCATGGGTTTGTTGGTCGCGTCACCGTCACCTTCATTCGTTTCGTGCTCATTATCTTCTTCATTGTCATCCAAATCCACCACTTCGATATCTTCGTTCTCGCTTCTATTTGCATTTGACTCTGTCCCAACAGTCGAACCATCATTGGCGTCTCCTTCCTCAGACCCTTCTTCTGCAGATTCTTCGTTTCTTTGACCAGAATCAGCTTTCTCTCCTTCAGCATGAGTGTCCTTTGGATCCTCTTGAAGGGTCTCAAGAGGGGACTTTTGAAGAGAAGTTCGTTGTAGAGTCTCTGCAGATTCATGAAGCGTTGCTTCATTTGTTTCTTTTAGAGGAGGAGAAGTACTCTGATCATCTTGCTGCTCAGAAGCCCCAGCCAGAACCGCCATATTGGAGGAACCTTTGTTCTGTACAAGATTGCTGGAATCCCCTTGAGGAGAAGAGTTGATCGGAGCAGCAGTTTTTGATGGTGAAGTCGAAGTGGTAAGAGCTGGATTTAAAATATCCTGCAAGAGGCAAAAGAATATTAAAAGCATGCACCAAGGTAATAAGAAATTATTTTGGCAAAGATTTAAAGTTCAATTTACCTGTGGACTCTCAGAAGAGAGGTTGCTAGCTATGCGTTCCAACATTACGTTGGAGGTCGAAGATGGAATTTTGGATTTAGGTGAGGGAGCAGCGTCCCTGGAATCGAGTCCAGAGACACTAGTTGGTACAACACTTTTGGAAATTTCCTTCTTCTGCTTCTTCTTCGAAGCAGCTGGTAAATTCCCTCCAGCCTTGGGGTCTTCCCCATTAGTGTTTGTTTTTCGCTTCTTTGGAGTGGTTGGCGGAAGTTTGTTGGTCTGAAAAGATTTAAACAATAAGTTAGATGCAAATCATGAAATATTAGTGTATTCGAAACATCAAGGCTAAGTGATTACCTGTGGAGTTGGAACAGTGGTTATTACTGGTGTTGTTGTTGTTGTTGTTGCAGCAATTGTTGTTGGTTCGGATAGAGTCACATTATCAGTGGTTTTGACAGAGGCCTGAGAGGCGCTCCCTTCTTTTGACTTTGAAGCAGCAGTCTTTATCCTGATGGCTGAAAATCGAAATAATTAAGGCAAAAGTTAAAAATATAGAAAATGAGAAACGTTTGGGATTTTCCCAAGCATTCGCACCTGTGCCTTGATCAGATTTAATCGACATGGCAGAAAGGTCATAGCGAAGATGTCCTGCGAAATCGTGGAGCCAATGTCGAGCCCATGTCACAGTCTCAGATGGCTTTGGTTTCTTTTGAAAAATATTTGAACATTTCTTTGCAAGTGAACCACCAAGGGTATGGAGGAAACCAAGCCAGAGCCAGTTCTGAGGTAGGTAATCTAGGAAATTTAGGTGGATGCATTTCGAATGCCAACCTATACCTATCCTCAGGTGACAACCCTGAAGGAAGTTTTAACTTAGAAACTTTTTCTTTAAATTTTTCCTTCAAGGTCTCAGCCGCTTGATGCACAGTGGATTCCAAGTGTGTGGGATCATAAGTAGTTTCGAAATAATTTTGAAAAGCCTTAATCTCTTTGGCATGAGTGAACATACCTTTCTTGGATGGTACCTGCACATCGAATGCATCAGTTAGTTTCTGCCGAATAGTAAGAGTATCGAACATATAAGTCTGATAGAACTTTGTCCACCATTCCAGAAACCCCTTTGCTGTAAGGTGTGTAGGTTCGAAAGTTATTAGTTTAAAATGGGTGAAGCCTTGGTATTGTTCCTGCTGTAGTTTGGCTTCTCTTGCCTTGAAGGTTCGCCCAGAGGTGATGGCATTTTCCGTTTGGAATAGGGGTTCAGGAATTAGTTGGCACAAGCCAAATTGTCTCGAAACGAAGTTGGGTTGATAAGCAAAAAGGAAAATTTGATTCTTAGCAGGAGTAATTCTTGAAGAGATTAGTCTGGGTAGTAAAAAGGCTCTCCATACATCTTGAATTTCTTTGCTTTTGACAGCTTCTGAGAGAGCCATGGTGAACCATGAAGGTCCGTGAGTCCTTGAAGCAAAAGGCGCCATGGTCTCTTCGAATTTATGCCTCTTGGAGAGTATCATGATATATTTTGAGAAGAGAACTTCAAAGTCATCCTTATCATCGTTTGGGGTTAGTCTTTGCAGCCTAGTGCCTTCGATGATTCTATCCGCTATTTCTGGGTCTTGTTCAGCAATAGTATTTACAGTTGATATTGAAGGTTCGAACATGGCATTTAGCCATAACTGGAGTAACCAGAAAGGGCCAGCCGGCAGGATGTTCTTGGAGGTGTGAGATTCCAGACTCGAAACAGCTGACCTTAGACTTTCGTAAAGATCAACTAATAGCAGTTCGCTTAGACACACCCTCCGATTCTCATGCAAATCTCTAGCTAGAGGAATAAACCTACTGGCTACCTGTAGGGATCTGCTGCAAAAGACATACCTGGACAACCATAAAGTAAGGAAAGCAATGTGTTCTACATCCGACACACTGTCTCCTTCAGTGTGATAGTGGCTGATAAACTTTGAAAAGCTAGCTAGTTTGACTTCGAAGTCAATGATACTCGAATGCTCTTCATTGTCAGGAATATAGGTTTCACCTATTGGTGATAACCTAGTAATGGCTGCTATGTCAAAAAAGGTGGGTGTAATCATTCCACCAGGGAGATGGAAAGTATTGTAAGTACTGTCCCAGAAATATAGGGACGCGAATAACAATGGGTGGCTATAAGTAAAACCTGGTTTCGACAGCTTAATCAAGTTGTAGATACCTAATTCTTCCCATTGCTGGGATTTCTTAGCTTCTACCTTATTAAACCAATTGTGATAAGCTGTGTCGGAGGTGGGGCAAGATCGAAATGGTTTGAAGTTACTCTTTACATAATCTAGTACAAAAGGGTCCTTAGGGGGAACGATTGGATTTTCCACGGTGGTTGAATCAGAAGACTCTATTGTCTTAGGGGCATCCATTTTATTAAACAGAGGTTTGAAATTATAACAAACAGGGAAAAATTTTCTGGTGTCTTTTAAGATTTCAAAGACTGTAAGAGGGCCCATTAAAGCTAACCTCTTGCCAGCGGCGTTAGTAGGAATTAGTACCTGGGATGCATAAAGCATTTCTTTCTCTTTTGAGATCATCTGGGGAACAAGAACAGATTGACCTTGGTAGGTGCCAACCTTGCTTTCCATTGTGGTTCCTGTGGTGTTTCCTTTCTTTTTGGAAGCCTTTTTTAGTTGAGATGAAGTTGAAGAAGACATTGTTGGAAGAATGTTGGAAGTTTAGGGTTTCGGTGAGAAAAGAGGAAGAAAAGATTCAGAAAGTAGGAAGAAAAGAAAAGACTAAGTTGATGGGTTTTTATAATGTGGAAGTTTAAGCATCCACTGAGTAAGATTGTGATACGTGGTAGTCGTGGGTTGGTTTGAAAAGGAGGTGGCGTAAAGTTAATATTGGTAATAGGCGTGATTAAAGATAATCATTGTTTTGTAACTGCACCATGCTGTGAAATGGTTCAAGGCGGTTAAGGAATCTGAAAAGCGTTGTGATTGACGTGACTGGAGTCATATGCAATAAATGTTACGATGATTCGAAGGTCGCATCAAAATCTTTTGTATATGTTTAAAATAAGTATTTCTCAAAGGGATCGAAATACATATTTTAAAGGGGTATTTTGTTGGCTGAAGATTTTGATGATATTATTAGAAGCGAAGCAAATTGGACGTTTCGATTGGAATAAAGCAAGATGTCATGTTTCGAAATGGTAGAAGCAGTGCTTCGAATGGGCATATCAAAACTTGGAGCTTCGAGTGACAGTTATGAGGATATATTCAAAGAAGTCTCGAAATGTTAACAAGGCTGTGTCCAAGAAATGTGTTCGAAGCGAAGAAGTGCCAAAACATTTGAAATTCAAATGCAAGCGGGATGTTCGAAATTTGAAATATATGCGCTGGAGCACTCGAAGACGCGTGGAAGCAAGAGAGAGGCATTGCTCTGCATGTTCTGAACGTGGAAGAATCTTATAGCAAGACCGTTATGGTCGAAGTAGTATAAATAGAAGTCTTAGCATTAGGATTTCGTGTGTCATATATATTGTACAAAAAACTCAGTAAACATTCAAAATACCACATGGCTAGGGAAATGAATGCACGAGCAATGTACGTATGATAACACCAAGTGTTTATGATTTAATAAAAACTCTTTATCATTTCCAGTATTTTCCTTTATCTTCATGTCAATACCATTCAAAAGCTTTTGCATTTAAAATGTTTTCATTCAAAGTCTTTTTACTGATGCCTTACATTTAAATGCTTTCTTTCCATTTCAAATACTTTACATTTCAGAAACTGTTGTACATTTCATGCCTTTATCTTCAAGCTTTTATCATTCGAACACCTCTTTTACTTAAAGTCATTTTACAGTTTTCTTGCATTTAAACGCTTTCTTCATATTTCGAATCTTTTACATTCCAGAGAATCTTTTACATTAATTGTTTTTATGCTTCGAAGTCGTTTACTTGTCTTTTATGCAGTTTTTATATGTCTTTACAATTGAACTTTATTCATGCAATTTAGTTTCGCGCACATTTACTTGATTACGCCGTTAGATCTTTTATAGAGTAATCGAAGTAAGTTAAACACCTACACAACATTCTAAATACCAACCATGAATACCAGTTCTATAATGAGAGTTATCCTAATGAACAACACATCCTAGGATCAATCTAGTCGATCCTGCGAGTTACCAGAGAAATTGAATAACAGTCAGTAAGATTATTCGATAGTTTAGAGGACTAGCGGTTGTTTACCAGAAATCACTGTAAACACCTGTCATTAACTGGAAGAAATAAATCTAACCAGAGGAGGTCTTTTTTGATAATGATGTGTGATGAAGGAATCTGAGACGATTGCTACTCCAAACAGATGATGAAGGAATCTTGGACGATTACTATCTCAGCAGGATGATAAAGGAATCTTGGACGATTGCTACCTCAAAAGGATGATGAAGGAATTTTGGTCGATTACTACTCCAAACAGATGATGAAGGAATCTTGGACGACTGCCACTCCAAACAAATGATGAAGGAATCTTGGACGACTGCTACTCCAAACAGATGATGAAGTAATCTTGGACGATTACTACCTCAGCAGGATGATGAAGGAATCTTGGACGATTACTACCTCAGCAGGATAATGAAGGAATCTTGGACGATTACTACCTCAACGGATGATAAACTTTATGTCGATTGATCTTTCCTGAAAAGTTAAAGAGTTAGTTGTATGCAATATCATGATGTATGCATTGTAATGATGTTCTCAAAATAAATGAGATTTGTGTTATATGTATTTTGTATGCATATGTTAAGAATGTTGTTGAAATATAATTTTGTCTTGGAAAATAAATCCTCGACAAGTGTTGGGGAATTATTAAATCTCAGACTGCTGTTAAAGAGTAGGTGTGTGTGATACGGTGGGAGAACTGACTTATGAATTTTGCGTTTTGTTTTCGCAAATGTTTCGGTTGAGCAAGAGTCGCCACCGACTTTTTATTTTATCCTAAGGAAAGGTTAAAAAGCACAGCAAAAACCTTTTGAGATGTTTTCTTGGGTTCGAGGAGTAGATTATAGAAAGGGAAGGTATTAGCACCCTTTCTATCCATGGTTATCCATGGGCTCTTAGTTACTTGCTTAGATCACTTTGCCTTTTGTTTTCAATTGTTTTAAATGGTGCTTGTGTGTGTGGGTTTGAAAATGTTTTGAAAAGAGGCCAATGTGGTGGCAACCTTTGTAATGATCCATGTGGGGATGTATACAAAGATGTATGTCTTTTGAAAAGGTTTTCATTTTGTTTTTTGAAAGTTTTGTTTTGAAAGTGTTGTGATGTGTGATTTTGAAATTAGGCAAGTGTTTTGTTTTGCAAGTTTGATTCAAGTAACTAAGAGGTTGTCTACTCCTAATTTTCTCAAAAGATTATTGCTATGTTTTAACCCTTTTAACAAGTTTATTCCACCATTGTATTTGGTGGACAATCTTGTGTTAGGATGTGAAAGGGACGGGCGCGGGTCATCGTTTAGACCATAATTGCAATGGTGCCAAGTATCTTTGGGCATTTTCCTTAAGGGACTTGATCATTTGAATTGTGTTTGTTTTGAAAAAGTTTTATCGAGGGACTATGATCATTCAATTTGTTTGTTTTGCCCAAAGAGACCTAACATGCAATATGGCCCAATTTTGAAAGGCAACAAGTGGATATAACCCTAGGGGTGTTAGTGTGCAAGTGTGTTTTATTGCATACAAGAGTTTTTCTTTGAATTAGGTTTTTTCTATTTCATTGAGTTTTATCTTGCCATACACGTCCTAATTACTAGCAATAAGAAGCGGAAATGTAAAATCCTACGCTATTACAATAGTTAGGGGAGGGGGATACACATTTGTACATGGGGGGTTCAACGAGAAAAATAGGCAAAAAAGAAAATAGCGGAAAACAAGATATATATATAGAGAGAGAGAGAGCCTGCGCGCCGTTGGGAGGCCATCAGAAGTTCTGACCCAGATCCGCTGTCAGATGATCAACCTGTTGGTGAAACTGGATGAGTCAGAACTTCTGACTCTGGAACCTGCAAAACAGAACCTTGTTAGTGGGGAAACCAGAAGTTCTGATTTCCCTGCGCTGCAAGACAGAAGTTTGTTAGTGGAGAACCCAGAAGTTCCGATTCTGCTGAAAAGGCAATAACTCTCAGAGGTTCTGATGTTATTGACAGCTTCAGATGTGCTAACGTCAAAGTCAGCACTTGGCTTTTTCCTGCACTAATCAGAACATCTGCAATCCTGTTGTTACTCCACAAAACAGAAAACATATTTGGAACAGATCCAGCAAAATAGCAAAATGTCTCAGAGGTCAGAATCACCAAGGTCACAGGCAGGTCCTAAACTGGCTCAGAACATTCTGAGGTATGAGAGTCCTCAGAACATAAACAGCAATAACATGAATATTTACATTATGTTACTTGAATATGCACAGCTGATGATGCTTAACAGTGTGGTGAGGGTCAGCAGGTGCTTACCTGACTTTCTGGAAAATGGTGGGTGAAAGTTAGCTTTTGGTTCTGGTGGTGTTCTGGACAGATTTGGACAAGGGGAAGTGAAGGTGTAAACGTGTATAGGGTCAGAAGTTTGGAAAGAACGTTTTTGGTTTACAGAAAAGGGCTGGGTGTTTGATGAAGTTGAAGGTGAGAAACTTAAAGTTATGAAACAAGGCTGGAAATTTTGGCAGAGTTTCAGAACGTTGTGTTGCTTAGGAGTTTGGTTTCTCTCTTAGCAATTTTTCTGTTTCTTTTCTTGAACTTCTTGAACGTCTTTTGCAGTGGGGAAAGCTCTCTATTTATAGGCAAAGTTTTTGTGGATACCTTGAACATTTAAGGCGCCAACAGAGTTTGAAGTTGTTCTTTGACAGAAATTCCTGGGAAGTTGTGATAACAGCTATTTTTCAGCCTAGGTAGCAGCAGCAGGCGTAGATTGGGCGAAGTGACCTCTGAAATGGGCGGTGGCGTGAAGACCCATGCCAGAATCTGTGCAAAAGCATTTTCCAAGCCACACGTGAATGCTCAGGAGTGGTTGGAAACATTAATGGGCATTAAATGGTGACAAGACCTGTCAATACCAACATTCTGGTTGTTGAATCAGCAGTGTAAACCATGCTCTGGCCTTGGCTACCTGTTGTCTTAGCAAGCTCTGGAGATTCTCCTGGTTTTCTGGTACGTTCCTTGGATCTACTTCTGGACAATCTAGACTTAAAGATTCTGTATCAATGTGACACCTATCCCTCTGACCTTTCATCTTCTGACTTCAACCTGTTCTGAAGGAGTCTTCACACTTTCCTGCTTCTCTTGCATTCCTTTAGCAAGTTCTGACTGAGCTTGTGTAACTGATGAAGGGGCATGTTCTGTTTGAGGCTTACATTCTGAACCACGTTTACAACTTCTGATTGAACTGATGTAGCTGCTGAAGAGCCAACTTCTGACCATGCTGAGCCAAGCTTGCAACTTCTGACCGTCTTCATCTGGAATGGGTCCAGAAGTTCTGAAGCGCTGATTTTTCTAAAAACGTTTATTTTAAAGAAACATTCTAAGCACTTAGAATTTGATTTTCCTCAAAATGAAAGCGTTGTTTCCGGAGTTTGGGAGATCATCTTGCTCTTGTAAGTGGCTTGCTTGGGCAAAAGGATAACCCAGGACTTGGATTTGTTTCAGGGGACTTTGAAAAATCTAAGATGGTTTCCTGAAGAAAGGGAGGGCAAATTTTGGGGTACAACAGTTGCCCCTGTTCAATCTTCTTGAACCTGAAGAGTTAGATTGGCGAGTTTGCCTTTCGTGACTCGAGGGTAAAAGGAGATTGGACACCAGAGTGCCCGAAAATTTGCACTCGCCTAGTAGAGTATCAGCAATGGGAATGGGCTTATAGATGCCATTTGGAGAGGCGGTAGATAGGGAGATGGGCTTACAGATGCCATCCGGAGACGTGACAGAACCTTGTCGGGAATGGGCTTATAGATGCCATTTGGAAGTGTCGATCGCATAAGAGATTCCTTAGCGAGAAATTTGTATATTTGAGAAAGACGGATGTTTTCCTGGCTTGTTACAGGTGTTTGATCTTCAATCTCCTTATGCAGATGTGCCCTGGCTGGATACAGGTATCGAATCTACAATCGATCGCTCACAGATGTGCCCTGGCTGGACACAGGAGTCGAATCTGGAAATAGTCGTTAATAGATGTGCCCTGGCTGGATACAGGAATCGAATCTTCGGACTCTTCAGACGTGCCCTGGCTAGATACAGGAATCGAGTCTGGAAATGTTGTAGTTGATAGATGTGCCCTGGCTGGATACAGGAATCGAATCTTTGAACTCTTCAGACGTGCCCTGGCTAGATACAGGAATCGAGTCTGGAAACGTTGTAGTTGATAGATGTGCCCTGGCTGGATACAGGAATCGAATCTTTGAACTCTTCAGACGTGCCCTGGCTAGATACAGGAATCGAGTCTGGAAACGTTGTAGTTGATAGATGTGCCCTGGCTGGATACAAGAATTGAATCTTTGAACTCTTCAGACGTGCCCTGGCTAGATACAGGAATCGAGTCTGGAAACTGATCACTCTCAGATGTGCCCTGGCTAGATACAGGTATCAAATCTGGAAACGTGACAGTTGAAGGTAGTTGTTTTCGGGATTGTCTTTTTCCTGAAAAGGCAAAAACATAAGTTGTATGCAATGTCATGATGTATGATATGCATGATGTTATGATGTTCAACATGAGATGTTGTATGCGTTTCATCATGTATGTAAGCAAGATGTATGAAAATGTGAAATGTTTATGAGTGTAATTTCATCTTAGGAAAATAAATCCTTGACGAACGGCCGGGAAGCTGCTCTGTGGAAGAGATACTTGGCCGAAGTTTTGATGAGAGGCCTGCTGAGGACTTTAACGACGGATTCCGCTGAGGATAATGATGATAAACTCCGCTGGGGAACTCCAAAGATAAACTCTGCTTGGGAATACCAAAGATAGACTCCGCTGGGGATTGAAGGAACTTTGCCGAAAGCGGTCTTCCGTGACTTTTAGCTGAGGATAACCCAGTTATAAGTCCTTGTGAGGGAATAACTCTAAATAAACTCGGGTGAGACGTCCGTGCCTCGCAGGGGATAAGCTTGCAGAATTTACTGGGGAGATTGATTGAACTTTAAGACCTGCCGGGGAATGTTGGGTCCTTTTAGGATCGACGGGGAGCCAACTTTGCTTGGGGAAAGTATTGTCGTGTCCTGTTTTTCCCTGCGAGGAATTGAGATGATTTGGCCACAAACTTCAGTTGAACCTACCTTGGTGCCTTGGCGGACAAAACAACCAGACTGCAATAGACAACTCCATATTGCCCCTGTCTTTGATGTCACCTGTAATTAATCTCTTGTTTCATATGCAAACATTTATGAATCAGCAATTTAATGTCAAATGCATATATCAAAAATGAACATTGGACGTTCTTCGCAAGACAAAACACAAAAAAGGAAAACAATGGTAATTTGTATGGACAAGTGAATTTGTATTGATTTAAACTTTGCCTGTGAATAGGCGTTCTTGTACAAGAGGCTGACATCCTAGTAAGAGGACATCGCCAAATAGTATAGAGTTTACAAATTTGAAAAAGGAAATAAAACAGCTATGTGAACAATCCCACTGGGTTCCAACTCTGCTATTGCCTTTATGTCTTCGAATGTTTCATCGCTTTGCTACCTAGTTGAAGATGAAACTGATTGGTCGATGCCGAAACCTGAGCCAGATAGTTGATGCCGAATTCCGGATGCGAAGTGATCCAATGAGACATAGTGTTACGCTTTTATCCCTAACTTTTGCCTGGACCGCCCTTTCGGGTTTTCGGTCCACCGGGATACCCATTTTTTGCCCAAGCCGCCCTTTCAGGTTTTCGACTTGCCGGGTGTGCAGATTTTTTTTATTAATTTCATCCCTTACTTTTGCCCGAACCCTTTTGGTTCGCCGGGAAGCCCTTATTTTTGCCTAGGTATGTCAACCTAGCGGGTCTTTTTATTTATGCGTAGTATTTTTTCACTATGTCTGCATTGGCGGGGTGGGGAAGGTCGTCACCATCCATGGTGGTTAGGATCATGGCTCCTCCTGAGAACACACGTTTAACCACAAATGGCCCTTCGTAAGTAGGGGTCCATTTGCCCCGGGGATCACTTTGAGGAAGGATGATGCGTTTGATTACCAGGTCCCTAACTTGATACTCTTGTGGTCTGACTTTCTTGTTAAATGCCCTGATCATTCGTTTCTGATACGTTTGACCGTGGCAGATAGCAGTGAGCCTCTTTTCGTCAATCAGATTTAATTGATCAAGTCGAGTCTGGATCCAATCATCTTCATTCAAGTCTGCATCCTTCATTATCCGGAGAGAGGGTATCTGGATCTCGATTGGCAAGACTGCCTCCATGCCATACACCAAGGAGAAGGGAGTTGCCCCGGTTGATGTCCTTGCTGAGGTGCGGTACCCATGAAGAGCGAACGGTAGCATCTCGTGCCAATCTTTATAGGTCACTGTCATCTTCTGCACAATTTTCTTGATATTTTTATTGGCTGCCTCTACAGCCCCATTCATCTTCGGCCGGTAGGGAGAAGAATTGTGGTGTTGTATCTTGAATTGTTCACAGAGTTCAGTGATCATTTTGTTATTGAGATTAGTACCATTGTCCGTAATGATTCTTTCGGGGACGCCGTACCGACAGATCAGATTATGCCGGATGAAACGTGCTACGACGCTCTTGGTTACTGTAGCGTAGGAAGCTGCCTCAACCCATTTCGTGAAGTAATCGATCGCCACCAAGATGAAGCGATGCCCATTGGATGCCGTTGGTCGGATCTCACCGATCATATCGATGCCCCACATTGCGAAAGGCCAAGGTGCCGTTAGGACATTCAAAGGAACTGGAGGGATATGCACCTTGTCAGCATAGATCTGGCATTTATGACAAGTTCGGGAGTGCTGGTAACAATCGGCTTCCATTGTGGACCAGAAATATCCTGCCCGAAGGATTTTCTTAGCCACGGTGTGTCCACTGGAATGCGTTCCAAATGTACCTTCATGCAGTTCCATCATGATTTTCTCCGCTTCATCCTTATCCACACAACGCAACAGAGTCGAATCATGATTCCGTTTGTAGAGAATGCCGTTGCTGAGGAAGAATTTTGCAGCAAACCTTCTCATGAACTTCTTATCATTGACGGATGCACCTTCAGGGTATTCCTGAGCTTCCAAGTACCTTTTTACCTCGTGATACCAGGGTTTTTCAGCCACCTTCTCAGCCTCGAGCTCACAGCAGTATGCCGGTTCATCCAACTTCCAGATTATGATTCGGGGAGCCTCATTGTCCCATTTAACTTTGAACATTGAAGACATCGTGGCTAGTGCGTCCGCTAGCTGATTCTCCTCTCTGGGGAAATGCTCAAAAGTTATCTCTTCAAAGTGAGGGAGCAAGGTCGACACATACTCCTTGTAAGGAATAAGATTCGGGTGTTTCGTATCCCACTCGCCTTTGATCTGATTGATCACAAGAGCGGAATCTCCGAAGACACTTAGAAATTTGATCCTCAAATCGATTGCAGCTTGTAAACCCATGATACATGCCTCATATTCTGCCATGTTGTTGGTGCAGTTGAAACATAATCGGGCGGTGAGGGGAGTATGAGTTCCCTTGGGAGATATGATTACAGCGCCGACGCCGTTACCCAAAGCATTGGAGGCTCCATAAAAATGCATGGACCATCGGGATCCTTCCTCAGGTCCTTCATCCAGTCCAGGTACTTCACAGTCAGTTACCACCATGATATCTTCATCCGGAAAATCAAAGTTCAATGATTGGTAATCGTCCACAGGTTGGTGTGCCAGATGATCGGCCAGTACACTTCCCTTAATTGCTTTCTGAGTTGTATACTGGATATCATATTCTGTTAAGATCATTTGCCATCTCGCTATCCTTCCAGACAGAGCGGGCTTTTCAAATATGTACTTGATGGGATCCATCTTTGAAATCAACAAAGTAGTGTGAGTCAGCATATACTGTCTTAGCCGGCGAGCAGCCCATACAAGAGCGCAGCAAGTTTTCTCAAGCAGTGAGTAACGAGACTCACAGTCGGTAAACTTTTTGCTCAAGTAATAAATAGCGTGCTCTTTTCGGCCAGACTCGTCATGCTGCCCCAGCACACACCCCATTGATTTGTCAAGTACTGTCAAGTATAGTATCAGAGGTCTCCCTTCAACCGGTGGCATAAGAATGGGTGGCTCTTGGAGATATTCCTTTATCTTTTTAAAGGCGGCCTGACATTCATCATTCCAGCGTACCACTTGATCTTTCTTTAGCAATTTGAAGATTGGCTCACAAGTAGCAGTCAGATGTGAGATGAATCGGGCAATGTAATTTAGTCGTCCCAGGAAGCCTCTGACTTCTTTCTCTGTTTTTGGAGTCGGCATCTCTTGTATGGCTTTTACCTTGGCAGGATCCACCTGAATACCTTTATCACTTACAATGAAACCTAGCAACTTTCCGGACCTTACCCCAAAGGTGCATTTGTTTGGGTTCAACCTCAGCTTATACAACTTCAGACGGTCAAACAATTTCTGTAGATGATCAAGGTGTTCTTCCTCAGTTTGGGACCTTGCGATCATGTCGTCAACATACACTTCTATCTCATGATGGATCATGTCATGAAATAAAGCAACCATGGCACGTTGATAGGTTGCCCCAGCATTTTTCAATCCGAATGGCATGACCTTATAACAGAAGGTGCCCCACTGAGTCACAAAGGTAGTCTTCTCCATATCTTCTGGAGCCATCTTGATCTGATTATACCCTGAAAAACCATCCATGAAGGAGAACACCTTGTGTTGAGCTGTGTTGTCAACAAGGACATCGATGTGAGGTAGGGGGAAGTCATCCTTGGGGCTGGCCCTGTTCAAATCCCTGTAGTCGACACACATTCTCACTTTACCGTCCTTCTTCGGTACTGGCACCACATTGGCAACCCACTGGGGGTAGGAAGTTACTGCAAGGAACCCGGCATCAAACTGCTTCATAACCTTGGCCTTGATCTTTTCAGACATCTCTGGATGCATCCGTCGGACCTTTTGCTTTACCGGAGGGCAATCTTCCTTGGTTGGTAGGTGGTGAACTACAATGTCGGCATCCAAACCAGGCATATCTTCATAGGACCAAGCAAAAATTTCCATGTAATCTTGTAACATCTGGATCAATCGTTGCTTCACGCTAAGCTCTAGATTGGCACCAATCTTGACCTCTTTCCTATCTGTCTCAGTACCCAAGTTAATTGTCTCCACAGGCTCTTCATGTGGTTGAATAGCCCTCTCTTCCTGGAGTAGCAGTCTTGCGAGTTCACCAGGCACTTCGCAATCATCTTCACCTTCGTCTTCGGCCAAGTTGATCGGATTTTCGAAGTCATAACTGGCGGTAGCAGAGCTGTTACCAGTGAGATCCAGAGTGGATTGAAACCTGTATAAGTGGGTGTGTGTAAATACAGCTGTCTTGCAATATATATAACACAGAAAGGAAAAGAGCACAAGATTTGAAATGCGACAAACGTCCAATGTTTTGATTGATGATATATGAAAATGTCATACAAAAAGCCCTCACAAATGGAGCTACGATGCCCCGGGTAGGACACCGAGCCAACAAAGTTTTAACATATTGTTTGTTACAAATTCGGAAATCAAAAGAAATTAATTACTGCGTGACAAATGTGATAGGGGTAAAATCCTTTGCTGTCCAGTTGCTCGGTCCGTCGCTGGCAGTCGGGTAGATCCAATTATCAAACTCTGCTTCCTCCACATCTTCCTCAATAGCGTTCACCCTTGAGCTGGAAATAAACACCGGAGCCTTTCCGATCTTCCCTTTGCGCACCGCCTTCTGAGCCTCTGCAGTAAAGCCTAGCCCAAACTTGTCGTTCTTCTGAGTGAAGTCAGGAAGCTGACCCCAGTGTGCACAATCGCCTTTCTGAACCACAGCCCGGGCATCCCTTAGGGAAGCCATCTTCAAGGAATCTTTCTCTTCGGCCATTGTCTCTGCAGCTGCTGAAATTGGATGCACCTCCTCGAAATGCTGGAAGGGGGTTTCAATAAACTCTCCGTCCACCTCGACGTACCTGAAGGAATTCAAATGGCTCACCATATACTCCTCTTCTCCTTGTACAGTGACGATCTTCCCCCTGACGGGATACTTCAGCTTCTGGTGTAAGGTGGAGGTCACTGCCCCAGCTTTATGGATCCAAGGTCGACCCAACAGACAAGAGTACGATGGACGTATATCCATCACATAAAAAGTAGAGTCAAATACTTGAGAGCCCACACGAATAGGGATGTTAACCTCTCCATGAACCATCCTTTTTGAACCGTCAAAGGCCCTGACGATGATATTGCTGGGTTTCAACTCCAGGCCTTCATAATCCAGACGATCTAAAGCCTTTTTCGGTAGAACATTCAAGGAAGAACCAGTATCCACCAATACATGTGCCAGAGTAGTGCCCCTGCATTCAATAGAGACATGCAGGGCATCATTGTGGTCTCTCCCTTTTGCGGTCAAGTCAGCATCTGAAAAACCCAAACCGTTGTCTGCTGTCAGGTTCGCTATGCAATCAGTGAACTGGACTGCAGACGTTTCTTGCGGCACATGGGCCGTCTTGAGAAATGAGATCAAGGCCTTAGCATGGGCCTCGGAGCATAGCAATAAGGAGAGCAGGGAGATCTTGGAGGGCGTATGCCCCAACTGCTCGACAACATTAAAATCGCTCTTCTTTATGATTTTCAGAATCTCCTCCATTTCTTGTCGGGAGGCCTCAGCATTTATGGGTATTGGTGCCTCCATCCGGGCAGGCTCTTCTTCAATCCCTTTGCCCCGAGCATTTGATGACTCGGTAGCAGGGGAAACAACTTGATCAGCAACAGGACTAGGTAAACTTGTAGGTTTTATGAGGAGGGGTTTTCGAATAGCGGGTGGCGCAATGTCAGGCGAGAAGAGCCTGCCACTGCGGGTGACTTTGGCTGGACCAGTGATATCGCAGATACTGGCACTAGCGTCGAATTCTTGTTTGATTCCATTTACATACACGTCTGCCCCATAATGCCAGGGGACAGCTTTATCAGACACGTAGGAGAGGGGCCCCGGAACAGTAATGATCACAGGCGCAACTATCATGATTTGAATAGGCTTCTTCGGGGGAGCCTTGATTGGATTTTTGAAGATGGTAATCACAGAATTAGTTTAATCATTTATTTATTTTTTCTCACATTCATAAATATTTTTTTTAACATATAAAGAGACTAAATATTTTCATAAAATATTATATATTTTCAATACAAAAAATAATGGTTAAAGAATTTTATTTTCTTTTAAATTAGAAATTAGGGTTAGCTATTTTTCAAGAATTAATCTCCTTTTCTTAAGTTATTAGGTTTAGTTCAAAACTTCTTTTCACATAAAACAAAACAAAAATCCTTTTCTTGCATTTATATATCTTTGCATATTTAAATTGTCTTGTACATTATTTATTCCAATATTTATACAAATTAGATTTGGTTGTAATAGCTTAATTAGATTTACATTATTGCAAATCCCAATTCATAATTTGTATTCCCCCCTCCCATAAAATGTTGTAATAGCGTAGTAATCTTTAAATTACGCAATTTACCGCTTTTTTATATACCATGATAGTAATTATGGTTTGAATGGCACGATAAAAACAAATCAAATTGAAAACCCTAAATCCAAGACAAAATCAAAGCATGAAAATAACACACTTTCACACAAACATCCTTAGGGTTTCTCCACTTGGTTGCTTTATACAAAAATGACCATATTATGCATGCGAAGTATCTTGGCAAAACAAACAAATATAAGATCATAGTCCCTCAATGACGCTATTCTAAGTTGCCTTACAAATGATCTTAGTCCCTCAAAAATGCTAAGATACTTTGCAACATTGCTAATCATGGTTATACGATGACCCACGCCTGTCCCGTTTACATCCAAAGATAGGGTTGCTTACCAAATCAATGGTAAGACAACAATGTCAAAGGAATAGAAAATGAACAAGAAAGACATTTGAGTAGGTAGATTGCTTCTAGTTACTTTCTCTATTTTCAAAAAACTATCCTTGCTATTTTCCAAAACAATACACATTTCAAAAACATCTTACAAACATTGAAAATATCTTCAAAAAGACAAACATCTTTGTATACATTCTTACGAACGAGAATCATTACAAAGATTGCCTAAGCGAATGACCTCTTTTATAAAATACTTTCAAAACCACACCAAAAACATTTTCAAACAACAAAATCAAGTGATCTAGCAAGTAACCAAGAGCCCATGGAAAACCATGGATGAAATGGGTGCTAATACCTTCCCTTTTCATAATCTACCCCCCGAACTCAAGAAACAATATCAAAGGTCTTTCCTGTGCTTTTTCACCTTTCCTTTTGGATAAAAGAAAAGTCAGTGGTGATTCTTGCTAACCGTAATATTTGCGATAAAACTCAAAACCCTCAAGTCAGTTCTCCCACCGTATCACAGAACTGGCCACTCTACTGGGGATTTTTTATAAAGTGGGGTTAACTTAGGGCTAGATCACATTTATTTGCATACATTGTTTGACTTGTTTGCTTTACATTATGGTTCTTTGTTTGGGTTTGAAACCCTCTACCCGGATTTGAGATACATTATAGGTAAATAGCAATACGTTGTGAAAACTGTGCGGGGTATACCGACATGGTCTAAGCAATAGCTATGTTAGTGTGACATATTTGTGGGTACCGGTAGCCTTTGAGTCAATCAAAGAGAATACGGGGCCGCTGAGTGATGTCATGAAGCACTAATGAATTTCTAGAACCCTTTACTTGACCAACTTGGCCTTTAGGATATAGTGAGATGACCGGATTTGGTACAATCCGAAGTTGGTAGATACTCGATACTACACTCATTGAGGTTTGGTTTCTTGGGATATTTCAGTCGCCATTAAAGAGGCTTGAGCTGAAACAATGACCAAGGAAACAATCCGGTGATATTGAGCTCCTTAGAACCCGGTTACTATTACTAGGATAGGTTTAAGCCAACTAAACTTCAAGAGGGTACTTACCTATAAAACCCCATGCAAGCCTAAACTAAGAACTTTTTTGCTTTGCTTGTATATGCATAATTGTAAATAACATCATGGACATCATGAGCACCATATACATCACTAACCATTTCAAGGATTTTGGAGATTCATCTTTGTTCTTGTTTTGTAGGATATGGATTCACTTCGCAGGAAAACTATCCAAGTCAACCTTGTAAGAATTCCTCCACAACTCAAGGTGCTAGCTTCAAGGATCCATGAGAACTCTCCATTCACCGAGAGAAATGGTCGTCTACTCAACTTGGTCACCTCTAACACAGATGAGGATATGATGAAGGTGCTCTTCCAGTTCTTTGATCCTTTGCACCATTGCTTCACATTTCCCGACTACCAGCTTGTGCCTACTTTGGAAGAATTCTCTCAACTCTTGAGGATTCCCATTCTCAATCAACTACCTTTCAACGGTAAGGAAAGATACCCAAAGCCATAAGAGATTGCTCAAGCTCTACATTTGCACTCATCTGATGTCACAACCCATTGGGAAACTAGAAGTGGTGTCAAAGGCTTCTTAGCGAAGTTTCTGTTTGAGAAAGCCCAAAGCTGTTGGAATTCCTTAGACTTGCAAGCCTTTGAGGAAATTGTGGCTCTCCTCATCTATGGGATGGTTTTGTTTTCCAATCCTGACCAACTCATAGATGTGAGTTCCGTCAAAATCCTCATATCACGCAATCCAGTGCCTACATTGCTAGGGGATATCCTACACTCTTTTCACACTCACACAATGAGGAAAAGAGGTGTCCTTATGTGTTGCACTCCTCTCCTGGCAAGATGGTTTATTTCTCATCTTCCCCAATCAGTCTTAAAGAATGAGCAAGGATTAAGGTGGTCACAAAGGTTAATGACGCTCAAACATTCAGATATTGCTCTCAATCTAAAGAGAATGTTATCATTGTTGACCGTTGTGGGGAATTCCCTAATGTCCCTCTAATTGGAATTAGGGGAGGCATCACCTACAACCCATGCTTAGCTCTAAGACAGTTTGGTTATGGCCGAAGGGATGGCCCGCATGAGATGTTCATTCAAGGCTTGGTATTCGACTACGACAACGACGATCAAGGTCTTCGCCAGAGATTCATCCGAGCTTGGAGAATGCTAAACAAGGTGGATAGAAAGACTTTGGGACACAAGAATTCCATCCCTCTTGAGCCTTACCTCAAGTGGGTACGAACCCACGCTCAAAGTCTTATGATGCCTTATCCTTCCATCCTTCAGGTGATCATTGAGCCTGTTAAGGAAGGAGAAGTTCCATACACTATCCTACATCCTGACATGCCCACATATCTTGAAGATTTACAAAGGGATTGGATACAACTCAAAGGAGAGCGAGATAGTTTCGAAGCCCAATTCTACGTAAGCGAGAAGAAGGTTTTGGAACTCACTAGGCTACTTCATGAGGAGCAGACTCTAAATGCCTACATTGCACCAAAGAGGATGCGCACTACCTTTTTATCTTAGAGTTTTGTATTATTTTTCCCAAGGGGCATTGATGTACTCAAACTCTATCTTATTACTATAACTTGTGTTTCTTTTTGTCTAAAACGAACTTGAATATTTAAAATCCTTAAAAAAATTGCATGTGTACATATCATTCATCATAACATAAACAGGTCTTTTACAACAAGTTTCCTCATCTCTCTACTGTTTATTTCAGTAAGATGGATCTCGAACAGACAGTCAAAGATCTCCAAACTCAGAACATTCAATTTCAACAGTTACTCATGACCCTAGCCAAGGGGCAAGAAGAGTTGAAGACTCTGTTAGCTGAAGAAAGAAATAAGAAAACAAAGAAGGTCACTGGGGTTTTGAACATGGGAAGAAGGTTTCAAGGGCAGACTAGAAGAACCTTGAATTTCACAATAACGTCTGGTGAAGGAGAGGGGAAAGGAAACAGCGGTTCCGTCAGAATCTGAAGAGGAGGAAGAAGAGGAAGACTAATCCTAGGAATAGTATCCTCCAGCAGATGATAAGTACAGACATCTTGAAGAGCGTTTGAGCGCTATGGAAATACAAAAGGTGTCAGGTCTAGACTTTGAAGAATTGGGATTAGTGTCGGGAATTGTGATCCCACCGAAGTTCAAAGTGCCATTGTTTGCAAAATATGATGGGTTGTAATGTCCTAAGCTGCACCTCCATTCATATGTGAGAAAGATCCAGCCGTACTCCGCCGATAAAGACTTGTGGGTACATTTTTTCCAAGATAGCTTATCTGGAACACAACTCGATTGGTTTTACCAATTGGAAAAGGCCAACGTCCACAACTGGGAAGATCTTTCCGCAGCTTTCTATAAGCAATACCAATATAATGCAGAGTTGGCAAAAACATAAGTTGTATGCAATGTCATGATGTATGATATGCATGATGTTATGATGTTCAACATGAGATGTTGTATGCGTTTCATCATGTATGTAAGCAAGATGTATGAAAATGTGAAATGTTTATGAGTGTAATTTCATCTTAGGAAAATAAATCCTTGACGAACGGCCGGGAAGCTGCTCTGTGGAAGAGATACTTGGCCGAAGTTTTGATGAGAGGCCTGCTGAGGACTTTAACGACGGATTCCGCTGAGGATAATGATGATAAACTCCGCTGGGGAACTCCAAAGATAAACTCTGCTTGGGAATACCAAAGATAGACTCCGCTGGGGATTGAAGGAACTTTGCCGAAAGCGGTCTTCCGTGACTTTTAGCTGAGGATAACCCAGTTATAAGTCCTTGTGAGGGAATAACTCTAAATAAACTCGGGTGAGACGTCCGTGCCTCGCAGGGGATAAGCTTGCAGAATTTACTGGGGAGATTGATTGAACTTTAAGACCTGCCGGGGAATGTTGGGTCCTTTTAGGATCGACGGGGAGCCAACTTTGCTTGGGGAAAGTATTGTCGTGTCCTGTTTTTCCCTGCGAGGAATTGAGATGATTTGGCCACAAACTTCAGTTGAACCTACCTTGGTGCCTTGGCGGACAAAACAACCAGACTGCAATAGACAACTCCATATTGCCCCTGTCTTTGATGTCACCTGTAATTAATCTCTTGTTTCATATGCAAACATTTATGAATCAACAATTTAATGTCAAATGCATATATCAAAAATGAACATTGGACGTTCTTCGCAAGACAAAACACAAAAAAGGAAAACAATGGTAATTTGTATGGACAAGTGAATTTGTATTGATTTAAACTTTGCCTGTGAATAGGCGTTCTTGTACAAGAGGCTGACATCCTAGTAAGAGGACATCGCCAAATAGTATAGAGTTTACAGTTTTGAAAAAGGAAATAAAACAGCTATGTGAACAATCCCACTGGGTTCCAACTCTGCTATTGCCTTTATGTCTTCGAATGTTTCATCGCTTTGCTACCTAGTTGAAGATGAAACTGATTGGTCGATGCCGAAACCTGAGCCAGATAGTTGATGCCGAATTCCGGATGCGAAGTGATCCAATGAGACATAGTGTTACGCTTTTATCCCTAACTTTTGCCTGGACCGCCCTTTCGGGTTTTCGGTCCACCGGGATACCCATTTTTTGCCCAAGCCGCCCTTTCAGGTTTTCGACTTGCCGGGTGTGCAGATTTTTTTAATTAATTTCATCCCTTACTTTTGCCCGAACCCTTTTGGTTCGCCGGGAAGCCCTTATTTTTGCCTAGGTATGTCAACCTAGCGGGTCTTTTTATTTATGCGTAGTATTTTTTCACTATGTCTGCGTTGGCGGGGTGGGGAAGGTCGTCACCATCCATGGTGGTTAGGATCATGGCTCCTCCTGAGAACACACGTTTAACCACAAATGGCCCTTCGTAAGTAGGGGTCCATTTGCCCCGGGGATCACTTTGAGGAAGGATGATGCGTTTGATTACCAGGTCCCCAACTTGATACTCTTGTGGTCTGACTTTCTTGTTAAATGCCCTGATCATTCGTTTCTGATACGTTTGACCGTGGCAGATAGCAGTGAGCCTCTTTTCGTCAATCAGATTTAATTGATCAAGTCGAGTCTGGATCCAATCATCTTCATTCAAGTCTGCATCCTTCATTATCCGGAGAGAGGGTATCTGGATCTCGATTGGCAAGACTGCCTCCATGCCATACACCAAGGAGAAGGGAGTTGCCCCGGTTGATGTCCTTGCTGAGGTGCGGTACCCATGAAAGAGCGAACGGTAGCATCTCGTGCCAATCTTTATAGGTCACTGTCATCTTCTGCACAATTTTCTTGATATTTTTATTGGCTGCCTCTACAGCCCCATTCATCTTCGGCCGGTAGGGAGAAGAATTGTGGTGTTGTATCTTGAATTGTTCACAGAGTTCAGTGATCATTTTGTTATTGAGATTAGTACCATTGTCCGTAATGATTCTTTCGGGGACGCCGTACCGACAGATCAGATTATGCCGGATGAAACGTGCTACGACGCTCTTGGTTACTGTGGCGTAGGAAGCTGCCTCAACCCATTTCGTGAAGTAATCGATCGCCACCAAGATGAAGCGATGCCCATTGGATGCCGTTGGTCGGATCTCACCGATCATATCGATGCCCCACATTGCGAAAGGCCAAGGTGCCGTTAGGACATTCAAAGGAACTGGAGGGATATGCACCTTGTCAGCATAGATCTGGCATTTATGACAAGTTCGGGAGTGCTGGTAACAATCGGCTTCCATTGTGGACCAGAAATATCCTGCCCGAAGGATTTTCTTAGCCACGGTGTGTCCACTGGAATGCGTTCCAAATGTACCTTCATGCAGTTCCATCATGATTTTCTCCGCTTCAGCCTTATCCACACAACGCAACAGAGTCGAATCATGATTCCGTTTGTAGAGAATGCCGTTGCTGAGGAAGAATTTTGCAGCAAACCTTCTCATGAACTTCTTATCATTGACGGATGCACCTTCAGGGTATTCCTGAGCTTCCAAGTACCTTTTTACCTCGTGATACCAGGGTTTTTCAGCCACCTTCTCAGCCTCGAGCTCACAGCAGTATGCCGGTTCATCCAACTTCCAGATTATGATTCGGGGAGCCTCATTGTCCCATTTAACTTTGAACATTGAAGACATCGTGGCTAGTGCGTCCGCTAGCTGATTCTCCTCTCTGGGGAAATGCTCAAAAGTTATCTCTTCAAAGTGAGGGAGCAAGGTCGACACATACTCCTTGTAAGGAATAAGATTCGGGTGTTTCGTATCCCACTCGCCTTTGATCTGATTGATCACAAGAGCGGAATCTCCGAAGACACTTAGAAATTTGATCCTCAAATCGATTGCAGCTTGTAAACCCATGATACATGCCTCATATTCTGCCATGTTGTTGGTGCAGTTGAAACATAATCAGGCGGTGAGGGGAGTATGAGTTCCCTTGGGAGATATGATTACAGCGCCGACGCCGTTACCCAAAGCATTGGAGGCTCCATAAAAATGCATGGACCATCGGGATCCTTCCTCAGGTCCTTCATCCAGTCCAGGTACTTCACAGTCAGTTACCACCATGATATCTTCATCCGGAAAATCAAAGTTCAATGATTGGTAATCGTCCACAGGTTGGTGTGCCAGATGATCGGCCAGTACACTTCCCTTAATTGCTTTCTGAGTTGTATACTGGATATCATATTCTGTTAAGATCATTTGCCATCTCGCTATCCTTCCAGACAGAGCGGGCTTTTCAAATATGTACTTGATGGGATCCATCTTTGAAATCAACAAAGTAGTGTGAGTCAGCATATACTGTCTTAGCCGGCGAGCAGCCCATACAAGAGCGCAGCAAGTTTTCTCAAGCAGTGAGTAACTAGACTCACAGTCGGTAAACTTTTTGCTCAAGTAATAAATAGCGTGCTCTTTTCGGCCAGACTCGTCATGCTGCCCCAGCATACACCCCATTGATTTGTCAAGTACTGTCAAGTATAGTATCAGAGGTCTCCCTTCAACCGGTGGCATAAGAATGGGTGGCTCTTGGAGATATTCCTTTATCTTTTTAAAGGCGGCCTGACATTCATCATTCCAGCGTACCACTTGATCTTTCTTTAGCAATTTGAAGATTGGCTCACAAGTAGCAGTCAGATGTGAGATGAATCGGGCAATGTAATTTAGTCGTCCCAGGAAGCCTCTGACTTCTTTCTCTGTTTTTGGAGTCGGCATCTCTTGTATGGCTTTTACCTTGGCAGGATCCACCTGAATACCTTTATCACTTACAATGAAACCTAGCAACTTTCCGGACCTTACCCCAAAGGTGCATTTGTTTGGGTTCAACCTCAGCTTATACAACTTCAGACGGTCAAACAATTTCTGTAGATGATCAAGGTGTTCTTCCTCAGTTTGGGACCTTGCGATCATGTCGTCAACATACACTTCTATCTCATGATGGATCATGTCATGAAATAAAGCAACCATGGCACGCTGATAGGTTGCCCCAACATTTTTCAATCCGAATGGCATGACCTTATAACAGAAGGTGCCCCACTGAGTCACAAAGGTAGTCTTCTCCATATCTTCTGGAGCCATCTTGATCTGATTATACCCTGAAAAACCATCCATGAAGGAGAACACCTTGTGTTGAGCTGTGTTGTCAACAAGGACATCGATGTGAGGTAGGGGGAAGTCATCCTTGGGGCTGGCCCTGTTCAAATCCCTGTAGTCGACACACATTCTGACTTTACCGTCCTTCTTCGGTACTGGCACCACATTGGCAACCCACTGGGGGTAGGAAGTTACTGCAAGGAACCCGGCATCAAACTGCTTCATAACCTCGGCCTTGATCTTTTCAGACATCTCTGGATGCATCCGTCGGACCTTTTGCTTTACCGGAGGGCAATCTTCCTTGGTTGGTAGGTGGTGAACTACAATGTCGGCATCCAAACCAGGCATATCTTCATAGGACCAAGCAAAAATTTCCATGTAATCTTGTAACATCTGGATCAATCGTTGCTTCACGCTAAGCTCTAGATTGGCACCAATCTTGACCTCTTTCCTATCTGTCTCAGTACCCAAGTTAATTGTCTCCACAGGCTCTTCATGTGGTTGAATAGCCCTCTCTTCCTGGAGTAGCAGTCTTGCGAGTTCACCAGGCACTTCGCAATCATCTTCACCTTCGTCTTCGGCCAAGTTGATCGGATTTTCGAAGTCATAACTGGCGGTAGCAGAGCTGTTACCAGTGAGATCCAGAGTGGATTGAAACCTGTATAAGTGGGTGTGTGTAAATACAGCTGTCTTGCAATATATATAACACAGAAAGGAAAAGAGCACAAGATTTGAAATGCGACAAACGTCCAATGTTTTGATTGATGATATATGAAAATGTCATACAAAAAGCCCTCACAAATGGAGCTACGATGCCCCGGGTAGGACACCGAGCCAACAAAGTTTTAACATATTGTTTGTTACAAATTCGGAAATCAAAAGAAATTAATTACTGCGTGACAAATGTGATAGGGGTAAAATCCTTTGCTGTCCAGTTGCTCGGTCCGTCGCTGGCAGTCGGGTAGATCCAATTATCAAACTCTGCTTCCTCCACATCTTCCTCAATAGCGTTCACCCTTGAGCTGGAAATAAACACCGGAGCCTTTCCGATCTTCCCTTTGCGCACCGCCTTCTGAGCCTCTGCAGTAAAGCCTAGCCCAAACTTGTCGTTCTTCTGAGTGAAGTCAGGAAGCTGACCCCAGTGTGCACAATCGCCTTTCTGAACCACAGCCCGGGCATCCCTTAGGGAAGCCATCTTCAAGGAATCTTTCTCTTCGGCCATTGTCTCTGCAGCTGCTGAAATTGGATGCACCTCCTCGAAATGCTGGAAGGGGGTTTCAATAAACTCTCCGTCCACCTCGACGTACCTGAAGGAATTCAAATGGCTCACCATATACTCCTCTTCTCCTTGTACAGTGACGATCTTCCCCCTGACGGGATACTTCAGCTTCTGGTGTAAGGTGGAGGTCACTGCCCCAGCTTTATGGATCCAAGGTCGACCCAACAGACAAGAGTACGATGGACGTATATCCATCACATAAAAAGTAGAGTCAAATACTTGAGAGCCCACACGAATAGGGATGTTAACCTCTCCATGAACCATCCTTTTTGAACCGTCAAAGGCCCTGACGATGATATTGCTGGGTTTCAACTCCAGGCCTTCATAATCCAGACGATCTAAAGCCTTTTTCGGTAGAACATTCAAGGAAGAACCAGTATCCACCAATACATGTGCCAGAGTAGTGCCCCTGCATTCAATAGAGACATGCAGGGCATCATTGTGGTCTCTCCCTTTTGCGGTCAAGTCAGCATCTGAAAAACCCAAACCGTTGTCTGCTGTCAGGTTCGCTATGCAATCAGTGAACTGGACTGCAGACGTTTCTTGCGGCACATGGGCCGTCTTGAGAAATGAGATCAAGGCCTTAGCATGGGCCTCGGAGCATAGCAATAAGGAGAGCAGGGAGATCTTGGAGGGCGTATGCCCCAACTGCTCGACAACATTAAAATCGCTCTTCTTTATGATTTTCAGAATCTCCTCCATTTCTTGTCGGGAGGCCTCAGCATTTATGGGTATTGGTGCCTCCATCCGGGCAGGCTCTTCTTCAATCCCTTTGCCCCGAGCATTTGATGACTCGGTAGCAGGGGAAACAACTTGATCAGCAACAGGACTAGGTAAACTTGTAGGTTTTATGAGGAGGGGCTTTCGAATAGCGGGTGGCGCAATGTCAGGCGAGAAGAGCCTGCCACTGCGGGTGACTTTGGCTGGACCAGTGATATCGCAGATACTGGCACTAGCGTCGAATTCTTGTTTGATTCCATTTACATACACGTCTGCCCCATAATGCCAGGGGACAGCTTTATCAGACACGTAGGAGAGGGGCCCCGGAACAGTAATGATCACAGGCGCAACTATCATGATTTGAATAGGCTTCTTCGGGGGAGCCTTGATTGGATTTTTGAAGATGGTAATCACAGAAACTTCTTTCATCGGAACCAATTGAACAACAGTCTTTTTGAATAGAATCTCCTTGCTATCCATTAGGCCTTGGATGCCTAACCTCAGCAAGGGACAATCAGATAGGGAAATAGCACAGAATAGGCAACCTTCATCGCAACCCGGAAATAAACCGGCCCGCAGTAGGTTCTTCTTAACAGTCTTCAGAGGGGTAACAACTTCATCTACCGAAACAGCGTACATTTCTTCTTCGATGGCATTTACCCTATGCTGGGGCATAGGAGCCGTTACAACATTTGGTCTTTCTGGCGCTTCAAACTGAATTTCCTTTGCGTCGATCAGATCTTGCACTTTGTTTCTCAAGGCCCAGCAATCATCAGTAGTGTGCCCGGGACTATCAGAATGATAAGCACACCGGGCATTTGGGTTATATTTAGGAGACGCAGTGTTGACGACCTTAGGAGCTTCTTTGAGGGTCACCAGGTTGGTGGATAACAGTTGGGGTAAAATTTGAGATAATGTCATACTTAGTCGGGTATACTGTCTCTTGGGCCTTTCGCCTCTTTGTTGATTGTACTGCTGAGGAGCAGCAACAGGTTTGGAGATGACCAAAGCATTGATGGCTTGGCGACTTTCGGGCTTGACTTGTCTTCTAGGACCATAGACGGCACTTGCTTCTTTCTTAAACGGCCTCTTCTCAGCACTTGTAGAGGCAGCCTTCTGTATCTTGCCTGACCTGATTCCCGCTTCAATTCTTTCTCCTGTTAATATCAAATCTGTAAACCCAGCGGAGGAGTTACCAACCAAATGATTGAAAAACGGACCAGACAAAGTCCCAAGGAACATATCAACCAGCTCTCGGTCAGTTAATGGAGGCTGCACCCTGCCAGCCAAATCTCTCCATTTTTGAGCGTATTCTTTGAACCCTTCACCCGTTCCTAGAGACATACCCTGAAGTTGGGTACGCGTGGGAGCGAGATCAGAATTGTATTGGTATTGTCTGTAGAATGCGGTTGCCAAATCTTCCCAGTGTCGGATGCTAGCTCCATCCAATTGGTAGAACCATTCAAGTTGTGACCCTGAGAGGCTATCTTGGAAGAAGTGAATCCAGAGGTTCTTATCCGCCGTGTAAGGTTGGATTTTCCTTACGTACGACCTTAGATGTAGCTTTGGGCAGGAGACCCCATCATACTTGGCGAAGGCAGGCGCCTTAAACTTGTGTGGAATGACTACCCCAGAAGATAACCCCAAATCTCCGAAATCCAGTCCCGGCACATTCTGAATTTCCATGGCGCTCAAGCGGTCCTCCAATTGCTTGTATCGGTCAGCAGCAGGTGGGTATTGTTCATCGTTATAGTCCGTCTCGTTGTCGGAGACTGCGGGACTAGGAGCTCCTCCCCCTTGGGGACTATTTTTCTCAGCAGAAGAAGTGGTTGGATCAGCTTCATTGTGGAGTGTGTTCCCAAATCGGCGTCCGGTGTTGAACAATGCAGTCCTCTTTTTCTTCTTCTTCTTCAGGAGTAGAGTCTTCAACTCTTGCTGACCTTGGGCTAGGCTTAGGACCATCTCTTGAAACTGTGCACTTTGGGCCTGAAGGGCCTTGATTGTCTGCTCACTGGATGAGTCTGGATTCATGATGACTGTGCAAAATAAACAGCGAAGGAGATTAAGCAACCTGTGAAATAGGGTACCTGCTATGCATATGGTGCAATGAAATGCGTATGTATGCAATGCATTCAAGGGTTTAGAATATTCAAAATTTGTTGTAGACAAAAAGGAACGCACATTATATTAATAAGGAGAAATTTGTTAATACATAAATGCCCCATGGGCCAAATACTACAAAATGACTCCTTAAGGTAAAAAGACATTGCGCATCCTCTTTGGCGCGATGTAGGTGTTGAGATTCCTTTCCTCGTGCAGTAGGCGGGTGAGTTCTAGGACCTTCTTTTCGCTAGCATGCAGATTGGTCTCAAGAGAATTCCGTTCTTCCTTAAGTTGGATCCAGCTCTTCTGCATCTCTTCCCAGGAGGTGGGCATGTCGGGATGTTGAATGGTGTAGGACGCCTCTCCTTCCAAGACTGGTTCTTTGATCACAGGAAGCATATGAGGATAAGGCATCACTAATTTCTGGGAGCGGGCTCGTACCCACTTGAGATAAGGTTCCAACGGGATGGAGTTCCGGTGCCCCAATGTCTTGCTGTCTATCCTACTTGGCATCCTCCAAGCTCTGATAAATCTCTGACGAAGTCCTTGAGTATCATTGTCGAAGTCAAAAACTATGTTAGGGATTATCATGTCATGAGGGCCATCCCTCCGAGCATAACCAAACTGTCTCCAAGCCAGGCATGGGTTGTAAGTAATACCCCCTTTGATTCCAAATAAAGGAACATTGGGGTACTCCCCACATCGATCAATGATAGTGATGTCTTCCCTAGACCTAGGGCACCAATGTATATCTGCATGCGTGAGAGTCATTAACCGTTGTGACCATCTCAAACCCCGCTCGTTCTTCAAAACTGATTGTGGAAGGTGCGAAATAAACCACCTTCCCAGGAGAGGAGTGCAACACAAAAGGACACCCCTTCTTCTCATGGTTCGAGTGTAACATGAGTGAAGGATGTCCCCCAGCAGTGTAGGTATAGGATTCCTGGTCATAAAGATCTGGACAGCACTGATATCAATAAGTTGATCTGGGTTAGGGAACAACACCAAACCATAGACAAGGAGGGCCATAACTTCTTCAAAAGCTCGTAGGTCAAGGGAGTTCCAACATTCTTGAGCCTTTTCAAACAAAAATCTGGCTAAGAACCCTTTGATACCACTTCTAACTTCCCAATGTCCCTTGAGGTCAGATGTCTGTAAGTGCAAGGCTTTAGCAATCTCTTCAAGCTTGGGTTCCTCTTCCGTACCGTTGTAGGGTAGTTGATCAAGGATAGGGACCTTCAGAAGTCGGGAGAACTCTTCCAATGTAGGCACCAACTGATAATCCGGAAAAGTGAAGCAGTGATGCAGAGGGTCAAAGAATTGGAACAGGACCTTTATCAAGTCCTCCTCAATGTTGGTGTTAACCAAGCTGATGAGTCTTCCATGTCTCTCACTGAATGAAGAGCCCTCGGGAATCCTGGACAGAAGTTCCTTAAGCTGAGGAGGGATCTTTACAAGGCTAATCTGAATTGTCTTTCTGCGAGCAGTTTCCATGTCCTATAAAACAAGAACAAAGATGAAGATTCGAAACCCTTGAAATGGTTAGTCAATGCTCATGATGTTTGTATGATGTAATGATGTGATGATTAAATACACTATAAGTATTCACAAAAGCAAACATGGTAAGGCACACAAGTCACACAAACCCTTAGAGTTTAGGCCTGCATGGAGTCTGGGTATTACCCTCTTGAAGTTTGGTGGGCTCAACCTGTCCTATCAAAAGTAACCGGGTTCTAAAGGTCCCAATATCACGGGATTGCTTTCATTGTTCATCGTTTCGATTTAGCCACTGAACTGGCGACCGAAATATTCCAGGAAAGCAACCCTCAACTGAGTGTAGTATCGAGTATCAACCAACCTCGGACTGCACCAAAGTCAGTTACCTCACTACCCTAAAAAAGGCCAAGATGGTTCAATTAAGGTTCCTAAGGTTAGTTGATGCTTCACGACACCACGCGGCGGCCCCGTACTCTCCTTGACTGAACTCAAGGGTTACCGATACACACCAAAGTGCCACATCAACGTAGCAGACTGTTTCAACCATGTCGGTATACCCCGCACAGTTCCCTCACAGCCTTGTTGCTACTTTCTAAGAAGGTATTCCCAGATCCGGGTTAGGATCTATAAAACTCCGATACAAAGCCCACAAATGTAAAAGCAAACAAAGTAAGCAATTGAAAACAATGGTGATCTAAACCCTAAGGTTACTCCACTTTTAAGTCGAATTCCCCAGCAGAGTCGCCAGTTCTGTGATACGGTGGGAGAACTGACTTATGAATTTTACGTTTTGTTTTCGCAAATGTTTCGGTTGAGCAAGAGTCGCCACCGACTTTTTATTTTATCCTAAGGAAAGGTTAAAAAGCACAGCAAAAACCTTTTGAGATGTTTTCTTGGGTTCGGGGAGTAGATTATAGAAAGGGAAGGTATTAGCACCCTTTCTATCCATGGTTATCCATGGGCTCTTAGTTACTTGCTTAGATCACTTTGCCTTTTGTTTTCAATTGTTTTAAATGGTGCTTGTGTGTGTGGGTTTGAAAATGTTTTGAAAAGAGGCCAATGTGGTGGCAACCTTTGTAATGATCCATGTGGGGATGTATACAAAGATGTATGTCTTTTGAAAAGGTTTTCATTTTGTTTTTTGAAAGTTTTGTTTTGAAAGTGTTGTGATGTGTGATTTTGAAATTAGGCAAGTGTTTTGTTTTGCAAGTTTGATTCAAGTAACTAAGAGGTTGTCTACTCCTAATTTTCTCAAAAGATTATTGCTATGTTTTAACCCTTTTAACAAGTTTATTCCACCATTGTATTTGGTGGACAATCTTGTGTTAGGATGTGAAAGGGACGGGCGCGGGTCATCGTTTAGACCATAATTGCAATGGTGCCAAGTATCTTTGGGCATTTTCCTTAAGGGACTTGATCATTTGAATTGTGTTTGTTTTGAAAAAGTTTTATCGAGGGACTATGATCATTCAATTTGTTTGTTTTGCCCAAAGAGACCTAACATGCAATATGGCCCAATTTTGAAAGGCAACAAGTGGATATAACCCTAGGGGTGTTAGTGTGCAAGTGTGTTTTATTGCATACAAGAGTTTTTCTTTGAATTAGGTTTTTTCTATTTCATTGAGTTTTATCTTTCCATACACGTCCTAATTACTAGCAATAAGAAGCGGAAATGTAAAATCCTACGCTATTACAATAGTTAGGGGAGGGGGATACACATTTGTACATGGGGGTTTCAACGAGAAAAATAGGCAAAAAAGAAAATAGCGGAAAACAAGATATATATAGAGAGAGAGAGAGCATGCGCGCCGTTGGGAGGCCATCAGAAGTTCTGACCCAGATCCGCTGTCAGATGATCAACCTGTTGGTGAAACTGGATGAGTCAGAACTTCTGACTCTGGAACCTGCAAAACAGAACCTTGTTAGTGGGGAAACCAGAAGTTCTGATTTCCCTGCGCTGCAAGACAGAAGTTTGTTAGTGGAGAACCCAGAAGTTCCGATTCTGCTGAAAAGGCAATAACTCTCAGAGGTTCTGATGTTATTGACAACTTCAGATGTGCTAACGTCAAAGTCAGCACTTGGCTTTTTCCTGCACTAATCAGAACATCTGCAATCCTGTTGTTACTCCACAAAACAGAAAACATTTTTGGAACAGATCCAGCAAAATAGCAAAATGTCTCAGAGGTCAGAATCACCAAGGTCACAGGCAGGTCCTAAACAGGCTCAGAACGTTCTGAGGTATGAGAGTCCTCAGAACATAAACAACAATAACATGAATATTTACATTATGTTACTTGAATATGCACAGCTGATGATGCTTAACAGTGTGGTGAGGGTCAGCAGGTGCTTACCTGACTTTCTGGAAAATGGTGGGTGAAAGTTAGCTTTTGGTTCTGGTGGTGTTCTGGACAGATTTGGACAAGGGGAAGTGAAGGTGTAAACGTGTATAGGGTCAGAAGTTTGGAAAGAACGTTTTTGGTTTACAGAAAAGGGCTGGGTGTTTGATGAAGTTGAAGGTGAGAAACTTAAAGTTATGAAACAAGGCTGGAAATTTTGGCAGAGTTTCAGAACGTTGTGTTGCTTAGGAGTTTGGTTTCTCTCTTAGCAATTTTTCTGTTTCTTTTCTTGAACTTCTTGAACGTCTTTTGCAGTGGGGAAAGCTCTCTATTTATAGGCAAAGTTTTTGTGGATACCTTGAACATTTAAGGCGCCAATAGAGTTTGAAGTTGTTCTTTGACAGAAATTCCTGGGAAGTTGTGATAACAGCTATTTTTCAGCCTAGGTAGCAGCAGCAGGCGTAGATTGGGCGAAGTGACCTCTGAAATGGGCGGTGGCTTGAAGACCCATGCCAGAATCTGTGCAAAAGCATTTTCCAAGCCACACGTGAATGCTCAGGAGTGGTTGGAAACATTAATGGGCATTAAATGGTGACAAGACCTGTCAATACCAACATTCTGGTTGTTGAATCAGCAGTGTAAACCATGCTCTGGCCTTGGCTACCTGTTGTCTTAGCAAGCTCTGGAGATTCTCCTGGTTTTCTGGTACGTTCCTTGGATCTACTTCTGGACAATCTAGACTTAAAGATTCTGTATCAATGTGACACCTATCCCTCTGACCTTTCATCTTCTGACTTCAACCTGTTCTGAAGGAGTCTTCACACTTTCCTGCTTCTCTTGCATTCCTTTAGCAAGTTCTGACTGAGCTTGTGTAACTGCTGAAGGGGCATGTTCTGTTTGAGGCTTACATTCTGAACCACGTTTACAACTTCTGATTGAACTGATGTAGCTGCTGAAGAGCCAACTTCTGACCATGCTGAGCCAAGCTTGCAACTTCTGACCGTCTTCATCTGGAATGGGTCCAGAAGTTCTGAAGCGCTGATTTTTCTAAAAATGTTTATTTTAAAGAAACATTCTAAGCACTTAGAATTTGATTTTCCTCAAAATGAAAGCGTTGTTTCCGGAGTTTGGGAGATCATCTTGCTCTTGTAAGTGGCTTGCTTGGGCAAAAGGATAACCCAGGACTTGGATTTGTTTCAGGGGACTTTGAAAAATCTAAGATGGTTTCCTGAAGAAAGGGAGGGCAAATTTTGGGGTACAACAGTTGCCCCTGTTCAATCTTCTTGAACCTGAAGAGTTAGATTGGCGAGTTTGCCTTTCGTGACTCGAGGGTAAAAGGAGATTGGACACCAGAGTGCCCGAAAATTTGCACTCGCCTAGTAGAGTATCAGCAATGGGAATGGGCTTATAGATGCCATTTGGAGAGGCGGTAGATAGGGAGATGGGCTTACAGATGCCATCCGGAGACGTGACAGAACCTTGTCGGGAATGGGCTTATAGATGCCATTTGGAAGTGTCGATCGCATAAGAGATTCCTTAGCGAGAAATTTGTATATTTGAGAAAGACGGATGTTTTCCTGGCTTGTTACAGGTGTTTGATCTTCAATCTCCTTATGCAGATGTGCCCTGGCTGGATACAGGTATCGAATCTACAATCGATCGCTCACAGATGTGCCCTGGCTGGACACAGGAGTCGAATCTGGAAATAGTCGTTAATAGATGTGCCCTGGCTGGATACAGGAATCGAATCTTCGGACTCTTCAGACGTGCCCTGGCTAGATACAGGAATCGAGTCTGGAAATGTTGTAGTTGATAGATGTGCCCTGGCTGGATACAGGAATCGAATCTTTGAACTCTTCAGACGTGCCCTGGCTAGATACAGGAATCGAGTCTGGAAACGTTGTAGTTGATAGATGTGCCCTGGCTGGATACAGGAATCGAATCTTTGAACTCTTCAGACGTGCCCTGGCTAGATACAGGAATCGAGTCTGGAAACGTTGTAGTTGATAGATGTGCCCTGGCTGGATACAAGAATCGAATCTTTGAACTCTTCAGACGTGCCCTGGCTAGATACAGGAATCGAGTCTGGAAACTGATCACTCTCAGATGTGCCCTGGCTAGATACAGGTATCAAATCTGGAAACGTGACAGTTGAAGGTAGTTGTTTTCGGGATTGTCTTTTTCCTGAAAAGGCAAAAACATAAGTTGTATGCAATGTCATGATGTATGATATGCATGATGTTATGATGTTCAACATGAGATGTTGTATGCGTTTCATCATGTATGTAAGCAAGATGTATGAAAATGTGAAATGTTTATGAGTGTAATTTCATCTTAGGAAAATAAATCCTTGACGAACGGCCGGGAAGCTGCTCTGTGGAAGAGATACTTGGCCGAAGTTTTGATGAGAGGCCTGCTGAGGACTTTAACGACGGATTCCGCTGAGGATAATGATGATAAACTCCGCTGGGGAACTCCAAAGATAAACTCTGCTTGGGAATACCAAAGATAGACTCCGCTGGGGATTGAAGGAACTTTGCCGAAAGCGGTCTTCCGTGACTTTTAGCTGAGGATAACCCAGTTATAAGTCCTTGTGAGGGAATAACTCTAAATAAACTCGGGTGAGACGTCCGTGCCTCGCAGGGGATAAGCTTGCAGAATTTACTGGGGAGATTGATTGAACTTTAAGACCTGCCGGGGAATGTTGGGTCCTTTTAGGATCGACGGGGAGCCAACTTTGCTTGGGGAAAGTATTGTCGTGTCCTGTTTTTCCCTGCGAGGAATTGAGATGATTTGGCCACAAACTTCAGTTGAACCTACCTTGGTGCCTTGGCGGACAAAACAACCAGACTGCAATAGACAACTCCATATTGCCCCTGTCTTTGATGTCACCTGTAATTAATCTCTTGTTTCATATGCAAACATTTATGAATCAGCAATTTAATGTCAAATGCATATATCAAAAATGAACATTGGACGTTCTTCGCAAGACAAAACACAAAAAAGGAAAACAATGGTAATTTGTATGGACAAGTGAATTTGTATTGATTTAAACTTTGCCTGTGAATAGGCGTTCTTGTACAAGAGGATGACATCCTAGTAAGAGGACATCGCCAAATAGTATAGAGTTTACAGTTTTGAAAAAGGAAATAAAACAGCTATGTGAACAATCCCACTGGGTTCCAACTCTGCTATTGCCTTTATGTCTTCGAATGTTTCATCGCTTTGCTACCTAGTTGAAGATGAAACTGATTGGTCGATGCCGAAACCTGAGCCAGATAGTTGATGCCGAATTCCGGATGCGAAGTGATCCAATGAGACATAGTGTTACGCTTTTATCCCTAACTTTTGCCTGGACCGCCCTTTCGGGTTTTCGGTCCACCGGGATACCCATTTTTTGCCCAAGCCGCCCTTTCAGGTTTTCGACTTGCCGGGTGTGCAGATTTTTTTTATTAATTTCATCCCTTACTTTTGCCCGAACCCTTTTGGTTCGCCGGGAAGCCCTTATTTTTGCCTAGGTATGTCAACCTAGCGGGTCTTTTTATTTATGCGTAGTATTTTTTCACTATGTCTGCGTTGGCGGGGTGGGGAAGGTCGTCACCATCCATGGTGGTTAGGATCATGGCTCCTCCTGAGAACACACGTTTAACCACAAATGGCCCTTCGTAAGTAGGGGTCCATTTGCCCCGGGGATCACTTTGAGGAAGGATGATGCGTTTGATTACCAGGTCCCCAACTTGATACTCTTGTGGTCTGACTTTCTTGTTAAATGCCCTGATCATTCGTTTCTGATACGTTTGACCGTGGCAGATAGCAGTGAGCCTCTTTTCGTCAATCAGATTTAATTGATCAAGTCGAGTCTGGATCCAATCATCTTCATTCAAGTCTGCATCCTTCATTATCCGGAGAGAGGGTATCTGGATCTCGATTGGCAAGACTGCCTCCATGCCATACACCAAGGAGAAGGGAGTTGCCCCGGTTGATGTCCTTGCTGAGGTGCGGTACCCATGAAGAGCGAACGGTAGCATCTCGTGCCAATCTTTATAGGTCACTGTCATCTTCTGCACAATTTTCTTGATATTTTTATTGGCTGCCTCTACAGCCCCATTCATCTTCGGCCGGTAGGGAGAAGAATTGTGGTGTTGTATCTTGAATTGTTCACAGAGTTCAGTGATCATTTTGTTATTGAGATTAGTACCATTGTCCGTAATGATTCTTTCGGGGACGCCGTACCGACAGATCAGATTATGCCGGATGAAACGTGCTACGACGCTCTTGGTTACTGTGGCGTAGGAAGCTGCCTCAACCCATTTCGTGAAGTAATCGATCGCCACCAAGATGAAGCGATGCCCATTGGATGCCGTTGGTCGGATCTCACCGATCATATCGATGCCCCACATTGCGAAAGGCCAAGGTGCCGTTAGGACATTCAAAGGAACTGGAGGGATATGCACCTTGTCAGCATAGATCTGGCATTTATGACAAGTTCGGGAGTGCTGGTAACAATCGGCTTCCATTGTGGACCAGAAATATCCTGCCCGAAGGATTTTCTTAGCCACGGTGTGTCCACTGGAATGCGTTCCAAATGTACCTTCATGCAGTTCCATCATGATTTTCTCCGCTTCAGCCTTATCCACACAACGCAACAGAGTCGAATCATGATTCCGTTTGTAGAGAATGCCGTTGCTGAGGAAGAATTTTGCAGCAAACCTTCTCATGAACTTCTTATCATTGACGGATGCACCTTCAGGGTATTCCTGAGCTTCCAAGTACCTTTTTACCTCGTGATACCAGGGTTTTTCAGCCACCTTCTCAGCCTCGAGCTCACAGCAGTATGCCGGTTCATCCAACTTCCAGATTATGATTCGGGGAGCCTCATTGTCCCATTTAACTTTGAACATTGAAGACATCGTGGCTAGTGCGTCCGCTAGCTGATTCTCCTCTCTGGGGAAATGCTCAAAAGTTATCTCTTCAAAGTGAGGGAGCAAGGTCGACACATACTCCTTGTAAGGAATAAGATTCGGGTGTTTCGTATCCCACTCGCCTTTGATCTGATTGATCACAAGAGCGGAATCTCCGAAGACACTTAGAAATTTGATCCTCAAATCGATTGCAGCTTGTAAACCCATGATACATGCCTCATATTCTGCCATGTTGTTGGTGCAGTTGAAACATAATCGGGCGGTGAGGGGAGTATGAGTTCCCTTGGGAGATATGATTACAGCGCCGACGCCGTTACCCAAAGCATTGGAGGCTCCATAAAAATGCATGGACCATCGGGATCCTTCCTCAGGTCCTTCATCCAGTCCAGGTACTTCACAGTCAGTTACCACCATGATATCTTCATCCGGAAAATCAAAGTTCAATGATTGGTAATCGTCCACAGGTTGGTGTGCCAGATGATCGGCCAGTACACTTCCCTTAATTGCTTTCTGAGTTGTATACTGGATATCATATTCTGTTAAGATCATTTGCCATCTCGCTATCCTTCCAGACAGAGCGGGCTTTTCAAATATGTACTTGATGGGATCCATCTTTGAAATCAACAAAGTAGTGTGAGTCAGCATATACTGTCTTAGCCGGCGAGCAGCCCATACAAGAGCGCAGCAAGTTTTCTCAAGCAGTGAGTAACGAGACTCACAGTCGGTAAACTTTTTGCTCAAGTAATAAATAGCGTGCTCTTTTCGGCCAGACTCGTCATGCTGCCCCAGCACACACCCCATTGATTTGTCAAGTACTGTCAAGTATAGTATCAGAGGTCTCCCTTCAACCGGTGGCATAAGAATGGGTGGCTCTTGGAGATATTCCTTTATCTTTTTAAAGGCGGCCTGACATTCATCATTCCAGCGTACCACTTGATCTTTCTTTAGCAATTTGAAGATTGGCTCACAAGTAGCAGTCAGATGTGAGATGAATCGGGCAATGTAATTTAGTCGTCCCAGGAAGCCTCTGACTTCTTTCTCTGTTTTTGGAGTCGGCATCTCTTGTATGGCTTTTACCTTGGCAGGATCCACCTGAATACCTTTATCACTTACAATGAAACCTAGCAACTTTCCGGACCTTACCCCAAAGGTGCATTTGTTTGGGTTCAACCTCAGCTTATACAACTTCAGACGGTCAAACAATTTCTGTAGATGATCAAGGTGTTCTTCCTCAGTTTGGGACCTTGCGATCATGTCGTCAACATACACTTCTATCTCATGATGGATCATGTCATGAAATAAAGCAACCATGGCACGTTGATAGGTTGCCCCAGCATTTTTCAATCCGAATGGCATGACCTTATAACAGAAGGTGCCCCACTGAGTCACAAAGGTAGTCTTCTCCATATCTTCTGGAGCCATCTTGATCTGATTATACCCTGAAAAACCATCCATGAAGGAGAACACCTTGTGTTGAGCTGTGTTGTCAACAAGGACATCGATGTGAGGTAGGGGGAAGTCATCCTTGGGGCTGGCCCTGTTCAAATCCCTGTAGTCGACACACATTCTGACTTTACCGTCCTTCTTCGGTACTGGCACCACATTGGCAACCCACTGGGGGTAGGAAGTTACTGCAAGGAACCCGGCATCAAACTGCTTCATAACCTCGGCCTTGATCTTTTCAGACATCTCTGGATGCATCCGTCGGACCTTTTGCTTTACCGGAGGGCAATCTTCCTTGGTTGGTAGGTGGTGAACTACAATGTCGGCATCCAAACCAGGCATATCTTCATAGGACCAAGCAAAAATTTCCATGTAATCTTGTAACATCTGGATCAATCGTTGCTTCACGCTAAGCTCTAGATTGGCACCAATCTTGACCTCTTTCCTATCTGTCTCAGTACCCAAGTTAATTGTCTCCACAAGCTCTTCATGTGGTTGAATAGCCCTCTCTTCCTGGAGTAGCAGTCTTGCGAGTTCACCAGGCACTTCGCAATCATCTTCACCTTCGTCTTCGGCCAAGTTGATCGGATTTTCGAAGTCATAACTGGCGGTAGCAGAGCTGTTACCAGTGAGATCCAGAGTGGATTGAAACCTGTATAAGTGGGTGTGTGTAAATACAGCTGTCTTGCAATATATATAACACAGAAAGGAAAAGAGCACAAGATTTGAAATGCGACAAACGTCCAATGTTTTGATTGATGATATATGAAAATGTCATACAAAAAGCCCTCACAAATGGAGCTACGATGCCCCGGGTAGGACACCGAGCCAACAAAGTTTTAACATATTGTTTGTTACAAATTCGGAAATCAAAAGAAATTAATTACTGCGTGACAAATGTGATAGGGGTAAAATCCTTTGCTGTCCAGTTGCTCGGTCCGTCGCTGGCAGTCGGGTAGATCCAATTATCAAACTCTGCTTCCTCCACATCTTCCTCAATAGCGTTCACCCTTGAGCTGGAAATAAACACCGGAGCCTTTCCGATCTTCCCTTTGCGCACCGCCTTCTGAGCCTCTGCAGTAAAGCCTAGCCCAAACTTGTCGTTCTTCTGAGTGAAGTCAGGAAGCTGACCCCAGTGTGCACAATCGCCTTTCTGAACCACAGCCCGGGCATCCCTTAGGGAAGCCATCTTCAAGGAATCAATCTCTTCGGCCATTGTCTCTGCAGCTGCTGAAATTGGATGCACCTCCTCGAAATGCTGGAAGGGGGTTTCAATAAACTCTCCGTCCACCTCGACGTACCTGAAGGAATTCAAATGACTCACCATATACTCCTCTTCTCCTTGTACAGTGACGATCTTCCCCCTGACGGGATACTTCAGCTTCTGGTGTAAGGTGGAGGTCACTGCCCCAGCTTTATGGATCCAAGGTCGACCCAACAGACAAGAGTACGATGGACGTATATCCATCACATAAAAAGTAGAGTCAAATACTTGAGAGCCCACACGAATAGGGATGTTAACCTCTCCATGAACCATCCTTTTTGAACCGTCAAAGGCCCTGACGATGATATTGCTGGGTTTCAACTCCAGGCCTTCATAATCCAGACGATCTAAAGCCTTTTTCGGTAGAACATTCAAGGAAGAACCAGTATCCACCAATACATGTGCCAGAGTAGTGCCCCTGCATTCAATAGAGACATGCAGGGCATCATTGTGGTCTCTCCCTTTTGCGGTCAAGTCAGCATCTGAAAAACCCAAACCGTTGTCTGCTGTCAGGTTCGCTATGCAATCAGTGAACTGGACTGCAGACGTTTCTTGCGGCACATGGGCCGTCTTGAGAAATGAGATCAAGGCCTTAGCATGGGCCTCGGAGCATAGCAATAAGGAGAGCAGGGAGATCTTGGAGGGCGTATGCCCCAACTGCTCGACAACATTAAAATCGCTCTTCTTTATGATTTTCAGAATCTCCTCCATTTCTTGTCGGGAGGCCTCAGCATTTATGGGTATTGGTGCCTCCATCCGGGCAGGCTCTTCTTCAATCCCTTTGCCCCGAGCATTTGATGACTCGGTAGCAGGGGAAACAACTTGATCAGCAACAGGACTAGGTAAACTTGTAGGTTTTATGAGGAGGGGTTTTCGAATAGCGGGTGGCGCAATGTCAGGCGAGAAGAGCCTGCCACTGCGGGTGACTTTGGCTGGACCAGTGATATCGCAGATACTGGCACTAGCGTCGAATTCTTGTTTGATTCCATTTACATACACGTCTGCCCCATAATGCCAGGGGACAGCTTTATCAGACACGTAGGAGAGGGGCCCCGGAACAGTAATGATCACAGGCGCAACTATCATGATTTGAATAGGCTTCTTCGGGGGAGCCTTGATTGGATTTTTGAAGATGGTAATCACAGAATTAGTTTAATCATTTATTTATTTTTTCTCACATTCATAAATATTTTTTTTAACATATAAAGAGACTAAATATTTTCATAAAATATTATATATTTTCAATACAAAAAATAATGGTTAAAGAATTTTATTTTCTTTTAAATTAGAAATTAGGGTTAGCTATTTTTCAAGAATTAATCTCCTTTTCTTAAGTTATTAGGTTTAGTTCAAAACTTCTTTTCACATAAAACAAAACAAAAATCCTTTTCTTGCATTTATATATCTTTGCATATTTAAATTGTCTTGTACATTATTTATTCCAATATTTATACAAATTAGATTTGGTTGTAATAGCTTAATTAGATTTACATTATTGCAAATCCCAATTCATAATTTGTATTCCCCCCTCCCATAAAATGTTGTAATAGCGTAGTAATCTTTAAATTACGCAATTTACCGCTTTTTTATATACCATGATAGTAATTATGGTTTGAATGGCACGATAAAAACAAATCAAATTGAAAACCCTAAATCCAAGACAAAATCAAAGCATGAAAATAACACACTTTCACACAAACATCCTTAGGGTTTCTCCACTTGGTTGCTTTATACAAAAATGACCATATTATGCATGCGAAGTATCTTGGCAAAACAAACAAATATAAGATCATAGTCCCTCAATGACGCTATTCTAAGTTGCCTTACAAAATGATCTTAGTCCCTCAAAAATGCTAAGATACTTTGCAACATTGCTAATCATGGTTATACGATGACCCACGCCTGTCCCGTTTACATCCAAAGATAGGGTTGCTTACCAAATCAATGGTAAGACAACAATGTCAAAGGAATAGAAAATGAACAAGAAAGACATTTGAGTAGGTAGATTGCTTCTAGTTACTTTCTCTATTTTCAAAAAACTATCCTTGCTATTTTCCAAAACAATACACATTTCAAAAACATCTTACAAACATTGAAAATATCTTCAAAAAGACAAACATCTTTGTATACATTCTTACGAACGAGAATCATTACAAAGATTGCCTAAGCGAATGACCTCTTTTATAAAATACTTTCAAAACCACACCAAAAACATTTTCAAACAACAAAATCAAGTGATCTAGCAAGTAACCAAGAGCCCATGGAAAACCATGGATGAAATGGGTGCTAATACCTTCCCTTTTCATAATCTACCCCCCGAACTCAAGAAACAATATCAAAGGTCTTTCCTGTGCTTTTTCACCTTTCCTTTTGGATAAAAGAAAAGTCAGTGGTGATTCTTGCTAACCGTAATATTTGCGATAAAACTCAAAACCCTCAAGTCAGTTCTCCCACCGTATCACAGAACTGGCCACTCTACTGGGGATTTTTTATAAAGTGGGGTTAACTTAGGGCTAGATCACATTTATTTGCATACATTGTTTGACTTGTTTGCTTTACATTATGGTTCTTTATTTGGGTTTGAAACCCTCTACCCGGATTTGAGATACATTATAGGTAAATAGCAATACGTTGTGAAAACTGTGCGGGGTATACCGACATGGTCTAAGCAATAGCTATGTTAGTGTGACATATTTGTGGGTACCGGTAGCCTTTGAGTCAATCAAAGAGAATACGGGGCCGCTGAGTGATGTCATGAAGCACTAATGAATTTCTAGAACCCTTTACTTGACCAACTTGGCCTTTAGGATATAGTGAGATGACCGGATTTGGTACAATCCGAAGTTGGTAGATACTCGATACTACACTCATTGAGGTTTGGTTTCTTGGGATATTTCAGTCGCCATTAAAGAGGCTTGAGCTGAAACAATGACCAAGGAAACAATCCGGTGATATTGAGCTCCTTAGAACCCGGTTACTATTACTAGGATAGGTTTAAGCCAACTAAACTTCAAGAGGGTACTTACCTATAAAACCCCATGCAAGCCTAAACTAAGAACTTTTTTGCTTTGCTTGTATATGCATACTTGTAAATAACATCATGGACATCATGAGCACCATATACATCACTAACCATTTCAAGGATTTTGGAGATTCATCTTTGTTCTTGTTTTGTAGGATATGGATTCACTTCGCAGGAAAACTATCCAAGTCAACCTTGTAAGAATTCCTCCACAACTCAAGGTGCTAGCTTCAAGGATCCATGAGAACTCTCCATTCACCGAGAGAAATGGTCGTCTACTCAACTTGGTCACCTCTAACACAGATGAGGATATGATGAAGGTGCTCTTCCAGTTCTTTGATCCTTTGCACCATTGCTTCACATTTCCCGACTACCAGCTTGTGCCTACTTTGGAAGAATTCTCTCAACTCTTGAGGATTCCCATTCTCAATCAACTACCTTTCAACGGTAAGGAAAGATACCCAAAGCCATAAGAGATTGCTCAAGCTCTACATTTGCACTCATCTGATGTCACAACCCATTGGGAAACTAGAAGTGGTGTCAAAGGCTTCTTAGCGAAGTTTCTGTTTGAGAAAGCCCAAAGCTGTTGGAATTCCTTAGACTTGCAAGCCTTTGAGGAAATTGTGGCTCTCCTCATCTATGGGATGGTTTTGTTTTCCAATCCTGACCAACTCATAGATGTGAGTTCCGTCAAAATCCTCATATCACGCAATCCAGTGCCTACATTGCTAGGGGATATCCTACACTCTTTTCACACTCACACAATGAGGAAAAGAGGTGTCCTTATGTGTTGCACTCCTCTCCTGGCAAGATGGTTTATTTCTCATCTTCCCCAATCAGTCTTAAAGAATGAGCAAGGATTAAGGTGGTCACAAAGGTTAATGACGCTCAAACATTCAGATATTGCTCTCAATCTAAAGAGAATGTTATCATTGTTGACCGTTGTGGGGAATTCCCTAATGTCCCTCTAATTGGAATTAGGGGAGGCATCACCTACAACCCATGCTTAGCTCTAAGACAGTTTGGTTATGGCCGAAGGGATGGCCCGCATGAGATGTTCATTCAAGGCTTGGTATTCGACTACGACAACGACGATCAAGGTCTTCGCCAGAGATTCATCCGAGCTTGGAGAATGCTAAACAAGGTGGATAGAAAGACTTTGGGACACAAGAATTCCATCCCTCTTGAGCCTTACCTCAAGTGGGTACGAACCCACGCTCAAAGTCTTATGATGCCTTATCCTTCCATCCTTCAGGTGATCATTGAGCCTGTTAAGGAAGGAGAAGTTCCATACACTATCCTACATCCTGACATGCCCACATATCTTGAAGATTTACAAAGGGATTGGATACAACTCAAAGGAGAGCGAGATAGTTTCGAAGCCCAATTCTACGTAAGCGAGAAGAAGGTTTTGGAACTCACTAGGCTACTTCATGAGGAGCAGACTCTAAATGCCTACATTGCACCAAAGAGGATGCGCACTACCTTTTTATCTTAGAGTTTTGTATTATTTTTCCCAAGGGGCATTGATGTACTCAAACTCTATCTTATTACTATAACTTGTGTTTCTTTTTGTCTAAAACGAACTTGAATATTTAAAATCCTTAAAAAAATTGCATGTGTACATATCATTCATCATAACATAAACAGGTCTTTTACAACAAGTTTCCTCATCTCTCTACTGTTTATTTCAGTAAGATGGATCTCGAACAGACAGTCAAAGATCTCCAAACTCAGAACATGCAATTTCAACAGTTACTCATGACCCTAGCCAAGGGGCAAGAAGAGTTGAAGACTCTGTTAGCTGAAGAAAGAAATAAGAAAACAAAGAAGGTCACTGGGGTTTTGAACATGGGAAGAAGGTTTCAAGGGCAGACTAGAAGAACCTTGAATTTCACAATAACGTCTGGTGAAGGAGAGGGGAAAGGAAACAGCGGTTCCGTCAGAATCTGAAGAGGAGGAAGAAGAGGAAGACTAATCCTAGGAATAGTATCCTCCAGCAGATGATAAGTACAGACATCTTGAAGAGCGTTTGAGCGCTATGGAAATACAAAAGGTGTCAGGTCTAGACTTTGAAGAATTGGGATTAGTGTCGGGAATTGTGATCCCACCGAAGTTCAAAGTGCCATTGTTTGCAAAATATGATGGGTTGTAATGTCCTAAGCTGCACCTCCATTCATATGTGAGAAAGATCCAGCCGTACTCCGCCGATAAAGACTTGTGGGTACATTTTTTCCAAGATAGCTTATCTGGAACACAACTCGATTGGTTTTACCAATTGGAAAAGGCCAACGTCCACAACTGGGAAGATCTTTCCGCAGCTTTCTATAAGCAATACCAATATAATGCAGAGTTGGCGCCTACCCGTACTCAACTTCAGAGTATGGCCATGGCTTCCAATGAGGGTTTCAAGGATTACGCACAGAAGTGGAGAGATCTAGCTGGGAGAGTTCAACCCCCTCTGTCTGAAAGGAAGTTAGTGGATATGTTCTTAGGCACTCTATCGGGCCCTTTCTTCAACCATTTGATTGGGAGCTCATCTGCTGGATTTACTGAGTTAATACTGACCAGAGAAAGGGTGGAAGCTGGCATAAAAAGTGGAAAGATTCAGAAGGATTCATCTGCCTCTACAGTTGTGAGGAAAACTTTCATTGGGAAGAAAGAAGTAGTTGCTTTATATCCACAAAGGAACCAAGGGAGAGCCGAGCGCCGACCAATGGTGGGGGCTGTCATGATCCCCAAAGCCTACATCTGATCAACCAAGAAGTAATCAACCGAGGGTGGAGTGGCCAGTCCGGAAATTCACCAGAATCAATATGACTCTAGCCCAGGTTTTACCGCACCTTCTGAAATCCAATTTGGCAACTTTAAAAGAAGCTCCAAAGAACCCCAGCACTGCGTCCCCTCATTATCACCCAAATGCCCGATGCGCATATCATTCCGAAAGTCCGGGTCATGACACTAACAACTATTGGGCCTTGAAAAACAAAATTCAAGACCTTATAGAGGCAAAAGAAATTGAGTTTGATGCACCCGAGAAGCCAAACATCATTTATGCTCATATGCCTAGACATGGTCACCACACTAATGCTGTTGAAGAAGATTTGTTTGTTACCATAATTGATGAACTCTTGACTCCACTCCCAATCATTAAGATAAATTTGTTAAAATCCGGTGTATTCCCGGGTTGTAATGAAGACTGCCATCTTTGCTTATCCTCACCAACTGTTTGCCGTTTGTTGAAAACAGACATTCAACGCTTGATAGGAAACCAAGAGATTCTATTTGAAAGTACTCCTGTTTCACCTGTTCCTGTTGAAGACATTTCAATCATAACCATCTCTGCCAATTCTTCCAGGGTCCCCAAAAGACCCGTTAGAATTACATCGGTTACAAAAACTACTCCTTTTATAATCACAATGTCTGGGCCTGTCCTGTATGAATCAGACAAAACTGTGTCATGGAATTACGGTGGAGACATCTACTACCATGGCATCAAACAAGATGGGTTGGCCGCCGAAGAGATGAGCTCTGAAGAAGAAGACTCCGACATTAGCAATATTTCCGGAACCAGTAAGATTACCCGAAGCGGTAGAATCTTCTCTCCAGAAATCGCCCCCCCAAAGGCAGTTTTTAGACCCGTCGCTGCTCCAAAGGTTACCTCCGTACCAATAATCATATCTGCAAGTGCTCCTATTGACAAAGACGACACAACCCCTGCTGTTATCCCTACCACCACTCCTACTGCTGAAACTCAAGGAAAAAGTATTCAAGTGGAGCCTGTCCGGACGAAGGCTCAACCACTCACTATCCCCGAAACCTCCAAGAAGGAAATGGAGGAGGTCCTGAGAATAATAAAGAAGAGCGACTATGACGTAGTTGAACAATTGGGGCAAACTCCCTCCAAAATCTCCATGCTGGCTTTGTTGCTGTGTTCCGAGGCACATGCAAAATCTCTGGTAAAGTTCCTAAAGATAGCCCATGTGCCTCAAGAGATGTCTGTTGACCAATTTCAAGATTGCGCGGCTAGCTTGACAGCGGATAACGGCCTAGGCTTCTCGGATGCTGATCTGACACCAAGGGGAAGAAAGCACAACGAGGCATTGCATGTCTCTGTGGAATGTAGAGGAACAACTTTGGCCCATGTCTTGGTGGACACTGGCTCATCTTTGAATGTTTTACCAAAGAAATATCTCGACAGACTAGACTGCGAAGGACTGCCGTTGAAACCCAATAACATAGTCGTAAGAGCATTTGATGGCTCAAAGAGGATGGTGCACGGGGAGGTGGATATCCCCATAAAGGTTGGGACTCAAAATTTCAACTCAACCTTCTATGTAATGGACATCCGCCCCTCTTACTCCTGCCTGCTAGGACGACCGTGGATCCATAATGTTGGCGCTGTCACCTCTACACTGCACCAGATGCTGGAATATACGGTCCAAGGAAAGATTATCACTGTCCATGGAGAGGAAGAGTATATGATTAGCCACCTCAATTCCTTCCGGTATGTGGAATTAGACGGCAAGTTTATTGAAACTCTTTTTCAACATTTTGAAGAGGTCCCTCAAGAGGTAGCAGTGACCAAGACTGCGTCCCAGATTCCCAAGATCACAAGACCTCCACTCCAGATGTCATCTCTGAAAGACGCCAAGGCAGTAGTACGGGAGGGTGGATGCACCATATGGGGGCAACTTCCGGATATTCCGTATAAATCTGACAAGTTTGGTTTAGGGTTCACTTTAAGTGCTCATAAGGCTGTACGCCGTGCCCGTGCTGGAGGGCCACCCTTGAAGATTAGCAACCGAGAGGTGAATTAGGTAGAAGACGGTGAAGAGGATTACAGCTTGGAGGATTGGGTCTTTCCTACTGTCAACGAAGGACTTCGCAATTGGGAAGCCAGAGACTTTGTCCCAATAACTTTCATCCCTCAGTAATTTATCTTTACATTTCTGTTGGACTTGTAATATTCACAAACAATTCACACATTTAAAACCTTGTGTCTTGCCCGAGGCACAATGGTCCATTTGTAAGGGTTATTATTTCATCTTCATATGACATTCAATGAATCATGGGCATTTTTCACATACAAACTTTTGTGCTCATTGTCTTTCTTTTACATTTTATTTTTTAACGATGGCTATACCCTTACACACACCCACACTCACAAATGTAGGTACCCCTCCATTCAGGATTCCATGGGTAACGATACTGCCATGGCCTTTTGTGACTCTGAAAATCTAATCTACCAAGCCGAAGACGAAGGTGAGGAAGATTGTGAAGTACCAGGGGAACTGGACAGACTACTACAACAAGAGGAAAGATCTATTCAACCTCACAAGGAACCTGTGGATACAATCAATCTGGGTACCGAGGAGGATAAAAAAGAGGTCAAGGTGGGTGCCAATCTGGAGCCCAGTGTCAAGGAGCGTCTGATTCAGCTGTTATATGATTATGTTGAGATCTTTGCCTGGTCATATGAAGACATGCCAGGACTTGATACAGACATCGTGGTACATCGTTTGCCAATAAGAGAAGACTGTCCACCAGTAAAACAAAAAGTCCGTTGCATGAGACCTGATATGTCAGAGAAGATTACAGCTAAAGTCACAAAGCAATTCAATGTTGGATTCTTGGCTGTCACTTCCTATCCTCAATGGGTTGCCAACATTGTTCCCGAACCTAAAAAGGATGGCAAAGTACGAATGTGCATGGACTATAGGGATTTGAATAGGGCAAGCCCTAAAGATGATTTTCCACTTCCCCACATTGATATCTTGGTTGACAATACAGCTCAACACAAAGTGTTTTCCTTCATGGATGAATTCTCAGGTTACAACCAAATCAAAATGGCACCTGAGGACATGGAGAAAACAACATTTGTCACACAGTAGGGCACATTCTGCTACAAGGTAATGCCATTCGGACTGAAGAATGCTGGGGCAACCTATCAATGCACCATGGTAGCCTTATTTCACGACATGATACATCATGAAATAGAGGTCTACGTAGACGACATGATAGCCCGATCACAAACAAAAGAAGAGCACTTGGATCACTTGCAAAAGTTGCTTAAGAGACTAAAGAAATACAAGCTAAGGTTGAATCCAAACAAGTGCACATTCGGAGTACGGTCCAGTAAACTCTTAGGTTTTGTCGTCAGTAACAAAGGCATTGAGGTCGATCCTGCCAAGGTTAAAGAAATACAAGAAATGCCTACTCCTCTTACTGAGAAGGAAGTCAGAGGATTCTTGGGACGCCTGGACTATATTTCTAGATTCATTTCTCACCTAACAGCTACTTGTGAGCCAATCTTCAAACTATTGAAGAAAGATCAAGTAGTCAGATGAAATGATGAATGCCAGTTTGCTTTTGACAAGATCAAAGAGTACTTACAAGAGCCTCCTATTTTGATTCCACCAGTCGAGGGAAGACCACTGATCATGTATCTGAATGTTTTAGAAAAATCAATGGGGTGTGTATTACGGGAACATGACGAGTCTGGCCGAAAAGAGCACGCTATTTACTACCTGAGCAAAAAGTTTACCGACTGTGAAACCAGATATTCACTGCTCGAGAAAACTTGTTGCGCTCTGGCATGGGCTGCTCGCCGGCTAAGACAGTATATGTTGACTCATACTACTTTGTTGATATCTAAGATGGATCCGATAAAATACATCTTCGAGAAGCCTGCTCTGTCTGGGAGAATAGCTAGATGGCAGATGATCCTAACAGAATATGACATACAGTATACTACCCAGAAAGCTATAAAGGGAGGTGTATTAGCTGATCACCTTGCTTACCAAGCTGTAGAAGACTACCAGTCTATGAAGTTTGATTTCCCGGATGAAGACATCATGAGATTAGACAATTGTGAAAAAATCAGACCATATGACGAACCTGAACAAGGATCCCGATGGACCCTGTTCTTTGATGGGGCATCCAATGCACTTGGTAATGGTATCGGCATTGTACTCATATCTCCAGAAGGGTGTCATACTCCTTTTACTTCCAGACTTTTCTTCAACTGTAGGAACAACATGGAGGAATATGAAGCATGCATCTTTGGTCTCAGAGCTGCCATAGACTTGGGAATCAAATCTTTAGATGTGTTTGGAGATTCAATTTTGGTTATCAGTCAGATCAAAGGGGAATGGGATACTAAGCACCCAAACCTTATCCCTTACAAAGAACATGTTTTGACATTGCTACCACATTTTGAGAAGATTACCTTCGAGCATTTCCCGTGAGAAGAAAATCAGCTAGCAGACGCTCTAGCTACAATGTCATCTATTTTTAAACTTAATTGGGATAACGAAGCTCCCCAGATCACCATCGAATGAATGGATGAACCAGCACACTATCACGAGATTAATACTGAAGAGGTAGTGGACCAGCCTTGGTTTCATGAAGTCAAGAGGTATCTCGAGGCTCAAGAATATCCAGAAGGAGCTTCAATCAATGATAAGAAGTCCTTAAGGAGATTCTCTGTTAAGTTCTTCCTGAGTAATGACATCCTGTACAAGCGTAATCATGACTCCATTCTGTTTCAGTGTATGGATAAGATTGAAGCAGAAAAGATCATGACTGAATTACATGAAGGTACTTTTGGAACTCACTCCAGTGGGCATACGATGGCAAATAAAATCCTACGGGCAGGCTATTATTGGTCTACTATGGAAGCAGATTGCTATCAACACTCCTGAACCTGTCATAAGTGTCAAATTTATGCTGACAAGGTGCACGTACCTCCGGTTCCTCTGAATGTCTTGACGGCTCCTTGGCCCTTTGCTATGTGGGGAATTGACATGATTGGAGAGATCAAGCCTACATCCTCCAATGGACACCATTTCATCCTAGTGGCCATTGACTATTTTACCAAGTGGGTTGAAGCAGCTTCCTTCGCATTCGTTACCAAGAATGTTGTTGCCCGCTTAATCAAGCAAAATCTCATTTGCCAGTATGGTATCCCGGAAAGGATCATCACTGACAATGGTACAAATCTTAACAACACTATGATCACCGCCTTGTGCGAGTAATTCAAGATTCAGCATCACAATTCTTCACCCTATCAGCCAAAGATGAATGGTGCTATCGAAGCTGCAAATAAAAACATTAAAAAGATCATACAAAAGATAACAGTCACCTGCAAGGACTGGCATGAGATGCTACGATTCGCTCTCCACGGGTATCGTACCATGGCTCGCACATCAACTGGGGCAACACCCTATTCTTTGGTATATGGCATGGAAGCTGTTTTGCCTATTGAGGTTCAGATCCCCTCTCTGAGGATTATGAAAGACGCAAGTTTGAATGAAGACGATTGGATCCAGACTCGACTTGATCAATTGAACTTAATTGATGAAAAGAGACTTACTGCTGTTTTCCATGGTCAGATGTATCAAAAATGGATGATCAAGGCTTTCAACAAGAAAGTCAGATGCCAAGTATATCAAGTTGGGGATTTAGTGATCAAACGTATCATCTTGCCACAAAGTGATCCCAGGGGCAAATGGACTCCTACCTATGAAGGACCATTTGTAATCAAGAACATATTCTCCGGTGGGGCGATGATATTGACCACCATGGATGGCGAAGACCTGCCACACCCTACGAACGCGGACATAGTCAAAAGATACTACGCATAAGAGACCCGGTAGGTTGACACACCTAGGCAAAAAAGGGCATCCCAGCGAACCAAAAAGGTTCGGACAAAAATTAGGGATAAAATAAAATGATCTGTACACCCGGCAAGTTGAAAACCCGAAAGGGCGACTTGGGCAAAAAAGGGTTTCCCGGTGGACTGAAAACCCGAAAGGGCGGTCCAGGCAAAATTTAGGGAATTAAAGCGTATGACTATGTCCCGTCGAATCACTTAACGGACAAAATTTGACTTCCACTGACAAACTCGGAGTTTCTGATCAATCCAATCATCTTCGGACGAAGTAGCAAATAGACAAGATATTCAGAGATATAAAGGCTATAGAAAAATGGGAACCCCATGGAATTATTACACATAGCTATCTTTCTTTGTATAATTATTTCTTGTTTTTATGGCACCATTCTCTTACTGGAATGTTTGTCTCCTTTGTACAAAATACTTATTCAAAGTCAATACAAAGATACCCCTTTGAAAGTGCAAATTTTTTTTGTCTTTTCTTTACGATTGTGTTTTGTTTGCAAAAGCGTCCAATGATTCATTGATGAACATATGCATTTGAACATAATTACTGTTTACAAATAAACAAAATGAGAAAGACAATTACTGATTAGGTTGGAAAGACAGGAAAACGTTTCTAGGCTATTCCCTAAGCGATCCCCATAATACGTCATTTAAATTCCCAGCGGAACAAATTTCAAATTAAAAATCTCCAGTAGAAATCGTCAAATTCTCAGGATTCCCCAAGCAGATCTTACAATCAGCACATGGCGTTGCCCTCACCATAGAATTTACTTCTCTCAACAAGAGTTCGTCAGTACTTCAACTTCAAGACATAGAAATTTCAACATATCCTCAGCAACATTCAAGGATTTATTTTCCTCAATCAAACAACAAATCAGCTTACATGCGCATACATTACATCCACATATCATAAACATTGATAAAGCAAATACATTGCATCATACATTTCATCTTTGTGTTTCAGCTAACATTTTACCCTTTTCAGGATAAGATTAACAGCTACCATTAACAATATGCAATCATGATACAGTATGGATACGCTCCAGACGCGGATGCCATTCTGATACTCATTCAGATTCAATTTTCAGATACAGTACAGATACGCTCCAAACACGGATGCCATTCTGATACTCATTCAGATTTAACTTTCAGATACAGTACATATACGCTCCAGACACATATGCCATTCTGATACTCATTCAGATTCAACTTTCAGATACAGTACAAATACGCTCCAGACACGGATTTTATTCTGATACTCATTCAAATTCAACTTTCGAATACAGTACGGATACGCTTCAGACACTGACGCCATTCTGATACTCATTCTTTATGCTTACAACTTACAGTTCAACAAACATCCTTGGATGGCATCTACAAGCCCATCTCCAACAAGATTCTATCACTTCTCCAAATGGCATCGTTAAGCCCATTCCCTCAACTACACATCATCAAGTGCAAATTTCTGGGCACTCTAGTGTCCAATCATCTTTCACCTTCGAGTCACGAATGGCAAAAAACTCGCCAATCTAACTCTTCAGGTTTAAGAAGATTGAACAGGGGCAGCTGTTGTACCCCAAAATTTTCCCTCTCATTTATCAATATTATTCTCACAAGATCTCTTTGACTCAAGACTGGATTAGGGTTTGGTCACCTCAAGACATCTCATCTTACACTGATGACCCAAAATTAGGGTTTGAGTTTGCACAAGGATTTTTGGACTATCAATGCTTCATATGACTTTCAAACATCATTATGGACCCTTAAGTTTACTCATGACAAGTTTCAAGCTTTGAACCACATTTTTGATCAGTCAATTGGACAGTTGACCTAAAAATCAGTTGTATTGGGGAGAAGGTCAGCCATAGCCAATTTACAGTCAAACTTCATAATTTTTAATCCACATCAACATTCTAGACTCATATGTATCATTTGATCAAGTTTGGACTACAATTCCTCAAGAAATTTGATCAAATCATCAAAAGGGCAAAATGGTCAAAATTAGGGTTTTGATTGAGAAAGGGCAATTTCTGATTTTTGACCTAACAAATGACCATTTGGTTTGAAGCATGCTTTCAAGGGTTCATTTGTATCATCTTGACCTAATGACATGGTTCAAAACATTTCAAATCCATTGGATAGACAAATGAAATTTGCAGTCAACTGATCAAAAGTCAACTGTATACTCAAAAGTCAAACTTTGACTTTTTGGTCAAAATCAAGTGTCAAGGATCACAATTCATCAAAACATGTAAAAATGTGAAACTTGTTCATCAAGAAACCAAAGATCGAAGATTTGATTTTTGAAATTTGAATTTTTCTTAACTTAGAAATTTTTCTAAGTATAGAAAATTTCTTTTTTTCTCTCAACTTTATGCAAATTTTCCACCATGATATAAGATGATTCAAAGAAAGTTCCCAACATGAAAGTTGTAGACCTCCATGAAATCTACAACTTTGCTTCACACATTTTTCCCTAAAGATTATTTTATCTAAAGATATAATTTTGTGAATACATGCCCATGAACTAAAATAACAGTGAAATTTTGCCCTAATTTAGGCAGGTTTTTGACCCAACTTCATGACGATTTTTCACCTAGTTCCAATAGGAATCTTGAAATGCATTTCAAAGATGAGTTATAGAGCACATTTCAAGCTTTCCAAGATGTCCAAGAACTCCCTGAGATCATTTTTGAGTAGAGATAATCGAAGAGATGAAGTTAGCAATTTCTCACTTTGATTTCAAGCCATTTCATGAAGAACAAAATTCAAATCCTCAAGCATGATGTACAATCTTCACTTTTCAGGCCTCAAACTCGTTTGTCACTCCACCATTAATGGATTGCACAAGATTTCATGCCCTAAAGCCAAGCATTCAATGCATTGTACAAGAAAATAACCATTTATAGAAGAAAGACAACATTGCCATTTTGGAAAAGCATGCTTTATGCATTTTTTCATTTCTTGAGCCTTGAACTTGTTCTTTCTGCACAAACCAAGCCTCTAAGCCTGAACAAAACATGTTTAAAGCTTCACACTACCCTACAAGATCATAACCATGCATTAAGAAGTCGTTTCTCACACTTGCTTCAAAAACAAGAAATGTAGCAAGACATGTGATCTTGTACTTCTGAGCAAGCACAAGTCCTCCAATCTTTTGCTCTATATAAAGCTATCACTTTGCAACTAAAAGCACGAATTCCCAAGCCTTGAAATACCCTAGAATCAGAAATTGCATACTAAGCCTCCAAACTTTCCATTTCTGATTTGTGATTTGAATCTTCCATTCCACTCGTGCGTTTTCAGGCCTTTTGCTTCCCTAAGCTTCCTTACCTTACAAGAAAGCCATCCCACACCCTGAAACATCACTGTAACTCCATCTTCCCCATTGTTGAACTTCAAAAATAGAGTAACACAGGTGGACTTCTAGAGATCATTCCAGTCATCCTCAAGACAAGCTAAGCATTGCATTAGCTTCCCAGAGGTTCAAGGAAGCTAACCTGATCATCACAACATCCTAAAGCAGGCTCATTTCCAAAACACGATTTCCATTTTCAAGGTGAGTTTTCTGTTTTTCCAACTCTTGATACAGGCATAGTTAGCTTTCTATTTGTGAATATACAATGTAGACATCATTGCTACGAAGCTGTACATATTCATAACTTGCATTTATTTGGTATGAGTTGAGAGAATTTTGAGTTTGAAGTTTCTGAAAAAATTAGGTTAAGAATTAGGGCCATTAAAATTCTCTTTATTCTTGGACTTATAGTTTTAGTTATGCACATGGTTAGAATCGTGAGATAAAATGCTATAACATTCATGTTATCAATTTCCATTTTTGTTGAGAGATGAAAGAGTTACAGGAGGTCCGACTAGCTAGAGGAAGAAGACGAAGTACGGGACCAAGGAAGCTTTTTGTGTTATGTTTTTCTTGTTTCACATAAACTAACGGATGTACAGCCACCCCAGTGGCAAGGTAGTGCGCTGGAAATGCATAGGTCGTGGGCTCGAACCTTGGCGCTACCTTTTGTTTTTTTTCATATTTTTCCAGTTTCATTTTTTGCTGTTTGCAGGATGGGCTTCAAACTTTGGGCCTTAACATTTTTTGCTAACATACTACCCCCTGTTTGCTTGCAGCACCCCTGGCTCATAATTTTTATTATTCATTTTTATTTTCATTTCTTTTTTATTAAATATATTTTCTTTAATATTAAAAATCATAAAAAAATATAAAAATGCTAAATTTATATTTTTGGTCCATTTTATTTTTCTCATAAAAAATATTTTTTATTTTAGTTACATAAATATTTTTTCTCACATTCATAAATATTTTTTTCTCACATTCATAAATATTTTTTTTGACATATAAAGAGACTAAATATTTTCATAAAATATTATCTATTTTCAATACAAAAAATGCACAAAAAATAATGGTTAAAGAATTTTATTTTCTTTTAAATTAGAAATTAGGGTTAGCTATTTTTCAAGAATTAATCTCCTTTTCTGAAGTTATTAGGTTTAGTTCAAAACTTCTTTTCACATAAAAAACAAAACAAAAATCCTTTTCTTGCATTTATATATCTTTGCATATTTAAATTGTCTTGTACATTATTTATTCTAATATTTGTACAAATTCGATTTGGTTGTAATAGCTTAATTAGATTTACATTATTGCAAATCCCCATTCATAATTTGTATTGCCCCCTCCCATAAAATGTTGTAATAGCATAGTAATCTTTAAATTACGCAATTTACCGCTTTTTTTATACCATGCTAGTAATTAGGGTTTGAATGGCAAGATAAAAACAAATCAAATAGAAAACCCTAAATCCAAGACAAAATCAAAGCATGAAAATAACACACTTGCACACAAGCATCCTTAGGGTTTCTCCACTTGGTTGCCTTATACAAAAATTGCCATATTACGCATGCGAAGTATCTTGGCAAAACAAACAAATATAAGATCATAGTCCCTCAATGACGCTATTCTAAGTTGCCTTACAAAATGATCTTAGTCCCTCAAAAAATGCTAAGATACTTTGCAACATTGCTAATCATGGTTATACGATGACCCACGCCCGTCCCGTTTACATCCAAAGATAGGGTTACTTTCCAAGTCAATGGTAAGACAACAATGTCAAAGGAATAGAAAATGAACAAGAAAGACATTTGAGTAGGTAGATTTCTTCTAGTTACTTGCTCTATTTTCAAACAACTATCCTTGCTATTTTCTAAAACAACACACACATTTCAAAAACATCTTACAAACATTGAAAATATCTTCAAAAAGACAAACATCTTTGTATACATTCTTACGAACGAGAATCATTACAAAGATTGCCTAAGCGAATGGCCTCTTTTACAAAATACTTCCAAAACCACACCAAACACATTTTCAAACAACAAAAGCAAGTGATTTAGCAAGTAACCAAGAGCCCATGGAAAACCATGGATGAAAAGGGTGCTAATACCTTCCCTTTTCATAATCTACCCCCCGAACTCAAGAAACAATCCCAAAGGTCTTTCCTGTGCTTTTTCACCTTTCCTTTTGGATAAAAGAAAAGTCAGTGGCGACTCTTGCTAACCATAACATTTGCGATAAAACGCAAAACCCTCAAGTCAGTTCTCCCACCGTATCACACAATGCATTAATGAAACAAAGTTTTACATTAATAGATAAGTGTTTAAAGAAGCAAAAGAAATTACAACTGAAAATTCAAATGAACAAAAGCCTCTTTGTCTAAACTTTTCACTTTAGGTGGTGAGCCTTTGAGGGACGGCAGAAGAATTCAGTCTGGCCATCTTGTGTAAACTCCAGCATTCCTCTGTCAATCAAGTCTTGGATCTTATTTTTCAAAGCCCAACAGTCATTCGTATCATGCCCAGGACTATTGGAGTGGTATGCACATAATGCATTGGGATCATAGCTAGGAGCAGAGGTATTGGGATTCCAAGGAGGATCCCTTAATGTGACCAGCTCTGCCTTCAACATGTGTTGTAGTGCTTGAGCCAGTGACATGTTGATCTTAGTGAATTGTCTTTTATGCGCGACCTCCTTACGTTGATTACACTGTTGTTGTTAGCGAGATTGTTGTTGGGCCCGTGACGTGGAAGCAATTTGAAAAGGTACACTCTTCATCGGAGGCTGATTAATGACTCGATCTCCAATTCTAGATGTTTGCCCCATTTGGTTGTATCTATCTTGACGGAGCTTGTTGATGAGGACTTTCAGCTCTTCTTGTCCCTGAGCCAAGTTTTGGATGAGAGCCATCTGGCCCACCAGTTGTCCCATCATCTGGACTTTCATTATGGCTATCTCGATTTGTAGCCGCTCCAACTGGTCATTTCTGTCGTCCCTAGAATTTCCCATGATCATGCCCCTGGTGAAAAGCGCCTTGACCTCTTCTTGTCCCTTAGATAGGTTCAAGAACATCTCTTGAAGTTGAGCGTTTTGAGCCTGGATTCCTTTCACCGTTTATTCCATATCCATCTTACTGAAATAAACAGTAGGAAGATAAAGAGACCTATATGGGAGAAACCTGTCATGATATGATGCATGATATGTGGATGCATGTTTTCAAGGATCTCGCGGGGTAAACACAAGAAAAAGTTAGAAGTTAAACTTTGATCAACAACTTTTATTGGAGAACTTTGTATTGGTGGATGTCCTTCCACGAGAATTAAGCTCACCATGTCAAGTGGGTTGTATCCCTTGACTCAAATTGTTGTAATTGATCTTTGATGGCTTTTGGTTAGAGGAAAATAAATCCTCTTGCCCTTGATAGACGGCTGGTTCATTGTGACCCCGCATCAAAGACCTTCGAGATCCTTGAAATGCTATGGTTCAATGTTATTGAAAAATGCTATGGTATGATTTCATGATGTTATGTACAAGTATGCAAAGTAAGAAAGTTTATATACAAATAATCATATTCACATAAAGTAGACAAGTCCTTAGGTTTAGGCTTGCATGGAGTTTGTAGGTAAGTACCCTCTTGAAGTTTAGTTGGCTCAACCTGTCCTAGTTAATAGTAACTAGTTCTAAGGGATCTCAATATCACCGACCTTTCTCTTAGGCATTGTCTCAGCATAATCAATCTTTTCTTGCGGCCGAGATATCCCAAAAGTCCAGCCTCAATGAGTGTAGTATCGAGTATCAACCAATTTTTAGCTTTACACCGAAACCGGTTATCTCACTACGTCCTAATGGCCAAGTTTGTTCAATTAGGGTTCTAAAGTCAGTTAGTGCTTCATAACGCCACTCAGCGGCCCCGTATTCTCCTCGATTCACCACGAGGGATACCGGTACCCACAAATGTATCACACTAACATAGCCATTGTTTCAACCATATCGGTCTACACCGTATAGTTTCCACAATCTATTGCTACTTACCAAGAAAGGTGTCCCAGATCCGGATGGAGGATCAAAGTAAGCCCAAACAGAGAACCGTAATGTAAAGCATACAAGTCAAACAAAGAAAGCAAGTAAATGTGATCTAACCCTAAGGTAACCCCACTTTTAAGTTTAACTCCCCAGCAGAGTCGCCCGTTCTATGATACGGTGGGAGAACTGACTTGGGTGTTTTGTGTTTTATCGCAAATGTTGCGGTTAGCAAGAGTCATCATCGAATTTTCTTTTATCCAAAAGGAAAGGTGAAAAAGCACAGGAAATACCTTTGAGATTCTTTCTTGAGTTCGGGGGGTAGATTATGAAAAGGGAAGGTATTAGCACCCTTTTCATCCATGGTTTTCCATGGGCTCTTAGTTGCTTGCTAGATCACTTGCTTGTGTTTCAAAATGTGCTTTTTGTGTTTTTGAAAGTATTTTGAAAAAGGTGCCACCGTTTAGGCAAACTTTGTAATAGTTCTTGTTCGTAAGAACGTGTACAAAGTGTTGATCCTTTGAAAAATGTTTTCAAATTTGAAAGATGTTTTTGAAATGTGTGTGCTTGTTTTTAAAATAGCAAGGATATTTGTTTTGAAGTGGAGCAAGTAACTAGAAGCAATCTACCTACTCAAATGTCTTTCTTGTTCATTTTCTTTTCCTTTGACATTGTTGTCTTACCATTGACTTGGTAAGAAACCATATCTTTGGATGTAAGTGGGACGGGCGTGGGTCATCGTATAGTCATGATAGCAATGTTGTGAGGTGTCTTAGCATTTCTTTTTGAGGGACTAAGATCATTTTGAAAGGTAACTTTGAATAGCGTCATCGAGGGACTATGATCTTGTATTTCGATTCGTTTTTGCTAAGACACCCCACATGCATAACATGACCATTTTTTAAGCAACAAGTGGAGTTAACTTTAAGGGTGCATGTGTGAATAGTGTGTTTGATTGCATGCATTTTAATCTTGATTAGGGTGACCTATTTGTCGATTTCATGTCTTGCCATACACACCCTAATTACTAGCATTTACATTTTAAACCGATAAATTGCATAAATGTAAAGTCCTATGCTATTACAATATTTTGGGGATGGGGGTACATATTTATGAATGGGGGTTGCCAATAAAATTAAATCCTAAGTTACTATTACAACCATATTGAAATGTACAATATAAGAAAGAAAAGGGACTTGTTTAGAAAATGTTTTTGTCTTAAAAAAAGAGATAAATTAATAAAAGAAAGAAAACATTTTTATGTCTTTTATGTTAAAAAAATGATGAAAAGGAAAATAAATGAGATATAGACTCAGCGTGCTACTGCAAGCAAGGAAACAAGGATCAGAAGTTCTGAAGCCAGGCGTGTGATGATTCGGAAAGGAACGTCAGTGGAATCAGAAGTTCTGAGTTGGTACATTATGAGGTCCTGCAAGGAATGTCAGAGGGAAAACACAGAGATTCTGGGTGGTATTCAGACAGTGAGTCACAAGTCAGAAGTTCTTTATTACACTAAAATAGTGAGTAAACTTCAGAAATTCAGTGTATTTGACATGTAAGGAAAACTCAGAAGTTCCGTGCTGTGTTAGGACAGTGAGTGAATCATCAGAAGTTCTGAATTATGCTGAGCCAGTGAGTGAACATTAGCAGTTCAGTGCGTTATCAACATGTAAGCATCAGAAGTTCAGTGTGTGTTAATAGTGAGGAAAATCATAGAAGTTCTGTATGTTAAAACAGTGAAGAGAACTCAGAAGTTCTGCGTGCTTAAACAGTGAGAAAATCTTAGAAGTTTTGTATGTTAAGACTATGGATGAACATCAGAAGTTTTATGCTATATTTCAACTCTCAACCAGCACATCAATAATCTATTCAGTTCTTATTAAACAACGGATCAGAAGGATAACAACACAATAGTTTATAGAAGTTCTAATCCTAAATCTGAACCTAGCCCTAATCAAGAAACTCTGATCCACAGTTTTTTCTACTTATGCAATGATATGAACAACATCAATACTATGATATTTACATGTTTAATGATGTTCTGAATGAAAAAGATGCAAAGTCAGAAAGACTTACCTTGAACCTGGAACATGGGCTTGGAGCTTTGAGCTGCTACCTTTGGATGTTCTGGAATCAGCAAGAGTAATGGAAGAGGAAGTGCCAAGCTCTTTGATTCAAAAGGAAGAACAAAGGTTTAGTTTTCTGTTTGGGATTTCTGGATTTTTTATGAAGGTTTCAACTTCCTTTTTTCTCCCTTTCTTAACAATCTCTCTTCCAAAGCCAGCCCCTCCTTCAAAGCCCAGCCACTTGAACGTGTGATGGAGCAAAGTATTTATAGGTGAATTTGTTGTGATTTTGGGGGGAAAGATAAATGGGATTTTAAATCAATTTGGAATCCTTCTCCCTTGCTTTTTCATCACTGTTTTCGTATGCTAGTTTGGTGTAATTATGGGATGCATGCGTAGGCTGGATTAGCTGTTGGTTATAGGTCTACAACGGGTTATATAAACAAGGTTTTGGGATTTGGTCAAGTTCTGACCAAAACGTTGAATATAACCTCCATATGCTAAAGTGCTGCCTTGTTCTTGAAACAAGCATGGTGGTTGTCAGCAGGAATTAAGGAAAAGCGAAAAGCAAAGCATGAGCCTAGTACCAAAGTTTGCTATCCCAAGACAGTAGAGATACACGTGGTGAAAATCCTTTGGATAAAGACTCAGAAAGTGGTTGTGAGCATTAAATGAGCATTAAATGATGATGAGACTTATCACAACCATAAATCCTGCAACGTGAGATTCTACACCATGGCTTAGTTTTGGATCATAAGTTCTGCTTCAGCGTAGCATCCAACCTCTGATCCTCTTATCTTCTGGCTCCAGCATGTTCTGGAGGAGCTTTCAGACTTTCTAGAAAGCTTGCAGCATGCTTCTTAACCTTCTTTGAATTACCCTGGCAAACTTTGACTGAAGCTTTTGTGAAAACTTGCCCAGAAGTTCTGACCAAACTCTTCCTTGAGAGTGTCCAGACTTTGCTGAGTGTTATGGTGATAATCTGGTCAGAAGTTTTGAGTTTTGTCATGCTTCTTAAACACTTAGAAAAAATTCTAATTATTTAGAATTTTGGCTTTTCGGATTTCTTGATGAAATAAACTTCATATTTCAACGTGTCTTGATGAAATATGATTCTTGAAGCTTGATTTTGATCCAAAAGTCAAAGTTTGACTTTTCAGTGTGTAAATGACCATTTTGCCCTTGTGAATGACTTTCTTGAAAAATTGCAGTTCACGGCTTGGAATTGGATGGAAGAAAACTTGAGGATCCAAGGTGATTCCTTGAGAAATGAGAGGGCAAATTTTGGGGTACAATAGTGTGCATGGAAGGGAAGAAACTAAGATTACCCTTTGCATCAGAAGTAGCTCCAAGAGAAAAACATGCCTTGGGAGTAGTACATTATGATGTGTGCGGTCCGTTTCCAGTAGCATCGACTGGAGGGAATAAATATTGTGTCATTTGTTGATGAGTTCACCAGAATGACATAGGTATCTCTCATAAAGTTCAAACATGAGGTGTTTGCTGAATTCAAAAAGTTCAGACTGAATGTTGAGAATCAGAGTTGCCAGACTCTGAAAATTCTTAGAACTGATGGTGGTGATGATTATAACTCCACAGAATTCAGAAGTTTCTGTGAGGAGAATGGAATTGGGAATGAGGTTACTGCTCCATATACTCCTCAACATAATGGTCTTGCTAAAAGAAGAAATCGTACTTTGCTAGATATAGTGAGAAGCATGCTGAAAGAGAAGAAGCTTCCTCATACTCTGTGGGGAGAAGCTGTTGCAACTGCATGTTATGTGCTCAACAAATGTCCAACAAAGAAATTAAAGGAAATAGTTCCTATTCAGAAGTGGATTGGAGATAAGAAAAGTGTTAGTCATCTGAAGGTATTTGGTTCTGTATGTTACAAACATGTCCCAGAAGCCAGAAGACAGAAGCTAGATGATAGAAGTAAAGTGATGTTGCTGGTGGGGTATCACATTACACGTTCGTACAAACTTTATTGTCCAGAAACTAACAAAGTTGAGTTCAGCAGAGACGTCATTGTAGAGGAATCAGAAGTTTGGAATTGGGAAAAGTCTCGTCCTGACTCTGATGACAGAACTTCTGAAGAAAGGTCAGAAATACATGTTTATGAAGCTAGTAAAGACTCTGACTCTGAAGAAGATACAAAAGGAGAAGATGATTCTGACTATGACTCAGATGGTGATCCAGACTCTGAAGATAGTCAAGGTTCTGGAGAAAGTCCAATTTCTGAAGCAAGTGCTTCTGAAGGGGAAAGTTATGGTGTCCAAAGTTATGAAGGTCCAGTTCAGAGGCAACAAAGAGTCAGAAGCATCCTGAGAAGATTTGCAGAGTTTGACATGTTGCTAGACACTGAAGTAAACTCTGAAGGAGAAGTTATTCAGTGTGCAATGTTAGTGGACTCTGAACCCTGAGCACGAAAGAGGCTCTTAAGCACCAAATTTGGTAACAAGCCATGAAAGAAGAACTTGATGCTATAGAGAGAAACAAGACTTGGAAGCTGACAGAACTTCCAAAAGGCAAGAAAACCATCAGCGTCAGATGGGTTTTCAAGCAGAAGCTAAAGCCAGATGGATCAATTGGAAAACACAAAGCGAGATTAGTAGCAAGAGGCTTCCTACAGAAGCCTGGGATGGATTACTTTGAAGTGTTTGCACCTGTAGCGAGACATGAAACAATCAGACTGGTGATTGCAATAGCTGCTAACAGGAATTGGCCTATAATGCATTTAGATGTAAAATCTGCATTTCTGAATGGTCCATTACAAGAAGAGGTGTACGTTTCACAACCTCCTAGATTTGAGAAAAATAATTAGGAAGGGATGGTGTTCAAATTACACAAAGCATTGTATGGATTGAAGCAGACGCCCAGAGCTTGGAACTTGAAGATTGATTCGTTTTTCAACGAACAAGGGTTTCAGAAGTTTGAGATGGAGTATGGTGTTTATGTTCAGCATACAGAAGGTAATATGATTCAAGTCAATTTGTATGTTGATGACATATTACTCACAGGAAGTTCTGAACAAGAGATAGCTGAGTTCAAGAAAGTTCTGATGAATGCATTTGAGATGGCAGATCTTGGAAAAATGAGTTTCTTTCTAGGGATGGAATTTATGTACTCTGAGAAAGGAATCATTTTACATTAGATGAAGTATGAAATAGAGCTTCTGAAGATATTTGAGCTAGAAAATTGCAAGGTTGCTATCACACCTGCTGATACGAATCATAAGTTGGATTCTAATTCTGATGGAGAGGATGTGGATGCTACAACCTTAAAACAGATGGTTGGTTCTCTAAGGTATTTGTGTAATACCAGACCTGATATTTGCTATGCAGTTGGAATGGTTAGCAGATTTATGAGCAAACCAAAGTGGTCCCATTACCAAGCTGCAGTCAGGATTCTGAGGTATGTGAAGGGAACTCTGAAATATGGAGTGTTATTTCCGTCTGGAAGAAAGATCGAATCAGAACTTCTGAGTTATTCTGATTCTGATTGGTGTGGAGATAGAGTTGACAGAAGAAGTACTTCTGGGTACTTATTCAAATTTTTGGGAGGTCCTATTTCTTGGTGTTCCAAGAAGCAACTTGTTGTTGCTCTGTCAATCTGTGAAGCTGAATATATTGTAGGTGCTCTGACTGCATGTCAAGCTGTGTGGATTCTGAACTTGCTGAAAGATCTGAAGATTGAGGTAAATAAACCTCTGAAGCTGATGATTGATAACAAGTCTGCAATAAATCTTGCCAATAATCTAGTGTTGTATGGGAAAAGCAAGCATATTGAGACCAAGTATCATTTTCTGAGGAATCAAGTTCAGAATAGAATAATAGAGGTTGTGCACTGTAGCACTCAGAAGCAGCTAGCAGATATTCTGACAAAGGCTATCAAAACTGATCAATTTCTTGGTTTAAGGGATGAAATTGGTGTTGTCAGTTTTGGGTAAATATAAATTAAGGGATGGTGTTCGAATTAATTTAGATTTAATTAGATATTAGTTTATATTTAGGAATATCTTTTAGATTGTTTATATCTTTGTTAGAAGATATATATCTTAGATCTTCTTAAATCTTTGTAGAAGATATATTTTAGATTTAATTTGTGTGTATAAATAGCCTAATGGAGTAGGTTATTGTAATTCATTGTAAATCTTTATTTTTGAAGCTATAAGTAAATATTCCTTTTGCCTTTTATCTTCCTTGTGCTCCAACAATAAATATATATATATATATATATATATATATATATATATATATATATATATATATATATATATATATATATATATATATATATATATATATATATATATATATATATATATATATATATGTGAAATTTAAAAGGTTCACCAAAACCTATTTTGTCATCTGATAATACCTGACAAATAAGCATAATACTAATGTGTATAATAAAGAAAAGAGAATATATGTCCGGACAATGTAAAATAATTTTATATTATTAATTAATCATAATTATATATTTGGCCAGCTAAATTATATTGTTATCTTTAAAAAAGTTGTGTAACATAGTTGGTTGATGAGTTCTTAGTAGATGATAATGTAAAATTATTTTACACTATCAGTGTTCTATCTTTAATCTCAATAAAAAACATTAACAAATGATAATTACAAAGAACAAAATAATTAAACAAATTTTTAACAAAAAAATAAAATAAACGACGAACTACACAAAAATAATTATTTATCCATCAAACCATTATAATTTAGAGGAGAGAATAACTCTTTGATTCACTACATTTTTAAAAGTTATTGCGAATGAAGTATAATAAATTAGTCTCTCAAATTCTTAAGAATAAATCATTTTTTTTCATTTTTTTCAATTTCTTTGACTCTATATGTGAATCAAACAAACTCAATGTATTTAGAAGTATTTCTCAATTCTTTTAGTTTATGTTTGAAATTTTAAAAAATCACGGTGTTAACGCACAATTGCTAAAAGCTAACCATGGTAGCTTCTCAAAAATCACAGAAAGGGGTGTGAAAGTGAGATGGCGGCGTATCACCTTGTTTCCAAACTCACAGTTATATAACTTTAAAAGTTTCTCAAACTCTAAAGAATATTTCGCATTGTCTCAGTAACTAGGATTATAACATATTTCCTATGTCTTTGAAGTCGTCAAGTCCTACAAACCAAAGTGATATAGAGATACATATTTATAATTGTTGAAACCTGACCCATTCATAATAATCCAAAACACGACTCATCAACGAACAAATCCGCGAAAAGAATTGACTCACATTGATACCCATAAATTTCTCAAACTGGACCTAGCTCCCGAGGACTGTCTCCTCCGCTGTTGGTGGACCACGGCCATGTCGATATTTGTCGGCTAATAACAAGTCAAAACTTTGTTGTCTCCATCTCTATCATCGTAGGACCACTTCCACCTTGCTCGTTGTTGACCAATCTTTGGTCATTGGATGACTACCACATTTTTAGTTCCAACATCATTCAGAGTGCGCAACTCTAACATACTTCATTGTCTTTCCAATAGTTTTTTTCGTGCTTTTTGATGTTTTTCGATTTCTGGCAGTCTCAAAATATGTTTTTATTCTCTTTAAAACTTGAGATTTTAAGACATACTTCTACAATTCTCCACCATTAATTTTAACCAATGGTTATGTCTATGTACCCATAAATCACCTTGTTGCTCTATTTGATTTTAATCTTCATTCAACAACATTGATCAAGTCTAAGTCTCACTTACACCTTAATCTTGCCACTTGCATCCACTTGCACTCAACCACCTTTTCTTGCTTAGTTAGTCTAGCAAGCTCACATGTATGATTTTTCAACCATCTTTAACTCCCTTTTATTTCGAATGTATTATGAATCTTGTTGTGAATTATGACAAAATTGAATATTAGCAACCAAAATAAATGGTCTATAGCAATAATAATACGTAAAAAGATAATATAACAGAATAAGACGAGAAAAGACGAAAGTTTATTTATTCAGTTCGATTAAACGACGTACTCTGGAGGAGAGAACAACTCACTAATTCACTATACTCTGAAACTTGTTACAAGAGATTACAAATGAGAAAATAGCCTTCGCCTCCAGGTTCTGAAGAACAACCCTGAAGGCACCCAAGAATTACCCTATTTTCTAACCAAGTGTTTCCCAACCTCTTCAACCTTCAATATATGAATAACTCAAACCCAAGGTGTAAAGAAGTGTTTTCCAATTCCCAATAACCTTAGATAACTCCAAAAGTTTCCAAAATCCTTGCCTTTTTAAGGTTTCCCTTGAGAATAGCCAAAACCCTATACTATGCCTTTAAACCCTTGCTATCTCTTGTTGATGTAAGCTCTAAGATTGTCACACTTTAAACACAACAAAGATATACATCTTTATAATAGCAAAAACCCAAACCCAAAAAACACAACCAATTATTATTAGAATAAGATATTATAAATATCTTATAATATATTTTATATTAATTTATACTATTTCTAAATTAATATATATCCAATATTCTAACATTAAATAACGGATCCGCAAACCGAACCGGTCAAACCTAAAATCCGTGAACCGCCCAATTCAGACATTCTTGTTATTTTCCGAATTTTTGATTTTTTTGGCAATCTAGAAACATGTCTTCTTTCTCTTTATCAATAAAGATTTTAAGGCATATTCCAACAATCTACATTTTGACTTTAAACCGTGTTGATATCAATTTAACCATCAACAACCTTTCTGCTCTCTACCAGTGTTGAAACTCCAATCATTAACTTTGATCAAATTCAAACAACCCTTGAATCTTGATCTCACCACTTGCATCCACTTGTTCCCAATTACCTTTTTTTGCCTAGGTAATTTAACAAGTCTACAAGTATGATTTTCAACCACCCTTGACTCCACCTGTTTTCAAATACCTCCCTGAAGGTTTTTCTTATTTTATTTTGCAGTCCTTCAGCCACATTAAAAACATAATATCCAAGGCTAGCATAACCATCCCTTTGAGATGCTACAATAACCCTCCTTACCTTATCAAGAGTTAAATGATAATCAGAGATATCTGTAACCGTTCCCTCACTACTACTAGTATCCATAGTAGGAAACTCCACCTCAAACTGAGTTTTCTCCATTATAGGTTTTACCAGGTTTCTCCCTTGGTTTTCACTATTCTCCCCATGAAGAAATTCTCTACCAACCAAGCAAGTTGTTTTATCTTCAGCTCTTCCCAAAAAACTCAATAACAACTTAGCGTTAACATGCATTTTTATCCCTTGATTTATGCAAAATTCATTATACTCCTCGGAAACTTTCTCAAGGCATTCGTAACGCCTTAAACTAAAATTCCATAGTTCTTCCTTGTCATGAAATCCTCCGCTAGCTAATGATTAATGAACAACATTTGAACCTTCTAAAATATATAGATCACATATTCTATACCCTTTAGCAATAATCATTTCATCACGCGAAATCTTTAACACTCAATGTTTAACTCTAGTACAATAGCCTAAATCATCAAACATACTTATAGATAAAAAAATTGCTTGAGTTCTGGAATATACCTCACATTGTGAATAAGAAGTTCACGATCGTCAAACATTTTAAGTCTGGCCATACCAATATCATGAACCTTGCAAGTCTTATTATCACCAAGGCGAACAACTCCACCTTGAACCATCTTCAAAGTTTCAAAGTATTATATTCTAGGACACATGTATATGTGATACGATCAACTTAAGTCAATAACCCAACTATCTCCAGTTTCTAGACTCAATACTACTAGTACATCGACATCCTCATAACTTTCCTCACCCAAGGCAACTACAGCTTTTGAACAAAATCTTCATTGACCTCTCTCTCAGGATATTCCCTTTTAAAGTGATAGATTTTCGGGCAATTAAAATATTTTACCTTTGATTTGTCAAACCTGTTTTATTTGAATATCCCTTTATGCTCACCTCCCCCATCTTGACACATTTAATCCTTCACCATTATCTTCAATCTTCAAATCTTTCGACTTTGAAAATTCTTTGGATTTCACCGTCGTCTGGACTTCATCTAAAGTAATAGTACATTCCTTACCATAAATAATGGCATCCTTAAAGTTCTCAAAGGATATGGATAATTAACTCAATAGTAATAAAGCCTTGTCCTCATCATCAATCTTCACTTTAATATTCTCAGATCATCAATAATCTTGTGAAATTATGTAAGTCGCTCAACTATGGATTTGTGCTCTATAATTCAGAATGAATAGAGTTGTTGTTTCAGAAATAACATGTGAGCCAAAGACTTAGTCATATACAATGATTTATGTTTTGCCCATATAGAAACCGCAATTTTCTCCCTAGAGACCTCTCTTAGAAATTTATCCCTGAGGCACAAGATAATGACACTTCTGGCCTTATCCACCATCTCGATCTTCTATAATCGTGTAAGACCTGCAGACATTAATGCTTCATTCTTCAAAGTATCTATACACTTCTCTTGAATTAAAATGGCTTGCATCTTAATTATTCACTGTAACGCCCAAAATTTAATTAATTATTTAATTAAATTAATTAAGGGTTTAATTATTGGAATTGTCGAAGTTGAGAATTATCAGTATTATTCTAAGAAGCATAATTGAATAAATATGTTGAGTTGAGCAGTAAGTTGATGGTCAGATAAATTAGACGATTTAGTCGGAGGATTATTATTATAATATTACTTGTGAGTTAGTTTTATTTAAAGTGTGGATCGATCATAGTTGAAGAATATTATTGGAAATAGTATTAGATTATATTATGTGACTATTTATTTAATTGGGCTTATGTTGTGATAGTGGTAAAAGTGGGGGTGCTAAGATTAGGCCCAATAGAATTATTAAGATTAAAAGAAATTATATGTTAAAGTTGAATAAGAAGGAATTACGTTTTTGTAAAGTAGAAGAGAGAATAAGAAGTGACTGTAAGGAAGAATAAGGGTTTTAGAGAAAGAGAAAAGAAAAGGATGCATTACATGGAGAAAAGAAGAAGAGTAACGGTTTGGAGCTATGGCAGCAACGGATGGCAATCGGGATTCGACCGGAAATTATAGAGAACCGTTAATCCAAGGTAAGGGTGGAATTTCTTATTCTATAATGGGGTATATGATATTTTGTATGTGAGAATTAGTATGTGGTATTATACTGTTTTGTTGATTTGTGTTGGCTTGAGTTGTTGTGGTAATAATTAATTTGATTATGGAATTATCTAAGAATAAGAGGGTTGTTGTGTTATAACTTATCTCTGGAATGGATTTGGTATCGAGACAGTATAGAAGGAAATTCAATGAAACATTACCGAAGATAATATTAAGAAGAAAAATTGGCCTGGGGAGGAAGTGCCGCTCGACACTTGTTGTATATGGGAGGTTGCCGTTCGGAAACCTTGAGAAGAAAGAGGATGTGCGGTTCGGCACTAGGGTAATGGTGGAAGGAAAGTGTCGTAGGCACTGAGTGTTAGGCACGGGCACTTGTTTCAGTTTTCCGTTTCTGTGGCACTATGCTATATAACTGTTAATGTGGTATCAATCTGGAGTTTATTAAACACAAAAGCAGTTTGAGAACAAATTAAACCATTCTTATCAGTAGCATGTTATAGCAGAAGGAACATTAGTAGTAGTAGCATATTTTTTGTAGAGTTGTTTTATGTGATAGAGGATAATAACAGAAATAATAATAAGTGGTAAATTTAGAGGAGCAGTAGAATAAAGTAGCAGAGTTAATAATTAGTAGAATTATGTTAGTAGTAGATGTAGAAATTAAAATAACAGTGATGGTTTTAGTTGCGGAGTTGGTAATAAATAATTTAACAGAGTACTATATTAGTGGCAGATGTAATAATTTAGCTGAGAGTTATCGGTAGAAGTTATAGATTTGAGCGGTAAAAGTAGTTAATCGGAATTAGTTGAAATTATCAGAATAAGTCATATATACATACATGTATTTTTAGTTGGTTTGTTTTGGTTAGAATTATGTAGAATAAAGTTGATTTGCAGGTGAAGTCGAAATAAGTTGAATGGTTCCGGTTTATGGAATTCTGTTGTTGGTTATTGCTGTGAATAAGTCGTTGTCGAATACATTGTTGTTGTTGAATATATTGTTGTTTATATGTTGTGATTGATAAGTTGATTAAGTTGTAGGCTTATGCTAACATTGTCGAATACATTGTTGTTGTTGAATATATTGTTGTTTATATGTTGTGATTGATAAGTTGATTAAGTTGTAGGCTTATACCAACATTGTCGAATACATTGTTGTTGTTGAATATGTTGTCGTTTATATGTTGTGATTGATAAGTCGATTAAGTCGTAGGCCTATGGCCAGTGTTGAAGCGATGATGAGTACTTCTAATTATTGGTAAAGTGACGATATAGGCTTATGCCTTTGTGATGGTGATGGTTGTTGTTGTTGTATGTGATTGTTGCATTCATTGAGTCACATACATTTGCATTATTAAGTTGGCCTGGATTGGCACCATGTTGGCCTGGATTGGCAAAATATTAAGATGAAGGCTTATGCCTTGTTGATGCCTCTAATTATTGGTAGATTTTTAAGTTGGGAGTTATGATCCAATGGTACCACATGCATGTGCATTGTAATTGAGTTGTATTTGATGTTGCATCTTGAGTTGTGGTGATGATAGATTTGTTGTTGCTTTATGTTGTTGACTTATTGTGACATGTATCATTTAAAGGTTATGAATTAGTTGTTATGTCGTGTTGATACTTTGTTGAGATTAAAAATGTTTGAAAGTTGTGAAGTGGTGATTTTGTATTCCTGAATTCTAATATATGATTTATCATGCGCTCACTTATACGATTTAAGAATCTCACCCCTTACTGTTTGAATGTTGCCCTCTGTTGGTAACGTGCAGGTAACCAAGAAAGAAGATTTGCTTAGCCTTAATAGTTCAAAGTCAGTTGGTTTCTATGTTACGTAGCACTCGGGGGGAAATGATCGAATAATTGTTTACTTGTTAAAATCGTTTTAGTTGTTGAATCCTAAGTTGAATTATATGAAATAATATGTTGCCCCTCAAGTTGTTTTAGTTGAACGAAACATATGATGCTACTTGAAGTTGTAATTATGACTCTGCTGCGTTATTAATAAAAGAAGTGGTTTTATTTTAAAAGCTGATGCAAGTTGTTATATGATCTTCCGAAATTAAAAGTGTTATGTATCTGTTTATGTGTTGTAATATGTTGAAATGTGATATCCCAAATGTGTTGGAAGCTTTTAAATACTCTGATTTTTGTTATAACTACCGGGTAGAATTTAGGGTGTTACATTAGTGGTATCAGAGCAGGTCGGTCGGTCCGACCAAGTTGTTTAATGTCATTTATTCCGTAGTGCGCGACAAGTGTGTGAAACACTATCGGTGCTTGTTGTTTTTCTAATCGAGTTGTATGCAGGAAGTTGGTTGAGGATAAGTGGGGGAGAAGCTTCGCTTCTCTGATATGTTCAATTGAAAGGTGTTGGCTCGGTGTGCTGCTGACGACAATGCAAGAATTGTTGGAGTCTTGTTGTTCCCGAGTTTGAAGGTGACTTGGATTCAAGCTCTTGTTGTTAGTCAAGTTAGAGCGCCTTGAGAGAAATTAATCAGACATTGTTGGTGCTTACTTCTCAAAAAATGAAGAGTGATATAATATTTGTTGATTTACAAAGCAAGTGTAAGATGTCGATGTTTGAACAATGATGGAGTAATAAAGTTACGATAACTTTTGTGTTGGGATCACAAAAGTGATTGTCGGAAGTAGTTGACGTTGATAAGTAGTTATGAATCACGAGTCTGAGTCGAAGGAATTCATCTCTCGAGTTATAAGAGGTTTGGGAGTACGAGATAAGTTAAGAGTCGTTTGGAATACGTCTAAGTTGAAGAAAAATGAGTTTCGGAGTGGAATTCCCGTAAGCAAATCGCAGGAAACTGCAGAATTATTGTGGGACTTCGAAAATTCATAACTAGAGTTCCGGGCATCTGATTTGAGTTCCGTTTGAAGCATTGCAAAGCTAACAAAATGATCTTCATTTTAAAAATGGTTCTAGTATTTGTAACAGATTCATTTATCACATGATGATATTGGAAGTAAGTGCAGTTTGCTGTTAAGTTTGTCTTTGGGACTAGGCTTGTTCTTCAGTGTTGTACGGGACGTCAGCGTCCGAGTTGGGTGAATTAAAGGAGAAATTGGAAGATTTATTTAAAGTAATTTATGAAATCAAAGGTATCATTTGGAAAGCTTTGGTGTTATTAATTAGAACGAAAGACGATAGTGCGAACTTGTGTGGAATTTACGGTGTCAAAAAGGAGGAAGATTTATGCTAAGTTGTCAGGATGTATATTATAGTTTTGGGAGAAGAGTTCTCTTGAGTAATATTATTTCCAAGTGAAATTGTATGTAGATCAATTCAAGGTGGATGCAATTCTAAGTTGTAGAACGAAGAAGTCTGTTATAGAGGTTAGTAGCTTATTGAGCTTAGATGATTACTATCGTAGTTGTTTTAGGTGTAGATATATATGAAATGTTGTTAGATGAGATGATAATGTTGAGAGTTTGATTGGAATGAAAGGGAAATTGTGGGAGTATTTGTAAACCTCATTGGAAATTATTGGATTATGCTGCTTTAGGTGACTTGAGTACAAGTTCTAAAGGAACACTATTATAGTTAGTAACAATAGTTTATACTCCATTATGATTGTCGGCTATCTATTGATAAATTGAGGAACTGATCACCCTTAATCTCTTGTTGATAGTAGATGAGACTATGTCGGACGGTATAGATTTTATGTGCTATCTTAATGGTGTGTAAAATGATGGATGTTATATCGTGAGGATAGTTGCTCACCAGGTTGTGTGAAGTAACATAGGAATTGCTAAGAAAGGATCGAGACGTGTTGAACAAGTCGGAGTGGCAAGTTATATGCGAGCTAACATCACGAAGTGAAGGATTGAGATTATCAAGTTAATAGTGGCTTTATGGTGGATGTTAAGAACGTCTGAAACTAGATTGAAACATGTAAATCATATAGTTGATGGAAATTTTAACGAGGACGGTGACTTAAGATGGATGATCAGAGTTGCACAGCTGAAGCGTGATGTGGCGCAATTGCTATGCGTGAATGACTCGTTAGAAGTGAAGGATTAAAACCTCAGAAGCCTATGGGCATGGTGTGTCTTAATCTACATGCTTGATTTGGTGGATTGTTGATGTAGGGATGATGTGCCAAGGAGTTGTGATATCTCGAAGATATTTGTTGACCCTATAAGGAAATTATTGTGGTTGTTAGTTGTTGGTGAGTTGTGTGTATAATTGTTAAGTTATACAGTTAAGTTGATGTTGTGATGATTTTGTTCCTGTTGTCGTGATGTTGTTGTTGGCTACTGTAAGTAAAGGAATAATATTTCATAATATGATGAAGTCGATTATGTTGGCTATGTTGATGTCACTATAAGAGTGATACGACGATATAAATAAGGTTGATGATATTTTGTTGAAATAATTGATGAGTTGTTAGTGGTTATGTCACGGAGATGTTGAATTATTAGCACATGTGGATTTAGATTATATCCTGTTGAGTGTTGTTATGTCGAGAAAGTCGTGGTCGAAGTGTTGCTAAACACAACTTGGAAATCAACGAGTTGGATGCGAAATTCGTACTAAGAGTGGTAGTATCGAATAGATTTTCGAGGACGAAAATATTCTAAGTGGGGGTGAGTTGTAACGCCCCGAATTTAATTAATTATTTAATTAAATTAATTAAGGGTTTAATTATTGGAATTGTCGAAGTTGAGAATTATCAGTATTATTCTAAGAAGCATAATTGAATAAATATGTTGAGTTGAGCGGTAAGTTGATGGTCGGATAAATTAGACGATTTAGTCGGAGGACTCTTATTATAATATTACTTGTGAGTTAGTTTTATTTAAAGTATGGATCGATCATAGTTGAAGAATATTATTGGAAATAATATTAGATTATATTATGTGACTATTTATTTAATTGGCCTTATGTTGTGATAGTGGTAAAAGTGGGGGTGCTAAGATTAGGCCCAATAGAATTATTAAGATTAATAGAAATTATATGTTAAAGTTGAATAAGAAGGAATTACGTTTTTGTAAAGTAGAAGAGAGAATAAGAAGTGACTGTAAGGAAGAATAAGGGTTTTAGAGAAAGAGAAAAGAAAAGGATGCATTACATGGAGAAAAGAAGAAGAGTAACGGTTTGGAGCTATGGCAGCAACGGATTGCAATCGGGATTCGACCGGAAATTATAGAGAACCGTTAATCCAAGGTAAGGGTGGAATTTCTTATTCTATAATGGGGTATATGATATTTTGTATGTGAGAATTAGTATGTGGTATTATACTGTTTTGTTGATTTGTGTTGGCTTGAGTTGTTGTGGTAATAATTAATTTGATTATGGAATTATCTAAGAATAAGAGGGTTGTTGTGTTATAACTTATCTCTGGAATGGATTTGGTATCGAGACAGTATAGAAGGAAATTCAATGAAACATTATCGAAGATAATATTAAGAAGAAAAATTGGCCTGGGGCGGAAGTGCCGCTCGACACTTGTTGTATATGGGAGGTTGCCGTTCGGAAACCTTGAGAAGAAAGAGGATGTGCGGTTCGGCACTAGGGTAATGGTGGAAGGAAAGTGTCGTAGGCACTGAGCGTTAGGCACAGGCACTTGTTTCAGTTTTCGTTTCTGTGGCACTATGCTATATAACTGTTAATGTGGTATCAATCTGAAGTTTATTAAACACAAAAGCAGTTTGAGAACAAATTAAACTATTCTTATCAGTAGCATGTTATAGCAGAAGGAACATTAGTAGTAGTAGCATATTTTTTGTAGAGTTGTTTTATGTGATAGAGGATAATAACAAAAATAATAATAAGTGGTAAATTTAGAGGAGCAGTAGAATAAAGTAGCAGAGTTAATAATTAGTAGAATTATGTTAGTAGTAGATGTAGAAATTAAAATAGCAGTGATGGTTTTAGTTGCGGAGTTGGTAATAAATAATTTAACAGAGTACTATATTAGTGGCAGATGTAATAATTTAGCTGAGAGTTATCGGTAGAAGTTGTAGATTTGAGCGGTAAAAGTAGTTAACCGGAATTAGTTGAAATTATCAGAATAAGTCATATATACATATATGTATTTTTAGTTGGTTTGTTTTGGTTAGAATTATGTAGAATAAAGTTGATTTGCAGGCGAAGTCGAAATAAGTTGAATGGTTCCGGTTTATGGAATTGTGTTGTTGGTTATTGTTGTGAATAAGTCGTTGTCGAATACATTGTTGTTGTTGAATATGTTGTTGTTTATATATTGTGATTGATAAGTTGATTAAGTTGTAGGCTTATGCCAACGTTGTCGAATACATTGTTGTTGTTGAATATGTTGTTGTTTATATGTTGTGATTGATAAGTTGATTAAGTTGTAGGCTTATGCCAACATTGTCGAATACATTGTTGTTGTTGAATATGTTGTCGTTTATATGTTGTGATTGATAAGTCGATTAAGTTGTAGGCCTATGGCCAGTGTTGAAACAATGATGAGTACCTCTAATTATTGGTAAAGTGACGATATAGGCTTATGCCTTTGTGATGGTGATGGTTGTTATTGTTGTATGTGATTGTTGCATTCATTGAGTCACATACATTTGCATTATTAAGTTGGTCTGGATTGGCACCATGTTGGTCTGGATTGGCAAAATATTAAGATGAAGGCTTGTGCCTTATTGATGCCTCTAATTATTGGTAGATTTTTAAGTTGGGAGTTATGATCCAATGGTACCACATGCATGTGCATTGTAATTGAGTTGCATTCGGTGTTGCATCTTGAGTTGTGGTAAAGATAGATTTGTTGTTGCTTTATGTTGTTGACTTATTGTGACATGTATCATTTAAAGGTTATGAATTAGTTGTTATGTCGTGTTGATACTTTGTTGAGATTAAAGATGTTTGAAAGTTGTGAAGTGGTGATTTTATATTCCTGAATTCTAATATATGATTTATCATGCGCTCACTTATACGATTTAAGAATCTCACCCCTTACTGTTTGAATGTTGCCCTCTGTTGGTAACGTGCAGGTAATCAAGAAAGAAGATTTGCTTAGCCTTAATAGTTCAAAGTCAGTTGGTTTCTATGATACATATCACTCGGGGGGAAATGATCGAATAATTGTTTACTTGTTAAAATCGTTTTAGTTGTTGAATCCTAAGTTGAATTATATGAAATAATATGTTGCCCCTCAAGTTGTTTTAGTTGAATGAAACATATGATGCTACTTGAAGTTGTAATTATGATTCTGCTGTGTTATTAATAAAAGAAGTGGTTTTATTTTAAAAGCTGATGCAAGTTGTTATATGATCCTCCGAAATTAAAAGTGTTATGTATCTATTTATGTGTTGTAATATGTTGAAATGTGATATCCCAAATGTGTTGGAAGCTTTTAAATACTCTGATTTTTGTTATAACTACCGGGTAGAATTTAGGGTGTTACATTAGTGGTATCAGAGCAGGTTGGTCCGTCCGACCAAGTTGTTTAATGTCGTTTATTCCGTAGTGCGCGACAAGTGTGTGAAACACTGTCAGTGCTTGTTGTTTTTCTAATCGAGTTGTATGCAGGAAGTTGGTTGAAGATAAGTAGGGGAGAAGCTTTGCTTCTCGGATATGTTCAATTGAAAGGTGTTGGCTTGGTGTGCTGCCAAAGACGACAATGCAAGAATTGTTGGAGTCTTGTTATTCCCGAGTTTGAAGGTGACTTGGATTCAAGCTCTTGTTGTTAGTCAAGTTAGAGCGCCTTGAGAGAAATTAATCAGACATTGTTGGTGCTTACTTCTCAAAGAATGAAGAGAGATATAATATTTGTTGATTTACGAAGCAAGTGTAAGATGCTGATGTTTGAACAATGATGGAGTAATAAAGTTACGATAACTTTTGTGTTGGGATCACAAAAGTGATTGTCGGAAGTAGTTGACGTTAATAAGTAGTTATGAATCGCGAGTCTGAGTCGAAGGAATGCATCTCTCGAGTTATAAGAGGTTTGGGAGTACGAGATATGTTAAGAGTCGTTTGGAATATGTCTAAGTTGAAGACAAATGAGTTTCGGAGTGGAATTCCCGTAAGCAAATCGCAGGAAACTGCAGAATTATTGTGGGACTTCGAAAATTCATAACTAGAGTTCCGGGCATCTGATTTGAGTTCCGTTTGAAGCATTGCAAAGCTAATAAAATGAGATTCATTTTAAAAATGGTTCTAGTATTTGTAACAGATTCATTTATCACATGATGATATTGGAAGTAAGTGCAGTTTGCTGTTAAGTTTGTCTTTGGGACTAGGCTTGTTCTTCAGTGTTGTACGGGACGTCAGCGTCTGAGTTGGGTGAATTAAAGGAGAAATTGGAAGATTTATTTAAAGTAATTTATGAAATCAAAGGTATCACTTGGAAATATTTGGTTTTATTAATTAGAACGAAAGACGATAGTGCGAACTTGTGTGGAATTTACGGTGTCGAAAAGGAGGAAGATTTATGCTAAGTTGTTAGGATGTATGTTATAGTTTTGGGAGAAGAGTTCTCTTGAGTAATTTTATTTCCAAGTGAAATTGTATGTAGATCAATTCAAGGTGGATGCAGTTCTAAGTTGCAGAACGACGAAGTATGTTATAGAGGTTAGTAGCTTATTGAGCTTAGATGATTACTATCGTAGTTGTTTGAGGTGTAGATATATATGAAATGTTGTTAGATGAGATGATAATGTTGAGAGTGTGATTGGAATGAAAGGGAAATTGTGGGAGTATTTGTAAACCTCATTGGAAATTATTGGATTATGCTGCTTTAGGTGACTTGAGTACAAGTTCTAAAGGAACACTATTATAGTTAGTAACAATAGTTTATACTCCATTATGATTGTCGGCTATCTATTGACAAATTGAGGAACTGATCACCCTTAATCTCTTGTTGATAGTAGACGAGACTATGTTGGACGGTATAGATTTTATGTGCTATCTTAATGGTGTGTAAAATGATGGATGTTATATCGTGAGGATAGTTGCTCACCAGGTTGTGTGAAGTAACAGAGGAATTGCTAAGAAAGGATTGAGACGTGTTGAACAAGTCGGAGTGGCAAGTTATATGCGAGCTAACATCACGAAGTGAAGGATTGAGATTATCAAGTTAATAGTGGCTTTATGGTTGATGTTAAGAACGTCTGAAACTAGATTGAAACATGTAAATCATATAGTTGATGGAAATTTTAACGAGGATGGTGACTTAAGATGGATGATCAGAGTTGCACAGCTGAAGCGTGATGTGGCGCAATTGCTATGCGTGAATGACTCGTTAGAAGTGAAGGATTAAAACCTCAGAAGCCTATGGGCATGGTGTGTCTTAATCTACATGCTTGATTTAGTGGATTGTTGATGTAGGGATGATGTGCCAAGGAGTTGTGACATCTCAGAGATATTTGTTGACCCTATAAGGGAATTATTGTGGTTGTTAGTTGTTGGTGAGTTGTGTGTATAATTGTTAAGTTATACAGTTAAGTTGATGTTGTGATGATTTTGTTCCCGTTGTCGTGATGTTGTTGTTGGCTACTGTAAGTAAAGGAATAATATTTCATAATATGATGAAGTCGATTATGTTGGCTATGTTGATGTCACTATAAGAGTGATACGACGATATAAATAAGGTTGATGATATATTGTTGAAATGATTGATGAGTTGTTAGCGGTTATGTCACAGAGATGTTGAATTATTAGCACGTGTAGATTTATATTATATCCCGTTGAGCGTTGTTATGTCGAGAAAGTAGTGGTCGAAGTGTTGCCAAACACAACTTGGAAATCAACGAGTTGGATGCGAAATTCGTACTAAGAGTGGTAGTATCGAATAGATTTTCGAGGACGAAAATATTCTAAGTGGGGGTGAGTTGTAACGCACCGAATTTAATTAATTATTTAATTAAATTAATTAAGGGTTTAATTATTGGAATTGTCGAAGTTGAGAATTATCAGTATTATTCTAAGAAGCATAATTGAATAAATATGTTGAGTTGAGCGGTAAGTTGATGGTCGGATAAATTAGACGATTTAGTCGGAGGACTATTATTATAATATTATTTATGAGTTAGTTTTATTTAAAGTGTGGATCGATTATAGTTGAAGAATATTATTGGAAATAATATTAGATTATATTGTGTGACTATTTATTTAATTGGGCTTATGTTGTGATAGTGGTAAAACTGGGGGTGCTAAGATTAGGCCCAATAGAATTATTAAGTATAATCGAAATTATATGTTAAAGTTGAATAAGAAGGAATTAGGTTTTTGTAAAGTTGAAGAGAGAATAAGAAGTGACTGTAAGGAAGAATAAGGGTTTTAGAGAAAGAGAAAAGAAAAGGATGCAGTACATGGAGAAAAGAAGAAGAGTAAAGGTTTGGAGCTATGGCAGCAACGGATGGCAATCAGGATTCAACCGGAAATTATAGAGAACCGTTAATCCAAGGTAAGGGTGGAGTTTCTTATCCTATAATGGGGTATATGATATTTTGTATGTGGGAATTATTATGTGGTATTATACTGTTTTGTTGATTTGTGTTGGCTTGAGTTGTTGTGGTAATAATTAATTTGATTATGGAATTGTCTAAGAATAAGAGGGTTTTTGTGTTATAACTTGTCTCTAGAATGGATTTGGTATCGAGACATTATAGCAGGAAATTCAATGAAACAGTATCGAAGATAATAAGAAGAAGAAAAAGTGGCCTGGGGTGGAAGTGTGGCTCGGCACTTGTTGTATATGGGAGGTTGTCGTTCGGCAACCTTGAGAAGAAAGAGGATGTGCCGTTCGGCACTAGGGTGATGGTGGAAGGAAAGTGCCGTAGGAACTGAGTGTTAGGCAGGGGCACTTGTTTCAGTTTTCCGTTTCTGTGGCACTATGCTATATAACTGTTAATGTGGTATCAATCTGGAGTTTATTAAACACAAAAGCAGTTTGAGAACAAATTAAACTATTCTTATCAGTAGCATGTTATAGCAGAAGGAACATTAGTAGTAGTAGCATATTTTTTGTAGAGTTGTTTTATGTGATAGAGGATAATAACAGAAATAATAATAAGTGGTAAATTTAGAGGAACAGTAGAATAAAGTAGCAGAGTTAATAATTAGTAGAATTAAGTTAGTAGTAGATGTAGAAATTAAAATAGCAGTGATGGTTTTAGTTGCGGAGTTGGTAATAAATAATTTAACAGAGTACTATATTAGTGGCAGATGTAATAATTTAGCTGAGAGTTATCGGTAGAAGTTGTAGATTTGAGCGGTAAAAGTAGTTAACCAGAATTAGTTGAAATTATCATAATAAGTCGTATATACATATATGTATTTTTAGTTGGTTTGTTTTGGTTAGAATTATGTAGAATAAAGTTGATTTGCAGGTGAAGTCGAAATAAGTTGAATGGTTCCGGTTTATGGAATTGTGTTGTTGGTTATTGTTGTGAATAAGTCGTTGTCGAATACATTGTTGTTGTTGAATATGTTGTTGTTTATATGTTGTGATTGATAAGTTGGTTAAGTTATAGGCTTATGCCAATGTTGTCGAATACATTGTTGTTGTTGAATATGTTGTCGTTTATGTGTTGTGATTGATAAGTTGATTAAGTCATAGACCTATGGCCAGTGTTGAAGCGATGATGAGTACCTCTAATTATTGGTAAAGTGACGATATAGGCTTATGCCTTTGTGACAGTGATTGTTGTTGTTGTATGTGATTGTTGCATTCATTGAGTCACATACATTTGCATTATTAAGTTGGCCTGGATTGGCACCACGTTGGCCTGGATTGGAAAAACATTAAGTTGAAGGCTTATGCCTTGTTGATGCCTCTAATTATTGGCTGATTTTTAAGTTGAGAGTTATGCTCCAATGGTACCACATGCATGTGCATTGTAATTGAGTTGCATTTGGTGTTTCATCTTGAGTTGTGGTGAAGATAGATTTGTTGTTGCTTTATATTGTTGACTTATTGTGACATGTATCATTTAAAGGTTGTGAATTAGTTGTTATGTCGTGTTGATACTTTGTTGAGATTAAAGATGTTTGAAAGGTTTGAAGTGGTGATTTTATATTCCTGAATTCTAATATATGATTTATCATGCGATCACTTATACGATTTAAGAATCTCACCCCTTACTGTTTGAATGTTGCCCTCTGTTGGTAATGTGCAGGTAATCAAGAAAGAAGATTTGCTTAGCCTTAATAGTTCAAAGTCAGTTGGTTTCTATGATACGTAGCACTCGGGGGGAAATGATCGAATAGTTGTTTACTTGTTGAAATTGTTTTAGTTGTTGAATCCTAAGTTGAATTATATGAAATAATATGTTACCCCTCAAGTTGTTTTAGTTGAATGAAGCACATGATGCTACTTGAAGTTGTAATTATGATTCTGCTGCGTCATTAATAAAAAAAGTGGTTTTATTTTAAAAGCTGATGCAAGTTGTTATATGATCCTCCGAAATTAAAAGTGTTATGTGTCTATTTATATGTTGTAATATGTTGAAAGTGATATCCAAAATGTGTTGGAAGCTTTTAAACACTCTGATTTTTGTTATAACTACCGGGTAGAATTTGGGGTGTTACATTCACAACCCGAAGTCGTTGTTACTGGAAAATTTGTCGATCTTTTATCTACTAACCGTTGTGCTCAATACCTCTTTGCTTCATCCTTACCACACCATTTTTTATGAATCATGTTGTGAATTAAGATAAAATTCAATATCAATTTGTGAGGTATAGAATAGTGGAAACCAAAATAAATGGTCTACAACAATAATAATCCGTACATAGATAATATAATAGAATAAGTCGAGAAAAAGACAAAGGTTTATTTATCCAGTTTGATCAAACGATCTACTCTAGGGGAGAGCACAACTCTCAAATTCACTATACTCAGAAAGTTGTTACAAGAGATCACAAATGAGTTACAAGAAAAGAGCTTTCACCTTCAGGTTCCCAAGAACAAACCTGAAGGCGCCCAAGAATTACCTTATTTTCTACCCAAGTGTTTCCCAACTTCTTCAACCTTCAATATATGAATAACTCAAACCCAAATTGTAAACAAGTGTTTCCCAATTCCCAATAACCTTAGATAACTCCAAATATTTCCAAAACCCTTGCCTTTTTAAGGTTTCCCTTGAGAATAACCAAAACCCTATGTTATGCCTTTAAACTCTTGCTCTCCCTTGTTGTTGTAAGCTCTAAGATTGTCACACTTTAAACACAATAAAGAGATACATAATTATAATAGAAAAAACTCAAGCCTAAAAAAAATCAATTAATTATTAGAATAAAATATTATAAATATATTATAATATATTTTATAATAATTTAAACTATTTCTAAATTAATATATATCAAATATTCTAACATTAAATAACAGATCTGTAAACCGAACCGGTGAAACCCGAAATCCATGATAGAACATGATGTCAAGACATGTGTATGATATCCCTAACACTAGCACATAGAAATCATAAATCACGCTCCCCTCAAACACATACCATAGAGAATTAAAATGCCACTTCCAGAGCCAATAACTATCAGACCATGACTCCCCCTTTTTAGCCATAAATTAGACAAAAACAAGGGCATTTGTGATATCACCAGCAACAACACCTTAATTTCTATAATTCCTTAACGATGCAAATTCCCAGTTCATATCAGATATCAGAGGCATATGCAGCAAAAAATGATAAATCCCATAAATCCCGGCCTCACAGAGCACAACATCAGCGAGAAATAAACTCTCACAAATCACAGTCATGGTGTCAAGACATGTAGTATGATATCACAATAACTCATAACACCACACCATAACCTTCTTCTCCCCCCTTTTAGCCACAATTCCTTTGGAAAATTTTGGCTAAAACTATCATGTACCAAGAGCTAAAAGGCACTTAAAGATCCAGCAACACACAATGTGCACAAATATCCAAGACATAACTCACAAGTACATAAAGCAACAAAAAATAAACAAATGTAGCAGATGTCAGTACTGACATTTGTTTCCTCATCAGAATTACCTTCTGCATCAACATTTTCATCTTCCATATTATCTGCTTCCTGACCAGATGTCATGACAATGTCTGAAACATGTGTCCCTGCGAACAACTTATAGTGCAAAGTCAGAGGAGATTCCTCTTACTTGCAACATCAAAACTGATAAAAAAAATAGGGTGCTAATTGAGAATTACACCATAAACCAGAGAGGGGAATGCAACAGACATCTTCACACAAAATAATTAGCACGCTTCAAGGTTTGCTCAAACACATAGAACCCAAAATTCAACACGCATTGGAGGCTCCTCTCTCGGAAAGTGTTCAAAGATTATCTTTGTGAAGTGGGGGATCAAGGTCAACACGCATTCTCTGTAAGGAATAAGATTCGGATGTTTCGTATCCCACTCTCCTTTGATCTGATTGATCACAAGAGCGGAATCTCCGAAGACACTCAGAAACTTGATCCTTAAGTCAATCGCAGCTTGAAGACCCATGATGCATGCCTCATACTCTGCCATGTTGTTGGTACAGTTGAAACATAGTCGGGCAGTGAGCGGAGTGTGAGTGCCTTGCGGTGATATGATTACAGCGCCGATACCGTTGCCCAGAGCATTGGAGGCTCCGTCAAAGTGCATAGACCATCGGGATCCTTCCTCAGGTCCTTCATCCGGTCCAGGTACTTCACAATCAGTCACAATCATGATGCTCTCGTCTGGAAACTCGAAGTTCATTGACTGATAATCATCGACTGCCTGATGTGCCAAGTGGTCTGCCAATACACTTCCCTTGATGGCTTTCTGGGTCGTATACTGAATGTCGTATTCTGTCAAGATCATTTGCCATCTTGCTATTCTCCCAGACAGAGCAGGCTTTTCGAATATGTACTTTATAGGATCCATCTTTGAGATCAACAAGGTGGTATGAGTCAGCATATACTGTCTCAGCCGGCGAGCAGCCCATACCAAAGCGCAGCAAGTTTTCTCAAGCAGTGAATATCGGGTCTCACAGTCGGTAAACTTTTTGCTAAGATAATAAATGGCATGCTCTTTTCGGCCAGACTCGTCATGCTGCCCCAGCACACACCCCATTGAGTTGTCAAGTACCGTCAGGTATAGTATCAGAGGTCTCCCTTCAACCGGCGGCATAAGGATGGGTGGTTCTTGGAGATACTCTTTGATTCTGTCAAAAGCAGCTTGACATTCATCATTCCAGCGTACTACCTGATCTTTCTTCAGCAGCTTGAAGATTGGTTCACAGGTAGCAGTTAGGTGTGAGATGAACCGAGCAATGTAATTCAGGCGTCCTAAAAAGCCTCTGACTTCCTTCTCTGTCTTAGGAACTGGCATCTCTTGAATAGCTTTAACCTTGGCAGGGTCCACTTGAATACTCTTATCACTTACAACGAAGCCTAGCAACTTCCCAGATCTTACTCCGAAGGTGCACTTGTTCGGGTTCAACCTCAGCTTGTACAGTTTCAGACGGTCAAACAACTTCTGCAGATGATCAAGGTGTTCTTCCTCAGTCTGGGACCTTGCGATCATGTCGTCAACATACACTTCTATCTCATGATGGATCATGTCATGAAATAAAGCAACCATGGCACGTTGGTAGGTTGCCCCAGCGTTTTTCAGTCCAAAAGGCATGACCTTGTAGCAGAAGGTGCCCCACTGAGTAACAAATGTAGTCTTTTCCATGTCTTCAGATGCCATCTTGATCTGATTATACCCTGAGAAACCGTCCATGAAAGAGAACACCTTATGCTGAGCTGTATTATCAACAAGGACATCAATGTGAGGTAAAGGGAAGTCATCCTTGGGGCTGGCCCTGTTCAGATCCCTGTAGTCAACACACATTCTGACCTTACCGTCCTTCTTTGGTACCGGCACCACATTAGCAACCCACTGAGGGTAAGAAGTCACTGCAAGGAACCCAGCATCAAACTGTTTCATAACCTCGGCCTTGATCTTCTCAGACATCTCTGGACGCATACGGCGGACCTTTTGCTTAACTGGAGGGCAGTCTTCCTTAGTAGGCAAGTGATGGACCACAATATCGGTATCCAACCCGGGCATGTCTTCGTAGGACCAGGCAAATATCTCCACATAATCATGTAGCATCTTAGTCAACCGTTGCTTCACGCTGAGCTCTAGGTTGGCACCAATCTTTACCTCTTTCCTGTCTGCCTCAGTACCCAAGTTTATTGTTTCCACTGGCTCTTCATGTGGTTGAATTGCCCTCTCTTCCTGAAGCAACAGTCTTGCAAGCTCGCCAGGCACTTTGCAATCATCTTCACCTTCGTCTTCGGCTAAGTTGATCGGATTTTCGAAGTCATAACTGGCAGTAGCAGAGTCGTTACCAGTGAGATCCAGAGTGGATTGAAACCTGTATGAGTGAGTGTGTGTAAATACAGCTGTCTTGAAATATGTATAAAGGAAGGAAAGACAGAAAAGGAGCATAAGATTTGAAATGCAAGAAAACGTCCAAGATTTTTATTTATGATATATGGAATGACAATTTATATGCCCTCACAAATGAAACCACGGTGCCTCGGGTAAGACACCGGGCCATAGAGTTTATTTATTGTTTATTACAAATACCAAAACATAGGAATTCATTACTTAGTAACAAGAGAAACAGGTAGATTGTCCTTTGCACTCCAATTGTTAGGTCCACTGTCGGTTGCCGGGTAAATCCAGCTATCAAACTCAGCTTCATCCACTTCATCTTCGTCCCCAACAACATTCACTCCATGAGCAGGAAGGGGAGCTGTCACTACATTAGGCTTCTCAGATGCCTCAAATTGTACCTCCTTGGCGTCAATAAGGTCCTGCAGCTTATTCCTTAATGCCCAACAGTCATCAGTGGAATGCCCCGGGCTATCAGAATGATAAGCACAGCGAGCATTTGGATTGTATTTGGGGGAGGCAGTGTTCACACCTTTGGGTGCCTCTCTGACAGTCACTAGATTGGTGGACAACAACTGTGGCAAGATCTGCGATAAGGTCGTGCTCAAACGGGTAAACTCTCTCCGGGGTCTTTCATCCCTTTGAGGATTGGTTGGCCGAGGAGCGGCAGCGGGCTTAGCAATCATCACCGCACTGACAGATTGGCGGCGCTCAGATTTCTCTTGTCTTCTAGAGCCATATACAGCACTAGCCTCCTTTTTGAAGGGTTTCTTCTCTGAACTAGACGATGCACCCTTCGGAATCTTACCAGACTTCAACCCAACCTCAATTCTCTCTCCAGTCAGAATAAGATCAGTAAACCCTGCAGACGAGTTCCCAATAAGATGGTTGAAAAATGGCCCAGATAGGGTCCCCAAGAACATGTCTACCAACTCCCGATCAGTCAACGGAGGCTGCACCCTGCCAGCCAGATCCCTCCACTTCTGAGCGTACTCTTTAAAACCTTCACTTGAACCTAACGACATACCCTGGAGTTGGGTACGTGTAGGGGCAAGGTCGGCATTATACTGATACTGCTTATAGAAAGCAGTAGCCAACTCCTCCCAGTTACGAACCTTGGTCCCATCCAGCTGATAGAACCATTCGAGATGAGTCCCTGAAAGACTCTCCTGGAAGAAGTGGATCCACAAATTCTTATCCACTGAGTACGGTTGAATCTTCCAAACATAGGACCTGAGATGTAGCTTGGGACAAGACGCCCCGTCGTACTTAGTGAAAGATGGTGCTTTGAATTTACGAGGAATGATCACACCAGTAGACAAACCCAAATCTCCAAAATCCAGCCCAGGTACCTGTTGTATCTCCATAGCATTCAACCTGTCTTCCAACTGCTTGTATCTGTCTTCTGCAGGAGGATACTGCTCTTCATCAAAATCAGTCTCGTTGTCAGAGACTACCGTACTAGGACCTTTTTCCGCTTGAGGAGTACCCTTGCCAATAGAAGAACCAGCCTCTTCATTTTGCAGAGTGTTGCCAAACCTTCGGCCCGAGCTGAAAAGAACAGTCCTCCTCTTCTTCTTCTTCTCCTTCTTCAGGAGCAAAGCCTTCAACTCTTCTTGGCCCTGAGCCAAACCCATGATTAATTCCTGAAATTGCGCATTCTGCGCCTGAAGAGCTTTGATGGACATCTCAGTTGAGGATGAGTCAGGATTCATGATGCTGAAATAAACAGCGAAGAACTGTAAGCAACCTGAAAAGAGGAAAACCTGCTATGCACATGATGAATGATATGTGTTTATGTAATGCATTCAAGGGTTCGAAAGTTCAAATTTGTTGTAGACAAAAAGGAACACACGTTATCATTAAGGAAATAATTGTTCAATACATCAAAGCCTCATGGGCAAAATAATACAAAAGCAAATCAATCCCAAAATATACTACGCATCCTCTTTGGAGCTATGTAAGTGTTGAGATTCCTCTCCTCATGCAACAGGCGGGTGAGCTCCAAGACCTTATTTTCACTAGCATGTAGACTGGTCTCAAGAGAATTCTGTTCTTCCTTAAGCTGGATCCAGCTCTTCTGCATCTCTTCCCAGGACGTGGGCATATCAGGGTGCTGAATAGTGTAGGACACTTCTCCTTCCAAGACTGGCTCTTTGATCACATGGAGCATATGGGGATAAGGCATCACTAACTTCTGGGAGCGGGCTCGTACCCACTTGAGATAAGGTTCCAACGGGATGGAGTTCTTGTGCCCCAGTGTCTTACTGTCTATCCTACTTGGCATCCTCCAGGCTCTGATAAATCTCTGGCGAAGTCCTTGAGTATCGTTGTCGAAGTCAAAAACTATGTCAGGAATTAACATGTCATGAGGACCATCCCTCCGAGCATAACCAAACTGTCTCCAAGCCAGGCATGGGTTGTAAGTAATACCTCCTCTGATTCCAAGTAAAGGAACATTAGGGTACTCTCCGCAACGATCGATGATAGTGACATCCTCTCTAGACCTAGGGCACCAATGTATATCTGCATGTGTGAGAGCCATCAACCATTGTGACCATCTCAAACCCCGCTCATTCTTCAAAACTGATTGTGGAAGGTGCGAAATAAACCACCTTCCCAGGAGAGGAGTGCAACACATAAGGACACCTCTTTTTCTCATGGTTCGAGTGTAACATGAGTGAAGGATGTCCCCCAGCAACGTAGGTATAGGATTCCTGGACATAAAGATCTGGACAGCACTGATATCTATAAGCTGATCTGGGTTAGGGAACAACACCAGACCATAGACAAGGAGGGCCACAACTTCTTCAAAAGCTTGTAAGTCAAGGGAGTTCCAACATTCATGGGCCTTTTCAAACAGAACCCTGGCTAAGAACCCTTTGATACCACTTCTAACTTCCCAATGTCCCTTGAGGTCAGATGACTGTAGGTGCAAGGCTTTAGCAATCTCTTCAAGCTTAGGTTCCTTTTCTGTACCGTTGTAGGGTAGTTGATCAAGGATAGGGATCTTCAGGAGCCGGGAGAACTCCTCCAATGTAGGTACCAACTGATAATCCAAGAAGGTGAAACAGTGATGCAGCGGGTCAAAGAATTGGAACATGACCTTTATTATATCCTCCTCAATGTTGGTATTGACCAAGCTGATGAGTCTTCCATGTCTTTCACTGAATGAAGAGCTCTCGGGAATCCTGGATATCAGTTCCTTAAGCTGAGGAGGGATCCTTACAAGATTGATCTGAATTGTCTTTCTACGAACAGTTTCCATGTCCTACAAAACAAGAACAAAGATGAAGATTCGAACCCCTGAAATGGTTAGTCAATGCATATGATGCTGGATGATGTCATGATGCTATGATTAAACACACCACATATATTTACAAAGACAAACATGTAAGGCACACAAGGCACACAAGACAAGCCCTTAGGGTCTAGGCCAGCATGGGGTCTGGGTAGTACCCTCTTGAAGTTGGTGGGTTCAACCTGTCCTATTAGAAGTAACCGGATTCTAAGGGTCCCAATATCACGGGATTGCTTTCATTGTTCATCGTTTCAATTTAGCCACTGAACTGGCGACCGAAATATTCCAGGAAAGCAACCCTCAATTGAGTGTAGTATCGAGTATCAACCAACCTCGGACTGCACCAAAGTCAGTTATCTCACTACCCTAAAGAGGCCAAGATAGTTCAATTAAGGTTCCTAAGGTCTGTTGATGCTTCATGACACCACGCGGAGGCCCCGTACTCTCCTTGACTGAACTCAAGGGTTACCGGTACACACCAAAGTGCCACATCAACGTAGCAGACTGTTTCAACCATGTCGGTATACCCCGCACAGTTCCCTCACAACCTTGTTGCTACTTTCTAAGAAGGTATCTCCAGATCCGGGTTAGGATCTATAGAACTCCCAAGCAACCCACAATAATAAAGCAAGCAAGGAAAGCAATTGAAAACACAGTGATCTTAGTCCTAAGGTACACCTCACTTTAAGTTTATTCCCCAGCAGAGTCCCCAGTTCTGTGATCGGTGGATCTGGAACTGACTGTTTAACGCTGGTTCGCGAAATGTCGCGGAAGCAAGAGTCGCCACCGTCTTTTATTTTCTCCAAATGGAAAGGACAAAAGCACAGAAAAATTCCTTAAAGAGATTGCTCTCGGTTCGGGAGGTAGATTATAGAAAGGGAAGGTGTTAGCACCCTTTCTATCCATGGTTATCCATGGGCTCTTAGATACTTGCTCATTTGTGTTTTCAAAAATGGTTTGTTTGCTTTTCGATTGTGGGTTTTAAAAAGTTTCTTTGAAAATTTCAGTTTGACTCTTGTATCAGTCCTCAAGAGTGTTTGAAAAGTTGCTTTCGAAAGCTTTTTGAAAAGGTGTCGGTGTGAAAAGTATTTTTTGATTTGTTTTTGAAATTAGAGCAAGTATCCACGAGTCGTCTACCTACCCTAAGGAATTCGTCTGTGTAAATGTCCTTTAAAGTAGTGCCATCCCACCATTGAGAGGTAGGTAGCACCACCGTTGGAGGTGTTCGGGTTAATTCGAGGTTCGGGACATGGTGATCACCAGAGCAATGGGAAGACACCTTAGAAGCTACCCTCATGCCAGGTTCCCGGATCATGAGGACTTACTAAGACATCCTCTACTCGACGATCACCTTTCGAGGCAAGGCAACAGTGAGGCGTACCCTAGGGGTGGTGTGTGATTTGTGTGTCAGATTCAGTTATTTTATCTTGTCATGTTATGAGTGAGCTACGCGTTTATTTTTATTTTGTCATTCATTCTTGCATGCATTTTATTAACAGTTAAAAAGTGCGAAAAAGGTAAAGTTCTAGACTATTACAAAAGGCGCGGGTCCACATCGCCAAATTTCCAGGACCCGATTTGACAGAAAATAAATAAAGAAATAAAGTAAAAGTGCGAGAGATAAATATTTACATGGCTTTGGGAGAGGTACATTAATATTAAAAAAAAAGAAAAAGAAATAAATACGCGAATTAAATTAAAATTAGAAACGAGGGCGTTGGACCCTTTTTAATGAAATTAAATTATTAGCAAATTAATTAAATTAAAGAAAAAGAAATTGTTTTTTTGTTTTTTTGTATTTATGAGAATTTAACGAGATTAATTGAAATTAAAATGCTAACCCTAATTCTAATTGTTTTTTAGTTTATTAAGAAAGTATTAAATTTTAACCTAAACTTAATCTAATTATTTACATGCAATTTAATTACAAAAATAATATTTAATAATTAATTATTGTGAAAAGAAAAGAAAAAGGATAAAAATTATTATAAATCCTAATTCTACCAAATTTTAAATTGATTAAGAAAAATATTAAAATTTAACCCTAAGTTTAAAACTAAAATTAATTAATGTTATTTATTTACAAAAATATTAATTAAATAAATATATTTTAATTTTGTCCTTTCTGATTTTTTTGTGTTTTTTATATTATTGTGAAAATATTTAAATTAAAGAACTAATTAAAAATAATAATTGAAATAAATAAAAAGAATGAAAAAAAATGTAAAAAGCTTGCAAACCTAGGGGGGTTCTGTCCCCAGTTGGAGGTATGTTATAATGATTTAGGCCCAACAAGCCTTGGCCTCTTTTGACTTCTATGCCAGCATGTGAGATGGTTGACTAGTACCCATCATGATCTCTGGATCCTGGCCCTTGGATTGGTATGATTGAGTGCAGTGGGACGCGTGGACGGCTCGATAACGTGGATGCATGGTGCTCTTTAGTGGCGAAGCTGCATATAAGCGTTAAATGAAAAATAATATGGAAAGGGTGAGGGACCTGGGATTCGAACCCAGGTCCCAGGGGTTACCAGCGATACACTCTACCAACTGCTCCACACGCGCTTTCTGTATATTAGATAACCAACAATTAATATGAAATAAAACAAACGCTAGTGGGAAACTTTTAGCGCGCAATTCAAATTAACCAATCAGATGATGCCACAGGGTCTTCTTCTTCCTTATTGCGTTTTTTCCTGAAAATAAAAAAGGGGTTAGCGGGGGTTTTTAACCCCCCCAAAACATGCTTGATTTGATAATAGCGATTAGGCCGTCCGGCCACATAAATTAGGCGCGAGGGTCCTGTTCTCTTCGTCCAAGCACGCTGAGTATGGTCATGGCATTGGCATGTCCCCATTTTTCCATATTCAAAAACCCCTAATTCGAAAGCTGAAGAACCCTAATATCCAACAATGGTGAAATCGCGTATGGGTGATAAAAATGCAATCAAATTATGTGGTTAGCTTCAGAATGATATAATGAACACAAATCCAATATTAGAATTTACAAATAATGCATGAATCATGTTTCAAGAATCTGAAAAAAATCTTGAACCGGCCAAGACCGTGCTACCTATTTCCTGTGTTAGGGACGATGATTTTGATCTGTATATGTTCCTTGAAGCCTCAGGAACACAATGGAATAAGTATCTTGGCTTGAATCGACCTAGAAGATGGTTTTCAGATTTGAGTTTTTCTTGAAAAATTCCAAGTTTGTTTAGGGATTTCTGGCGCAGCCTTCAGTCCTTGGGCACGAGGGTTAGCATGTGTATATGTATGTGAGTGATTAGGTCAAAGAATTTGAGCCAAAGAATCAAGGAATTGATGAAACAATATTTGGTTTTCCATGCCATAATTTTCAAATCTTTTTCATGCTATTTTGGCCTCAATCATATCCAATCACCTTTGATTCTTTCCTAACCTGATTTGCACGAAATATTGAGATTATCTTATGCACAAAAAGATTCAAAAGATTAGGTTTAGCATTTTTCACCTATTTATTTTAATTAAATGAATTATTAATGATTAAAAATACAAAAAAATAAATAAAAATGATAAAAAACTTCCCTTTGGGCCAAATGGTCGTTCACATGTCTTGGATGATGAATTGTGGAAGAAAAAGAGGCCCATTAGCAATTTTAGGTCATTTGAAGCAATGTTGACTTTTCAAAATACCTAAAAATTTCCCAACTTCTACAAGGCATAACTGCTCAATTTTTAAGATTTGCTCATGTTCTTGGACATTTTGGAAAGGTCTTTGAGTACTCTAACCAATGCCTTTGGTCCGATGTCATTTTTATTTACCAATCTCAAGTTATGGCCTTTGACTTAAAGTCCCTTTTTGTTGACTTTTGAAAATGACCTATAATGTTGAAATTGATAACTTTTTGTGAGAGAATTTCTTGGACTTGAAGTATGAAGAGGAGTTGTAGGAAATGTCTTTATCTTCAAAATGAGCTTTGGATGGAATTTTTCTGATAATCCATGTGGAAGTTATGCCTTGGTCAAGTTACAGTTGACTTTTTCAACTGTCCAAATATGGAAACTTTTGCATCTTGATGATTTTTGAGCCAAGCTTTGAGAATCATGATCAAGCATTGATAAAATTATGTTTGTGGCTTCAAAATGAGATGTTGACCAAAAATTTGAACTTTTGACTGTCAAATGACCATTTTGCCCCTACAGTTGACTGTAGTGCAATTAGGGTTTTTGACTGTGCAATTTTGTGTTGTGAGTCTTGAAACTTGATATGAGGATGCTTGACCATATTTGTAGGCATGTGGGACTTGATTGGACCCTTGGAAACTTCATTTTCTTTGTCAGAACCAAAACCCTAATTTTGACTGTTAGGAGGCCCTTGAACTGTGCAACCCTTTGGGAGATGTTTGAAGCTTTGACTTGGCAAATTTTGAAGAATATGGGAGGGCAAATTTTGGGGTACAACAGTTTCCCCTGTTCAATCTTCTTAAACCTGAGGATGCAGATTGGCTGACGTGCCTTTCGTAATCCGAAGGTGGAAGATGATTGAACACTAGAGTGCCCAGAAATTTGCGCTCACATAGTAGCAGTGTGATGGTGGAATGGGCTTACAGATGCCATTTGGGGACTGATGAATAGGATGATGGGCTTATAGATGCCATGCTAAGAGATGATGGAGGGATGGATGGGCTTGTAGATGCCATCTGGATGTTGATCGCGTAAGAGTTTCCTTAGCGAGAACTTGCATACCTGCAAAAAAGAAAAATGATTACCTGACCTGTTACGGGAGCTGGTCTTCAAATTCTTTGTGTAGATGTGTCCTGACTAGTTACAGGAGCTGGATCTGGAGCTTCAAACGATGATGAATGAACTAGGGATGGTTACTACCTCAACAGGAACGGTGAGAGAACCTTGGATGACTTTAACCTCAACAGCGATCGTGAGAAAATCTTGGGACGACCACCTCCGCAGGATCGGGGAGAGAACCATAGGCGACTACAACCTCAACAGCAATCATTGAGAGAATCTTGGATAACTTCACTTCAACAGCAATCGTTGAGCGAATCTTGGGATTACCACATCCGCATGATCGGGGAGAGAACCATAGGCGACTACAACCTCAACAGCAAACATTGAGAGAATCTTGGATAACTTCACTTCAACAGCAATCGTTGAGCGAAATCTGGGATTACCACCTCCGCAGGATCGGGGAGAGAACCATAGGCGACTACAACCTCAACAGCAAACATTGAGAGAATCTTGGATAACTTCACTTCAACAGCAATCGTTGAGCGAAATCTGGGATTACCACCTCCGCAGGATCGGGGAGAGAACCATAGGCGACTACAACCTCAACAGCAAACATTGAGAGAATGTTGGATAACTTCACTTCAACAGCAATCGTTGAGCGAAATCTGGGATTACCACCTCCGCAGGATCGGGGAGAGAACCATAGGCGACTACAACCTCAACAGCAAACATTGAGAGAATCTTGGGTAACTTCTACTGAGTCTTTATCAGGAAAATCTGTTTGGGGTCGATTTAACTGGACTAGAGAAGGCCTTGGACTGGATAAGAAATAGAGAAATCTTTGGAGTCGATTAACTGAACCGGTCTAGGTCTTGGAATGTAGCTGAGAACTTAACTGGATCTTTCCTGAAAGGTAAAGGTCAGTCATATGCAATGCATGATAGGAATCAAGCAATGATGTTCTCAACATAAATGAGATTTGTAAGATATGATGCGTATATGCATGCTATAATGATGTATGCGATGTTTAAGAATGTATTTTTTCGTCTAGGAAAGTAAATCCTTGACGGGTGTCGGGAAGTCACTCCTGGGCTGATGTTGAAGAATTAGATCTTTGCTTCCGCTGGGGATGGTTGCAAGAATGCCGATAGGAGAAGATAACTCCGTTGGGGAACGGACTTGGCGAATGGATTACTCTGCAGGGAGAAAGTACTCTAACGATCTTGCTGGGGAGCAATACTCTGTGGGGAGAGAGGTACTTTGATAATAACTTGCTGGGGATACCCTTATTGTTGTTGGAAGTGTTGATAGACTTCGCTGGGGATGAGAAGACTCCGTCGAGGACGCTCTTTCCGTGGCTTTTGGCTGAGGATAACCCAGTTATATCCTGATAAGGAAATAACTCTTTGAATAAAGCCGGGAGACGCGTTCGTGCTCTGCGAGGATAAGCTTCCAGAATCTACTGGGGATAAGCTTACTGCTTGGGGAGATGAATTCCAACTTTCCTGGGGAATTAGATTGGACTTTCTGGGGAAGTTTTTGAACTGTATTGGAAATGACTTTGCTGAATGTTTGATATACCGCCGGGGAACAATCTTTAGACCAAGACTGTCGGGGATGCTTGTTAAGAATGTGTATATATATGCTGCTGGGGAATGTTGAGATCTACTGGAGGATACCCAACTTCCTTAAGGTTTGATAACTTTGCTTGAGAGAGTGTACTGACTTGCTGGCTCACTCTCTGGGGAATTAAGATATCTGGTTATGTTCTTCGGCTGATCCTACCTTAATGCCTTGGCGGATAGAACAATTAGATTGCTTAGACAACTCTTTATTGCCCCTGTTTCTAATGTTACCTGTAATTAATCCTTTGTTTCGTATGCAAATATTCATGAGTTAGAAAATTGTTGTCAATGCATATATCACAAATTGAACCTTGGACGTTCTTCGCAAAACAAAACTGAAACTGAAAAACAATTGGCACTTTTAACTGAAAGATATATTTGTATTGATTTTTGAATGGCCTGTAAATAGGCGTTTTGTGTATAAGAGGCTGACGTCCTAGTAAGAGAACGCCGCCGAGCAAAAGAGTTTATACAAATTTTGTACAAGAGAAGATAAAACAGCTGTGTGAAATGAATGATCCCACTGGGTTTCAACTCTACTATTGCCTTTATAACTCCGAGCGTCTCATCACTTGATGACCTTGGTTGAAGATGAAGCTGACTGATCAATGCCGTCTGAACTTGATGTAGATACCGGATTCTGGATGCAAAGTGATCCAATGAGACATAGTATTACGCTTTTATCCCTAACTTTTGCCTGGACCGCCCTTTCGGGTTTTCAGTCCACCGGGATACCCATTTTTGCCCAAGCCGCCTTTTCAGGTTTTCGACTTGCCGGGTGTACAGATTTTTTTCATTTCATCCCTTCATTTTGCCCGAACCCTTTTGGTTCGCCGGGAAGCCCTAATTTTTGCCTAGGCATGTCAGCCTAGCGGGTCCTTTTTTATGCGTAGTATCTTTTTACTATGTCTGCATTGGCGGGATGAGGAAGGTCATCACCATCCATATTGGTTAGAATCATGGCTCCTCCTGAGAACACATGTTTAACCACAAATGGCCCTTCGTACGTAGGGGTCCATTTGCCCCTTGGATCACTCTGAGGAAGGATGATTCTCTTGATTACCAGATCCCTGACTTGATACTCTTGTGGTCTGACCTTTTTGTTAAATGCCCTGATCATCTATTTCTGATACATCTGACCATGACAGATAGCAGCAAGTCTCTTTTCATCAATAAGGTTTAACTGATCAAGTCGTGTTTGGATCCAATCATCTTCGTTCAGATTTGCATCCTTCATTATCCGGAGAGAGGGTATCTGCACTTCGATCGGTAAGACTGCCTCCATACCATAAACCAAAGAGAAAGGAGTTGCCCCGGTTGACGTCCTGGCTGAGGTACGGTACCCATGTAGAGCGAACGGTAACATCTCGTGCCAATCTTTATAAGTCACTGTCATCTTCTGCACGATTTTCTTGATGTTTTTATTTGCTGCTTCTACAGCCCCATTCATCTTCGGTCTGTAAGGAGAAGAATTGTGGTGCTGTATTTTGAACTGCTCGCAGAGCTCAGTGATCATCTTATTATTCAGATTGGTACCGTTGTCTGTAATGATCCTCTCTGGGATGCCGTACCGACAGATCAGATTATGCCTAATGAATCGTGCCACAACAGTCTTGGTTACCGTAGCGTAGGAAGCTGCTTCAACCCACTTTGTAAAATAATCAATCGCCACTAGGATGAAATGGTGCCCATTAGATGTCGTAGGTTTAATCTCACCGATCATGTCTATGCCCCACATTGCAAACGGCCAAGGCGCAGTCAGAACATTCAGAGGAACTGGAGGAACATGCACCTTGTCTGCATAAATCTGGCACTTATGGCATGTCCTGGAATGTTGGTAGCAGTCAGCTTCCATTGTGGACCAGTAATACCCTTCCCGAAGGATCTTCTTTGCCATTGTATGTCCACTGGAATGTGTACCAAAGGTCCCTTCATGTAGCTCTTCCATGATCCTTTCTGCTTCAGTCTTATCCACACAACGCAGTAAGGTTGAATCATGGTTTCGCTTGTACAAGATGCCGTTGCTAAGGAAGAACTTTGCCGCGAACCTTCTCAGGAACTTCTTATCATTGACAGAGGCACCCTCAGGGTATTCCTGAGCTTCCAGATATCTCTTCACCTCATGGTACAAAGGCTTCTCAGTCACCAATTCAGTCTCGAGATCGCAACAGTATGCCGGTTCGTCCAATTTCCAGATGATGATCCGGGGAGCCTCATTATCCCATTTAACTTTGAACATAGAAGACATTGTAGCTAACGCGTCCGCCAGCTGATTCTCCTCTCTCGGAAAGTGTTCAAAGGTTATCTTTGTGAAGTGGGGGATCAAGGTCAACACGCATTCTCTGTAAGGAATAAGATTCAGATGTTTCGTATCCCACTCTCCTTTGATCTGATTGATCACAAGAGCGGAATCTCCGAAGACACTCAGAAACTTGATCCTTAAGTCAATCGCAGCTTGAAGACCCATGATGCATGCCTCATACTCTGCCATGTTGTTGGTACAGTTGAAACATAGTCGGGCAGTGAGCGGAGTATGAGTGCCTTGCGGTGATATGATTACAGCGCCGATACCATTGCCCAGAGCATTGGAGGCTCCGTCAAAGTGCATAGACCATCGGGATCCTTCCTCAGGTCCTTCATCCGGTCCAGGTACTTCACAATCAGTCACAATCATGATGCTCTCGTCTGGAAACTCGAAGTTCATTGATTGATAATCATCGACTGCCTGATGTGCCAAGTGGTCTGCCAATACACTTCCCTTGATGGCTTTCTGGGTCGTATACTGAATGTCGTATTCCGTCAAGATCATTTGCCATCTTGCTATTCTCCCAGACATAGCAGGCTTTTCGAATATGTACTTTATAGGATCCATCTTTGAGATCAACAAGGTGGTATGAGTCAGCATATACTGTCTCAGCCGGCGAGCAGCCCATACCAAAGCGCAGCAAGTTTTCTCAAGCAGTGAATATCGGGTCTCACAGTCGGTAAACTTTTTGCTAAGATAATAAATGGCATGCTCTTTTCGGCCAGACTCGTCATGCTGCCCCAGCACACACCCCATTGAGTTGTCAAGTACTGTCAGGTATAGTATCAGAGGTCTCCCTTCAACCGGCGGCATAAGGATGGGTGGTTCTTGGAGATACTCTTTGATTCTGTCAAAAGCAGCCTGACATTCATCATTCCAGCGTACTACCTGATCTTTCTTCAGCAGCTTGAAGATTGGTTCACAGGTAGCAGTTAGGTGTGAGATGAACCGAGCAATGTAATTCAGGCGTCCTAAAAAGCCTTTGACTTCCTTCTCTGTCTTAGGAACTGGCATCTCTTGAATAACTTTAACCTTGGCAGGGTCCACTTGAATACTCTTATCACTTACAACGAAGCCTAGCAACTTCCCAGATCTTACTCCGAAGGTGCACTTGTTCGGGTTCAACCTCAGCTTGTACAGTTTCAAACGGTCAAACAACTTCTGCAGATGATCAAGGTGTTCTTCCTCAGTCTGGGACCTTGCGATCATGTCGTCAACATACACTTCTATCTCATGATGGATCATGTCATGAAATAAAGCAACCATGGCACGTTGGTAGGTTGCCCCAGCGTTTTTCAGTCCAAAAGGCATGACCTTGTAGCAGAAGGTGCCCCACTGAGTAACAAATGTAGTCTTTTCCATGTCTTCAGATGCCATCTTGATCTGATTATACCCTGAGAAACCGTCCATGAAAGAGAACACCTTATGCTGAGCTGTATTATCAACAAGGACATCAATGTGAGGTAAAGGGAAGTCAACCTTGGGGCTGGCCCTGTTCAGATCCCTGTAGTCAACACACATTCTGACCTTACCGTCCTTCTTTGGTACCGGCACCACATTAGCAACCCACTGAGGGTAAGAAGTCACTGCAAGGAACCCAGCATCAAACTGTTTCATAACCTCGGCCTTGATCTTCTCAGACATCTCTGGACGCATACGGCGGACCTTTTGCTTAACTGGAGGGCAGTCTTCCTTAGTAGGCAAGTGATGGACCACAATATCGGTATCCAACCCGGGCATGTCTTCGTAGGACCAGGCAAATATCTCCACATAATCATGTAGCATCTTAGTCAACCGTTGCTTCACGCTGAGCTCTAGGTTGGCACCAATCTTTACCTCTTTCCTGTCTGCCTCAGTACCCAAGTTTATTGTTTCCACTGGCTCTTCATGTGGTTGAATTGCCCTCTCTTCCTGAAGCAACAGTCTTGCAAGCTCGCCAGGCACTTTGCAATCATCTTCACCTTCGTCTTCGGCTAAGTTGATCGGATTTTCGAAGTCATAACTGGCAGTAGCAGAGTCGTTACCAGTGAGATCCAGAGTGGATTGAAACCTGTATGAGTGAGTGTGTGTAAATACAGCTGTCTTGAAATATGTATAAAGGAAGGAAAGACAGAAAAGGAGCATAAGATTTGAAATGCAAGAAAACGTCCAAGATTTTTATTTATGATATATGGAATGACAATTTATATGCCCTCACAAATGAAACCACGGTGCCTCGGGTAAGACACCGGGCCATAGAGTTTATTTATTGTTTATTACAAATACCAAAACATAGGAATTCATTACTTAGTAACAAGAGAAACAGGTAGATTGTCCTTTGCACTCCAATTGTTAGGTCCACTGTCGGTTGCCGGGTAAATCCAGCTATCAAACTCAGCTTCATCCACTTCATCTTCGTCCCCAACAACATTCACTCCATGAGCAGGAAGGGGAGCTGTCACTACATTAGGCTTCTCAGATGCCTCAAATTGTACCTCCTTGGCGTCAATAAGGTCCTGCAGCTTATTCCTTAATGCCCAACAGTCATCAGTGGAATGCCCCGGGCTATCAGAATGATAAGCACAGCGAGCATTTGGATTGTATTTGGGGGAGGCAGTGTTCACACCTTTGGGTGCCTCTCTGACAGTCACTAGATTGGTGGACAACAACTGTGGCAAGATCTGCGATAAGGTCGTGCTCAAACGGGTAAACTCTCTCCGGGGTCTTTCAGCCCTTTGAGGATTGGTTGGCCGAGGAGCGGCAGCGGGCTTAGCAATCATCACCGCACTGACAGATTGGCGGCGCTCAGATTTCTCTTGTCTTCTAGAGCCATATACAGCACTAGCCTCCTTTTTAAAGGGTTTCTTCTCTGAACTAGACGATGCACCCTTCGGAATCTTACCAGACTTCAACCCAACCTCAATTCTCTCTCCAGTCAGAATAAGATCAGTAAACCCTGCAGACGAGTTCCCAATAAGATGGTTGAAAAATGGCCCAGATAGGGTCCCCAAGAACATGTCTACCAACTCCCGATCAGTCAACGGAGGCTGCACCCTGCCAGCCAGATCCCTCCACTTCTGAGCGTACTCTTTAAAACCTTCACTTGAACCTAACGACATACCCTGGAGTTGGGTACGTGTAGGGGCAAGGTCGGCATTATACTGATACTGCTTATAGAAAGCAGTAGCCAACTCCTCCCAGTTACGAACCTTGGTCCCATCCAGCTGATAGAACCATTCGAGATGAGTCCCTGAAAGACTCTCCTGGAAGAAGTGGATCCACAAATTCTTATCCACTGAGTACGGTTGAATCTTCCGAACATAGGACCTGAGATGTAGCTTGGGACAAGACGCCCCGTCGTACTTAGTGAAAGATGGTGCTTTGAATTTACGAGGAATGATCACACCAGTAGACAAACCCAAATCTCCAAAATCCAGCCCAGGTACCTGTTGTATCTCCATAGCATTCAACCTGTCTTCCAACTGCTTGTATTTGTCTTCTGCAGGAGGATACTGCTCTTCATCAAAATCAGTCTCGTTGTCAGAGACTACCGGACTAGGACCTTTTTCCGCTTGAGGAGTACCCTTGCCAATAGAAGAACCAGCCTCTTCATTTTGCAGAGTGTTGCCAAACCTTCGGCCCGAGCTGAAAAGAACAGTCCTCCTCTTCTTCTTCTTCTCCTTCTTCAGGAGCAAAGCCTTCAACTCTTCTTGGCCCTGAGCCAAACCCATGATTAATTCCTGAAATTGCGCATTCTGCGCCTGAAGAGCTTTGATGGACATCTCAGTTGAGGATGAGTCAGGATTCATGATGCTGAAATAAACAGCGAAGAACTGTAAGCAACCTGAAAAGAGGAAAACCTGCTATGCACATGATGAATGATATGTGTTTATGTAATGCATTCAAGGGTTCGAAAGTTCAAATTTGTTGTAGACAAAAAGGAACACACGTTATCATTAAGGAAATAATTGTTCAATACATCAAAGCCTCATGGGCAAAATAATACAAAAGCAAATCAATCTCAAAATATACTACGCATCCTCTTTGGAGCTATGTAAGTGTTGAGATTCCTCTCCTCATGCAACAGGCGGGTGAGCTCCAAGACCTTCTTTTCACTAGCATGTAGACTGGTCTCAAGAGAATTCTGTTCTTCCTTAAGCTGGATCCAGCTCTTCTGCATCTCTTCCCAGGACGTGGGCATATCAGGGTGCTGAATAGTGTAGGACACTTCTCCTTCCAAGACTGGCTCTTTGATCACATAGAGCATATGGGGATAAGGCATCACTAACTTCTGGGAGCGGGCTCGTACCCACTTGAGATAAGGTTCCAACGGGATGGAGTTCTTGTGCCCTAGTGTCTTACTGTCTATCCTACTTGGCATCCTCCAGGCTCTGATAAATCTCTGGCGAAGTCCTTGAGTATCGTTGTCGAAGTCAAAAACTATGTCAGGAATTAACATGTCATGAGGACCATCCCTCCGAGCATAACCAAACTGTCTCCAAGCCAGGCATGGGTTGTAAGTAATACCTCCTCTGATTCCAAGTAAAGTAACATTAGGGTACTCTCCGCAACGATCGATGATAGTGACATCCTCTCTAGACCTAGGGCACCAATGTATATCTGCATGTGTGAGAGCCATCAACCATTGTGACCATCTCAAACCCCGCTCATTCTTCAAAACTGATTGTGGAAGGTGAGAAATAAACCACCTTCCCAGGAGAGGAGTGCAACACATAAGGACACCTCTTTTTCTCATGGTTCGAGTGTAACATGAGTGAAGGATGTCCCCCAGCAACGTAGGTATAGGATTCCTGGACATAAAGATCTGGACAGCACTGATATCTATAAGCTGATCTGGGTTAGGGAACAACACCAGACCATAGACAAGGAGGGCCACAACTTCTTCAAAAGCTTGTAAGTCAAGGGAGTTCCAACATTCATGGGCCTTTTCAAACAGAACCCTGGCTAAGAACCCTTTGATACCACTTCTAACTTCCCAATGTCCCTTGAGGTCAGATGACTGTAGGTGCAAGGCTTTAGCAATCTCTTCAAGCTTAGGTTCCTTTTCTGTACCGTTGTAGGGTAGTTGATCAAGGATAGGGATCTTCAGGAGCCGGGAGAACTCCTCCAATGTAGGTACCAACTGATAATCCAAGAAGGTGAAACAGTGATGCAGCGGGTCAAAGAATTGGAACATGACCTTTATTATATCCTCCTCAATGTTGGTATTGACCAAGCTGATGAGTCTTCCATGTCTTTCACTGAATGAAGAGCTCTCGGGAATCCTGGATATCAGTTCCTTAAGCTGAGGAGGGATCCTTACAAGATTGATCTGAATTGTCTTTCTACGAACAGTTTCCATGTCCTACAAAACAAGAACAAAGATGAAGATTCGAACCCCTGAAATGGTTAGTCAATGCATATGATGCTGGATGATGTCATGATGCTATGATTAAACACACCACATATATTTACAAAGACAAACATGTAAGGCACACAAGGCACACAAGACAAGCCCTTAGGGTCTAGGCCAGCATGGGGTCTGGGTAGTACCCTCTTGAAGTTGGTGGGTTCAACCTGTCCTATTAGAAGTAACCGGATTCTAAGGGTCCCAATATCACGGGATTGCTTTCATTGTTCATCGTTTCAATTTAGCCACTGAACTGGCGACCGAAATATTCCAGGAAAGCAACCCTCAATTGAGTGTAGTATCGAGTATCAACCAACCTCGGACTGCACCAAAGTCAGTTATCTCACTACCCTAAAGAGGCCAAGATAGTTCAATTAAGGTTCCTAAGGTCTGTTGATGCTTCATGACACCACGCGGAGGCCCCGTACTCTCCTTGACTGAACTCAAGGGTTACCGGTACACACCAAAGTGCCACATCAACGTAGCAGACTGTTTCAACCATGTCGGTATACCCCGCACAGTTCCCTCACAGCCTTGTTGCTACTTTCTAAGAAGGTATCTCCAGATCCGGGTTAGGATCTATAGAACTCCCAAGCAACCCACAATAATAAAGCAAGCAAGGAAAGCAATTGAAAACACAGTGATCTTAGTCCTAAGGTACACCTCACTTTAAGTTTATTCCCCAGCAGAGTCGCCCGTTCTGTGATCGGTGGATCTGGAACTGACTATTTAACGCTGGTTCGCGAAATGTCGCGGAAGCAAGAGTCGCCACCGTCTTTTATTTTCTCCAAATGGAAAGGACAAAAGCACAGAAAAATTCCTTAAAGAGATTGCTCTCGGTTCGGGAGGTAGATTATAGAAAGGGAAGGTGTTAGCACCCTTTCTATCCATGGTTATCCATGGGCTCTTAGATACTTGCTCATTTGTGTTTTCAAAAATGGTTTGTTTGCTTTTCGATTGTGGGTTTTAAAAAGTTTCTTTGAAAATTTCAGTTTGACTCTTGCATCAGTCCTCAAGAGTGTTTGAAAAGTTGCTTTCGAAAGCTTTTTGAAAAGGTGTCGGTGTGAAAAGTATTTTTTGATTTGTTTTTGAAATTAGAGCAAGTATCCACGAGTCGTCTACCTGCCCTAAGGAATTCGTCTGTGTAAATATCCTTTAAAGTAGTGCCATCCCACCATTGAGAGGTAGGTAGCACCACCGTTGGAGGTGTTCGGGTCAATTCGAGGTTCGGGACATGGTGATCACCAGAGCAATGGGAAGACACCTTAGAAGCTACCCTCATGCCAGGTTCCCGGATCATGAGGACTTACTAAGACATCCTCTACTCGACGATCACCTTTCGAGGCAAGGCAACAGTGAGGCGTACCCTAGGGGTGGTGTGTGATTTGTGTGTCAGATTCAGTTATTTTATCTTGTCATGTTATGAGTGAGCTACGCGTTTATTTTTATTTTGTCATTCATTCTTGCATGCATTTTATTAACAGTTAAAAAGTGCGAAAAAGGTAAAGTTCTAGACTATTACAAAAGGCGCGGGTCCACATCGCCAAATTTCCAGGACCCGATTTGACAGAAAATAAATAAAGAAATAAAGTAAAAGTGCGAGAGATAAATATTTACATGGCTTTGGGAGAGGTACATTAATATTTAAAAAAAATAAAAAGAAATAAATACGCGAATTAAATTAAAATTAGAAACGAGGGCGTTGGACCCTTTTTAATGAAATTAAATTATTAGCAAATTAATTAAATTAAAGAAAAAGAAATTATTTTTTTGTTTTTTTGTATTTATGAGAATTTAACGAGATTAATTGAAATTAAAATGCTAACCCTAATTCTAATTGTTTTTTAGTTTATTAAGAAAGTATTAAATTTTAACCTAAACTTAATCTAATTATTTACATGCAATTTAATTACAAAAATAATATTTAATAATTAATTATTGTGAAAAGAAAAGAAAAAGGATAAAAATTATTATAAATCCTAATTCTACCAAATTTTAAATTGATTAAGAAAAATATTAAAATTTAACCCTAAGTTTAAAACTAAAATTAATTAATGTTATTTATTTACAAAAATATTAATTAAATAAATATATTTTAATTTTGTCCTTTCTGATTTTTTTGTGTTTTTTATATTATTGTGAAAATATTTAAATTAAAGAACTAATTAAAAATAATAATTGAAACAAATAAAAAGAATGAAAAAAAAATGTAAAAAGCTTGCAAACCTAAGGGGGTTCTGTCCCCAGTTGGAGGTATGTTATAGTGATTTAGGCCCAACAAGCCTTGGCCTCTTTTGACTTCTATGCCAGCGTGTGAGATGGTTGACTAGTACCCATCATGATCTCTGGATCCTGGCCCTTGGATTGGTATGATTGAGTGCAGTGGGACGCGTGGACGGCTTGATAACGTGGATGCATGGTGCTCTTTAGTGGCGAAGCTGCATATAAGTGTTAAATGAAAAATAATATGGAAAGGGTGAGGGACCTGGGATTCGAACCCAGGTCCCAGGGGTTACCAGCGATACACTCTACCAACTGCTCCACACGCGCTTTCTGTATATTAGATAACCAACAATTAATATGAAATAAAACAAACGCTAGTGGGAAACTTTTAGCGCGCAATTCAAATTAACCAATCAGATGATGCCACATGGTATTCTTCTTCCTTATTGCGTTTTTTCCTGAAAATAAAAAAGGGGTTAGCGGGGGTTTTTAACCCCCCCCCCAAAACATGCTTGATTTGATAATAGCGATTAGGCCGTCCGGCCACATAAATTAGGCGCGAGGGTCCTGTTCTCTTCGTCCAAGCACGCTGAGTATGGTCATGGCATTGGCATGTCCCCATTTTTCCATATTCAAAAACCCCTAATTCGAAAGCTGAAGAACCCTAATATCCAACAATGGTGAAATCGCGTATGGGTGATAAAAATGCAATCAAATTATGTGGTTAGCTTCAGAATGATATAATGAACACAAATCCAATATTAGAATTTACAAATAATGCATGAATCATGTTTCAAGAATCTGAAAAAAATCTTGAACCGGCCAAGACCGTGCTACCTATTTCCTGTGTTAGGGACGATGATTTTGATCTGTATATGTTCCTTGAAGCCTCAGGAACACAATGGAATAAGTATCTTGGCTTGAATCGACCTAGAAGATGGTTTTCAGATTTGAGTTTTTCTTGAAAAATTCCAAGTTTGTTTAGGGATTTCTGGCGCAGCCTTCAGTCCTTGGGCACGAGGGTTAGCATGTGTATATGTATGTGAGTGATTAGGTCAAAGAATTTGAGCCAAAGAATCAAGGAATTGATGAAACAATATTTGATTTTCCATGCCATAATTTTCAAATCTTTTTCATGCTATTTTGGCCTCAATCATATCCAATCACCTTTGATTCTTTCCTAACCTGATTTGCACGAAATATTGAGATTATCTTATGCACAAAAAGATTCAAAAGATTAGGTTTAGCATTTTTCACCTATTTATTTTAATTAAATGAATTATTAATGATTAAAAATACAAATAAATAAATAAAAATGATAAAAAACTTCCCTTTGGGCCAAATGGTCGTGCACATGTCTTGGATGATGAATTGTGGAAGAAAAAGAGGCCCATTAGCAATTTTAGGTCATTTGAAGCAATGTTGACTTTTCAAAATACCTAAAAATTTCCCAACTTCTACAAGGCATAACTTGCTCAATTTTTAAGATTTGCTCATGTTCTTGGACATTTTGGAAATTTCTTTGAGTCCTCTAACCAATGCCTTTGGTCCCATGTAATTTTGATTTACCAATCTCAAGTTATGGCCTTTGACTTAAAGTCCCTTTTTGTTGACTTTTGAAAATGACCTATAATGTTGAAATTGATAACTTTTTGTGAGAGCATTTCTTGGACTTGAAGTATGAAGAGGGGTTGTAGGAAATGTCTTTATCTTCAAAATGAGCTTTGGATGGAATTTTTCTGATAATCCATGTGGAAGTTATGCCTTGGTCAAGTTACAGTTGACTTTTTCAACTGTCCAAATATGGAAACTTTTGCATCTTGATGATTTTTGAGCCAAGCTTTGAGAATCATGATCAAGCATTGATCAAATTATGTTTGTGGCTTCAAAATGAGATGTTGACCAAAAATTTGAACTTTTGACTGTCAAATGACCATTTTGCCCCTACAGTTGACTGTAGTGCAATTAGGGTTTTTGACTGTGCAATTTTGTGCTGTGAGTCTTGAAACTTGATATGAGGATGCTTGACCATATTTGTAGGCATGTGGGACTTGATTGGACCCTTGGAAACTTCATTTTCTTTGTCATAACCAAAACCCTAATTTTGACTGTTAGGAGGCCCTTGAACTGTGCAACCCTTGGGGAGATGTTTGAAGCTTTGACTTGGCAAATTTTGAAGAATATGGGAGGGCAAATTTTGGGGTACAACAGGGAGTTTTGAAAAACTCCCGTGTAAAAAAGTTTGAATCCTCCCCCTTCCATATAAAGATCCTCTTGTTTTAACCCCTCAAGAAACCTAATCATAAAAAATAATGACATGGCAGATGGGTTTTTCAAAAATTATCAATTTGGAAAGGGGCAAAATAGGTATAAATCCGTAAAAATGACATGACATTCAATAGGCTATTGATGGGTACTTTTATTTAGAGGCCAAAACATAAGAATCTTCATATGGCAGGGGGAATTTAAACTTTTTTACAGGATTTTTTTAAATCAAAACTCACATATATGACAAAGGGAAAATACCTATTAACCCATAAATTATACCCAAAATTTCCATCTGTTTCAACATCAACTATACTGTCAATATTTGGCCTAATTTGTTTAGTAAATTGAACAATGAATTGATTTTGAGTTGATTGTTTCTTAGATGGTTGTTTCTTAGAAAACTGCTTTTGAGATGATTGATTATGAGAAGATTATGATAGTTGTATACGTGGCCTCTTTAACGATCTTTGAAAATCAGAATATGCTTGGTCAACATGCTCATGATATGAAGGGTCTTGATAAACATCATTACCCAATGCTTTCTTTCATTTATTTTTAATTACTTCTTTGGTTTTTATTTTTTGTGGTGGTGGAAACATTGAAGTTTGGGTGGGGTAAGAAATTTCACACACCCTACTTTTAATGCTCTTTTTCCTACAACATTTAATGACCTAAACCCTATCCATAATGATTCTATTGCATTTTCCATGTCCATTTCAGATCCATCATCTGGGTCAACCTCTTGTTGTCCTTCCATGCTCAATTTTCTCCAATGGATATAAAAAAATCTATAGGTATCAAATCACCACTTAATATGTATCTTCCTAACTCACTAGCACAAGGAAACCCATATGATGTTGTAAGAGTACTCTTATAGATTTAATTGTTGGTTCACACATAATCAACCCTCAAGTACTCTTCACCAATATGTCTCAAAGCAGCTCTCGATATTGGTCCTCGCATATTTCCATAAAATGGATTAGTGTGCGGATGTTCAAACTCATAAAAAGCTCTTTTGAAAATAAGCTCTAATATTTACCAATTGTAACTTCAAACTATTGTTCATAGCCTCCCAACATTAGCAAAAGTTACATATATTGTTCTCCAATATCTTCTTTAGTTTTCTATGAGTAGACTCAACCCTAAAATGAAATAAACCATGAAATAAGGTAGATTAAAAAATATAAACTACTAAAAATATGTAAGTATTAGTCGCGGTGTTGCCCAAATGTAGCACTTGATTGATCCATGCTTTCATAAATTTATGTATGTGAGGATTCAACCATGTGTAATTAACATAATCAATGAATGTAACATAATCAACACATGCATGCTCAAGTTGTTGTAATCATTGATGATACTCCACATCATCACTAGTCCATTCAAATTCCATCCATAAAGTGTTTATCGCCTCTTGCACACAACATATTGCTTGCATCTTACTTGAACATATTTGCATATATGATATCGAAAAATAAAATTAATCATAATTGGAAACACAACATCAATTGGTTTCATGAAAGCAAGATCTTTATCAGTCAGAATCACGTGTGTTTCATTCCCTTCCTTTATAAACAAATGTTCTAGCTTGTCCAATACCTAGCAACAGTTTTTGGTCTGTATGCAAATGCAATAGAAAATGCCAACTCAGTTGAAGTCATCCGAACAATTTCAAACAAAGTTTATATATACTAGTTTTTCTTGTATGTGTTATCCATAATCAACACAATGGAAACAATATTTCTCACAACATTTGTGTCATCTATTCTTCTACTCTACTAAACATGATTTACACCATTTCTTAGTGCATTTTGATACACATTCTTCCATATTTGTACTTAAGCATTTCTATGTTTTACTTTGTTTATTTTTTTTTGTTTTGTAATGTTTTTCTAATTTAGTTTGTTTTTGGTTTAATTTGATTTTCGTATTTAATTTTCAACTTTTGCAGCTTTCATTGAAAAATTAATAACTAGAGCTACAAGGATTGGATCGAGGCATTCTAATTTGAACTAGAAAGCTAAGAGAAAGAGCTAAAACTTTCATGTTGGATCCAGAAGCTAATTCGGAATGTAGTAGGCTTGAATAATTCGTTGAAGTTGCAGCATTAGAATAATTTGTTTTTGGATCTTTTTAGTGGGTTTGAGTTATGTTTTTGACCCGGTTCATTTTGTAAGTTGAAACCCTTATTTTATTTTATAAGGCTTGCAGCCGATAAGGAGTTCGTTACACAATATTCACGAAAAATATTTTGTTTTGTACGCTTGCTATGGAGAACTAATTCTCGAAGGTAATTCCTGCTGCTTACGGGTTCCATTACTTTGAGGTTATTCTAATACCAATTTAAATTCGATTTATGTCCAATCCTTCTCTATGAAATCATTTGCTTAATTTGATTAAAATTGTTTGCTTAATTCAATTGTTGTTCATTGGATAGAATTGATTAAATTTGATTGTATGCATGTTCCTAAATTTAATTGCGTGTTATCGTTTGCTTAATTCACTAACTCGTCATATTCTTAACTGTTTGCTTAATCCGGTAACATGAACATAATTTGTATGATTTTGATAAGCGCTTATCTGATTAATCTCATAATAGAATAGGATCGAAACCATTTAAGGATTAGTGTCATCATAACCAATGATAAGTCAGAACTCAAATCAGTAGGATTAGCCATTTTGGCTTATTCAATAATCACTTATTTTAATCTGTTTTTATAATTCGACCCTAAAATCAAACCCATCAATTCGATTCCTATTAGTTAATAATAATAATATAAGAATCCCCGTGATACGATACTCGAGTTGTTGTTACCATAACTATATTTAAAATTTACTCGTTTTTTATTTGTGCGCGACATCGGATCAACCATCCATCATCTTAAACAGAAGTTATATGTATGTTCTTGGACCTCTAGTCTCTTGTTGTAATTTACTATTATGGTTATATATTTTGTGATTAGAGTAACATTATTAGGATCCCCCTCTTTCAATGAAAGAAGTATCTGTCTAGGTGGAACATGATATTTTCTCAAATCAACAACATATTACCTTTCATCTGAACTTAGATGACAAACAAACGAATGACCTTCTAATCTATCTGTTAAACAGTGGTTGTGAAGTCCATATTTTACATTAATCTTCCAACTTAAACCATCTTTAGACGGTATTGATCTGATTTTGAATGGACACCCACATTTTTTAGTTGCACTTTGTGTTGCACTATCGATTTCCTTGAATTTTCCACCTTTACCACAACCAAATATTAATTTGTTGTTTCTATCTCTCTTTTTCATGTTTTGATATCTAAATGAGTAATGATAACAATCACTTTATTTCTAATTCCAACCTCTTTAATCCAATTTATCACTTCTTCTCGTGTATCAAATTTTTCTGCAGTCGAGAATGCTTATGTAGTATTTCTACTCATATATGATTTTTATTGCATATTTGAGATCTTCATATATGTGAAACATAAAAAATAAAAAATAAATAAAAGTAAACTTTTTCATGCGTATCAGATGGTGAACAAAATGAAGACTTCTAAAACACTTATAACCAAGTTATCCGGTGAAGATCATAATATCAAATAACTTTTATGTAATTTATCCAATAAACATATAATATTACCAGCTTACTTAATTGCAAGTTATTCGGTTGAAGATAATTATTATTGGAAGTTAATAATAATTCAAATGCATTCTGGAAGCTTTAGGAATTGTTTCGTCGAAATAACTTATTTGAGAAGCACTTATGGAAATCAAAAATCTGGATATTTCGCAGAGGAAATCGACTTCCACGAGTTAAAAATTTGTGGAAGTTACAATTTTAGTTAAATAAATCGATTCCCTTGTTTGGGGAAATCAATTTTTGGTGCGACACTTTGAAATATTTTAGCTATTTTTGGGCCTGTTTGGTTCCAACTTGTTTTAGATGTATCCTATAAATACCCTCTTGTAATGTGTGTTTGAGTTAATGCTAATTTTTATATTTTCTCATCAATTAACCTCTCTCTCTCTCTCTCTCTCTCTCTCTAATAATCTCCAATTTCTGTCTAAACTTCATCTTCTCCAATCAACCACTTTTGACCATTGATTCACCAATTTATTTTGTGTATGTTCCAACATTTGGTATCAGAACCTGGTTCTGATGCATTAATCTGCTGCAAATATGTCTATTGTTTCCAATGGTCAAATCCCTACCAACTTCCAATTCTTGATTCTAAGAACTATGACAAGTGGTGCAAATAAATGAAAGTTTTGTTTTGGTATCAAGACGTTCTTGATGTAGTGAAAGATGGTAGAAGCTACAACTGCTCAACACGCTACATTCAAGGAAGAGAATAAGAAAGAATACAAGTCACTCTTCTTGATACATTATTGTGTCAATAGTGACAACTTTGAAAAGGTTGGTGATTGCGCGGCAGCAAAACAAGCTTGGGAGATCTTAAAGAAAGCTTATGAAGGGGATGATAAAGTGAAGGTTGTGAGGTTACAAATTTACAAGAGGTAGTTCGAGCTAGTGCATATGGAAGATAAGGAGTCTATCAATGATTATGTTACGCGTATAACGCGATTCGTGAATCTAATGAAGTCTTGCGGTGATACCGTGTCCATGCAGAATATGGTAGCAAAAATCTTGCATTCTTTAACGCCAATATTTGATAATATAATGGTTGCAATAGAAGAATCAAAGGATATTATTACCATGATAAAGGAGGAGCTTCAAATCTCGTTAGAGGCTCATGAACAAAGAATGGAGGAAACGACAAAGCCAAAGATGAGATTGCATTGTAAGCACGGCTCAATGAGAAGAGCAAGAGATCGAAAGGAAAATGGTCTTCAAAAGGGAAGACAAATTTCCAGAATTTTGGTGGAAAAGATTCCCAAAATTCAAAGAGTTCAATGGCAAAAAGAGGTGAAAGTAGCTCCAAATGTAGTGGTCAAGGCAACAACACTAAGAAGTTTGACAAAAGTGGTGTAAAGTGTTACAATTGTCAAAAACTTGGGCATTTTGTAAAGGAATGTAATGGAAAATCGAAAGAAAATCAAGGTGATGAAGCTAAGGTCGCAAGACAAGAGGTGGATGATGATAATACACTTATCTCCATGACAACATAGGAGAACTATGGCATTGCAAAGTTGTTGGACAACAACAGTAGCAACTGCCATAAGTTGGGCAGCAACATTTGTAGTGCAGAAAATTCTATAGAAACGCGTTCGGAACGAAATGCAATGGTAACGATTCGAGATAGAGTCTAAGGAAGTGATGATTGGTACTTGGGTTCTGGTCGTTCAACGCATATGACGGGTAGAAATTATTGGTTTGTCAAAATCAACCAAGCCATGAAGAATATAGTAAAATTCACGGATGATGCCACTTTAGCGGCCGATGGTGTGGGTGATGTTTTGATCATGAAGAAGGATGATAGTCACTCCTTGATCAAATATGTGTTGTAAATTCCTGGAATTAAATGTAATCTCTTGAGCATTGGCCAATTACTTGAGAAGAATTACATAATTCGCATGGAAAACAAGATTTTGCGCGTTTTGGACCGAAATGGAGTTTTAATTCTTATAGAACATATGGCTGAAAATTGTACTTTCAATATAGATTTGAAAGTGATAGAGCACAAGTGTCTTGATACAGAGGTAAGTTGTGATGAATGGTTATGGCAATACCGTCTTGGACATCTCAATTTTCGAGACCTGGACGCGTTACAAAGGAATGGTATGGTGACCAGGCTTCCCAAGATCAATGTTCCAACTAGGATTTGTGAAGAGTGTGTTCAAGGGAATAAATACAAGAATAGTTTCAGCAAGGAAGTGGGTCATAGGACCAAACATCATCTTGAGGTGGTGTACTCCGATGTGTGTGGTCCAATGCAAGTCGACTCATATGGTTGAAATAGGTACTTTGTCACTTTTATTGACGTTTTTAGTAGGAAGATATTGATTTATCTAATCAAGAAGAAAGATGAGGTGTTTGATGTATTCAAGCGTTTTAAATCCATGGCGGAGCGACAAAGCGGTCACAAGTTGAAAATTCTCAAAACCGATGGTGGAGGCGAGTATACCTCAAGTGATTTTGGGAATTATTATGATGTTGAGGGTATAGTACGTGAGGTTGTGCCACCTTATACATCTCAACAAAATGGTGTTGCCGAGAGAAGAAATCGTTCAATAATGAATATGTTTCATAGCATGTTGAAGGGAAAAATCTTACCGAAGAAACTATGGGGTGAATCTGTGTCTACAACCGCCTATTTGTTGAATAAGTTCCCTACTAAGAAGCTGGACAAAGTGACTCCAGAAAATGTATGGTTTGGACTTAAACCATGTTTGAGTCATTTGAAAGTTTTTGGTTCAGTAGCTTTTGGGATATATTTCGGGTCAGCTTCGAAGAAATTTGGATGACAAAGGTGAGATGATGTTACTTGTTGGTTATCATCATACCGAAGGCTACAAGTTGTTTGATATGAGTAGCAAGAAGATTGTGATAAGTCGAGATGTGGTCGCGGACGAGGTGAGGTTGTTTGACAGTAGAAAAAAGTCCATGACAATTGCAGAAATTGATTCCCCTGATCATGGAAATCAATTTCCCTTGCATATTTTGCATCCTGAAATTGCTGAAACTGAATTTTCAGAAGCGGAAATCGATTCCTCCAATTCTAGAAATTGATTTTCTAGAAGAAAATGCAGAAAATATGGGTTCTCCAGGTCCTATGTAGTAGCCACTTCAGATTGTAAATGGTGAATCCAGTAGACAACCAACAAGACGCAGAGGTCTACCTCAGAGGCTCCGAGATTGTGAAGTATTCCATGACAATGAGATCAACAATGAAGGCGATCTTATTCACTTTGCACTTATGGTCGAATTCGAGCCCGTGAGCACGGAGGAGGCATTAAGAAATTCAAATTGGGTGTGTACGATGAAGGAGGAGCTGAAATTGATTGAGAAAAATAGTACTTGGGAGATGATTGATTTACCGGAACGAAAAAAGCCAATCGGTGTGAGATGGGTCTATAAAGTGATGGCAAATCCAAAAGGCGAAATTGTCAAGCATAAGGCTCGACTAGTTACGAATGTATTTTTGTAAAGAGAAGGTATAGACTATGATGAGGTGTTTGCACATGTGGCTAGATTATAAACTATACGGCTGGTTATTATATTGCAAATAGAAAAAATTGTCAATATATCAAATGGATGTAAAATCCGCATTTTTGAAAGGTCCACTTGAGGAGGATGCGTATGTAGAGCAGCCCCCCGGTTTTGTGGTGAAGAATTAAGAGGGAAGAGTCTACAAATTGAAGAAGACACTCTATGATTTGAAACAAGCACCTAGAGCTTGAAACAAATACATCAATGCTTTTCTAGTTGAGGTTGGCTTCAAGAAGTGTGTATCTAAACATGGTGTTTATGTGAAGACGAATGCAAATAAAGATGTGATTATACTTTACTTATAGGTGGACGACTTATTGATTACAGGCAGCAATGAAGTGAATATTTCTATGTTCAAGAGTGAGCTTATGGAAGAATTTGAGATGAGTGACCTTGGCTTAATGAACTACTTTCTTGGCATAGAGTTCCATAAGTAAGAAATGGGGCTTTTTATGCATCAAAGGAAGTATGTACTTGAGATGTTTAAAAGATGTGATATGGAGCATTGTAATATTGTCATAACACCGACTGAAGCAATGTTGCAACTGTCCGAAAGTGATGATGAGCAAGATGTGGATCCAACTCAATATAGGAGGTTAATTGGATCATTACATTACTTGTGCAATACGCGGCCGAATTTGGCGTTTAGTGTCGGTATTGCAAGTAGATTCATGGAGAGACCAAAGGTGTCTAACTTGGCAGCAATTAAAAGGATCCTAGGATATATTAAAGGAACCTTAGCTGCAGAATTCTCTTTCCTGCAGCTGATACGGGTAGAAATTATGAGCTACTCGGTTGCACGAATTCCAATTGGTGTGAAGATAAGGATGATCAAAAGTCTACGGCTGATTATGTCTTTATGTTCGGCGGAGCTCCAATCTCTTGATGCTCTAAAAAGAAACCCGTGGTTGCACTATCTTCTTGTGAGACCGAGTATATCAATGCGTCGATGTGTGTGTGTTAGGTTGCGTGGCTTGTGAATCTACTGAAGGAGTTGAGCAACAATACAGAAAAAGTTATTACGCTCTTGGTTGATAATATTTCAACCATTAATCTTGCAAGGAATCCCATAGCACATGGAAGGAGAAAACATATAGAGATGAGATTTCATTACTTGAGAGAACTGGCATGTGCAGGCCAACTGAAGTTAGGATACTGTCGAAGCGAAGAACAACTTGCAGATTTGTTAACGGTAGACGTGACAAATGATGTGTTCAAGAAGCTTGTAAGGAGTTTAGGTATGAAGAATATTGAGAATTTGAATTGTGGTGATGTATTGAAAGTTAATAATAATTCAAATGCATTTTGGAAGCTTTAGAAATCATTTTGTCGAAACAACTTATTTGAGAAGCACTTCTGGAAATAAAAAATCTGGATTTTTCGCAAAGGAAATTGATTTCCATAAAATGGGAAATCGATTTCCACCAGTTAAAATTTTTTGGAAGTTGCAATTTTAGTTCAAGAAAACGATTCCCTTGTTTGAGGAAATCGATTTCTGGTCCGACAGTTTGAAAATTTTTAACTATTTTTGGACTGTTTGGTTCCAGCTTGCTTTAGATGTATCCTATAAATACCATCTTATAATGCGTGTTTGAATTAATGTCAATTTTGATATTTTCTTCTCAATTACTCTCTCTCTAATAATTTTCAATTTATCTCTAAACTTCATCTTCTCTAATCAATCACTTTTCACCATTGATTCACCTATTTATTTATTGTATGTTTCAACAATTATATATCATAATATCTTGAGCAAAATTATCTAATATATTGTGGTAGGGGTTTGAAATGCATCAATTTCGAAAAAGTTAATTATAATGATAAAAATTGAAAGAGTAAAATGATTTAATAAGTAAAAGATATAGAATTGAAATAGTTTTAAAATATAGAGGGTGAGTGGATAATGGTAAGAGTATGGATAAAATTTTCTTGAAATTATTAGTTCCAATTTTTTGAACTAGAATGCAAATTCGATGGCCCATAATATAGCCCATATTGCCACCATGTGTAAATAAGGCGTGTGGGAAGGCTCTAGACTTGGAGTCTTATCTTTTGTTTTAAAGAAATGAAGTAAAATAACATTTTTGCCTTTTTTTTCTTCTTGTTTTAATCATCTAGTTTTCAAAGAAAATTGTCTCTAGTAATCTAAAGCGCAATTAGAATTTTCCAATTCAATTAGAATTTGATTCAAATTATTTGTTTTAATAGTTCATTAAGCATTTGAATTTACCTAGTCGAATAAAAATTCAATGTTTATTTTAAAGGGTGTCCTCAAGCACCACTAAAAAAAATCAACGACTACAACATAGCAACCAAAATTGAGACTACATTGGTGATCGATAATGTGAGTGAAACTATTTCAGAATACTCATTAAAAAAATATAATAAAAATTGTGTTTAGTAAAGATAATAATTTTGTTCTAACATATAAATTTGATCTCTAGAATATAGATTAGGTTGAAAGTTCAAGCTTTCTATCAATTATTTTATCGTGTTTGTTGTACTCAACTTTTCTATTTGTATTAGTTGATTTTTCGCATAGTTGATCATTCTTTCATTTTACATTTCTTCAAATTCATGTCTTTGTTAATATCTATCATTTTTATTTTTTTCTTCTTCTTTCAAATTCATGTATTTAAGAATTCACTCACTTGACAAGAAACATCAACATTACAATTTAGTTTATCTTATATGATAGATAAAAAATTTCATGAATTATAGAGGTTTATGTTACTCGTCAACTGAGTTGATTCAAAAATATGAATTTGAAGAAGAAGAAAAAAACAGAAACTTAAATTTAAAGAAATGAAAAATTAAATAGATCAATTCTAAAAAGAATTAACTAATATAAATAATGTAGTTGAATACAACAATCACATGCTAACAATTGATAGAAATTATAAACTTTAGTCATATTTCAGAGATAAGTTCTTAACGAAGATATTAGCACATTGAAATATTATATCTAATTTAAATTGTGCAATTTAAATTCAAACTCAATTAGGTTTGTTAGTCTACTTAACGTATATGTTAGGTGTGTATGAATAGTCATAGTTTATATTATTATTTGTAATAATTCAATTTAATAATAGAATCTTTATTTCCTTATTCTCTCTTACTCCTCTCACCAAGAGTGTCTCACGCACTAACAAATTGGTATCTAGAGTCCTGATTAGATTTATGATCGTGTTTTCAAGAATCGCACGTCAGAGATCGTGTTTTCAGGATTGTGAATTATTGTCAATCAATCACTACGAAGATGAATGGTACTAACGGCATTCCGAATTCTCTTACAGCTCTTGATGGCAAGAATTGAATTCGATGGAGAAAACAATTGCAATCTCTATTTGACTTTCATGAAAACCTAGAAGTGGATACCAATGACGTTTCTGTGTTGGCTAGAGATGCAACCGACTCCCAGAAAACCGTATACAATGAAGCCAAGAAGAAGGATTGCAAGGCTGTATATTGCATTCAAACAGCGGTCAATGCGACGAATTTCAACAGGATCTCTCATGTTGAATCGATGAAAGAGGCATGTGATATTCTGGTCAAGTACTATGAAGTAGGTGAGTAATTCAAGGTTGTCAAGTTGCAAATCTTGCATCGACAATATGAATTATTGTCGATGGGAGAAGACGGAAAGATTGCACAGTATGTGTCTAAGGTACAAAAATCTGTCCATCTCATGAAGAGTTGTGGAATAAACCTTAACTGATAATATGGTAATTGAGAAGGTAATGTGTATGTTGACCTCTTACTTTGATCATGTTATCGTAGCTATTCAAGAATCCAACAAACATGGAATCCTAAAAATGGAAGATTTGGTTGGTTTGTTGGAAGCGCGTGAGATTAGGATTGTCAAAAGGAAATAAGTTCAAGATTCGATAGAAGCATTGCAGGCTCAATCATGGAAAAGGAACTCAGGCTGTTTGAATCACATGACTGATTAAAAAGTGTGGTTAGCATATTTCGGCGAGTTGAAGAAGAGCAAGGTAAAACTTGCTGATAATAGTTCATTGCAAGCAGAAAGTACTGGCAACATAGTTTTTGAAATGAGTAATGGAGTGTAATCTGTTTAGTGTTGGACAACTGGTCGAAAAAGGTTTCTCAGTTATCATGAAAGATAGAGCTTTAAAATTGTCCGACACCTAGAATAACTTGGTCTTAAAATCTCCACTATCAAAGAATATGACGTTTAAGACCATGATCAGTTCGACTGAAGTATAATGTCTAAAAACGGTTATCGACCACAAGGATATTTGGTTGTGGCATTTGAGGTTTGGACATTTGAACTTTCTATCACTCAATTAGTTGATTACTCTAGATATGGTAATTGGTATCCCAAGTCTTGACATGCCTACAAACTTTATGAAGGTTGTTTAGTCGGATAGCAATCTAGAAATTCTTTTGTTTCGACTATGCCAATGAGATCATCCTGCATACTTGAAGTTTTACATTTAGATGTGTGTGGCCCGTTCGAAGAATATACCATTGGTGGAAACAAATATTTTGTTTCACTTATCGATGAATACAGTCGAAAGCTCTAGATCTATGTGATCAAGTGATAAGTGCAAATTGTAGCTATTTATATATATATTTTTTGTTGCACTTATCGGCTCTTTGTTGTTAATATCGGTTGAATAAACCCGACTTTTGTGTAAATACGTTTAGTTTGTACATAATTGAGTTTTTGATTCATTTGTGTATCGTTCAATAGATTTTACTTCTTTTGTAGTTATTTGATGCATATTTGAAGCATCGAGGAATAAGGTGCCGAAGGCACTGCTCCAGATGCGTTTTCGAAATAAAAGTCCATTTTTGGGAAGTTATGTCCTGGCAGGCGCACTAAGCGGAAATTGAAGCGAGCTACAAATGTTTTGACAGATTTGGCAGAGCTTGTGCTGACGAGGCTGCTGAGTGGGATCAAGCCGCTTAGTGGGGTCAAGCCGCTTAGTGGGGTTAAGGAGGCTTCACGTGTTTTTTAAGTGGCAGACTGCTTAGCGGGGTTAGTCCGCTTAGCGTGGTCTGCTAAGATGAGTTTTATAAAAACAAATTTAGTTCATTTTCTAGGTTAGGGGTTTTGGGGTTTTTGTTCCCAAAATTCATCACCCTCATTTTTCATTAGGATTAGCTTAGAAAACAACTATGGAGTTTGCACACAGATGATTCGAGGTGAATTTCTCATCTATCGGCGCTGACAAACCAGGATATTTGTGGTTCATTTCTCTTCTTCTTCGTGTATTTTTTATTTGTTGAGTTTCTATATGTATTTACTTTGAACTCGTGTATATTTGTCGCCCATGGCATTGTATAAAACTTGTTTACAAATATTTGTCGATTATTGACCTAGATTTTTACTCTGTGTTAGGGGTTTGGTTTTTTATAGACATGTATTGCTCAAATTCTTATCTAGGATGATTGTCTAATAGTGTCTAGATTCTAGAGATATATTTAGTGTTATTATTCACGTGGGTGTCTGTGATTAATGCCTCTGTGTTGGTTGTGTCATTCTGAGAGATTGTCGACGCAATTAACTCGATTGACTTCTGTGTTATCGAGCTTGGTTGAGAGATCACCACCGAGGTGATATAGTTGGTGTTGTGTTTGACATGTGATGACATTGATGAGTATCGTAGATTGAGTATAACAGGTTGATAGATTTAAGTTTGTGAGGAGTGAATTATGTGCATGCCTGATAAGTTTCCCCTTTGAAGAATGAATTTATTTTTGTTAATACCTTTTACCTTTCCTAACAATAACCCATTCAAACCCAAACTCATAAATGCGAGAAATTGTCGAACAATAATTCAGTATCACTAATCCTTGTGGAGACGATACGACATAACCTAAATATCACCCGGTAATTAATACTTACTTTTTGCTTGCCGCTTTACCGCTTCAATAAAATGGCACCGCTGTCGGGTATTGGTGTTTTTATTGAATCGCATCGTGATAGTTTCTTTGTTTTTGAGTTTTATAATTAATGTATGTGTTGTATAAAAATTGTGCATGAACTTATTTATTTTTACTTGTGAATTTATTTGATTATGTTTACCACACTTGTACGTGTTTTCTATACTTGTGAATTTGTTATATCATTACTTACTTCCTTTCACGTTTGCTTGTGTGTTGGTTATGAATAACCGGATGGAAGCAACTTGGAGGAACATTCTTAAATAACAGGCGTCGAGCTTACAATGTAAAACAAGCATGTTTTATTGTTTTTCATTTTGTTAGTTTAGGTAGTGTGTTGATTGTTGTTTAAATAAGTTGAAATTGTACCTGTTCTAAAATCTCGATTCTTCACTTTTCAACTTGTTTATTCACTTTCATTCGGTTTTTCCAAAAGCTTGATTTTATTAGCTTGAGGAAATGTGCATGTTTGTAAATTTTATTTAGTTGTGCAATTGAGATGTGTAGGCGAAAGTGGAGGTTCTATAAAAATTGTTTTTGTTGTCCTATTTTTTCTACTATTGGTGTAGCGCGCTTAGCCCGGGTTTTAGCGCTTAGCGCCCTCTCCTAAGTTGAGCCAGTGAATTATTTTTATTTTACTTGGCCCTGATTTTTATTTCCCACTTTCACCAAGGCTTTGCAGTAGTAAATAACATTAATATTATAATTTTTGTTTAATTTTTTGTTGTTGTTTGGGCTCAATTTTGCCCCATTAGCTTGAAGTCACATTTGGTGATTTTTCCGAGTTTGAGTGTTTCAACCTGCAGATGTATGGTAATGATAGTTTTTGAAGTTGGTAGACTTCAGGTACTCATTTATCGATTTCTATAGCATAACATGTTTAGGAAACTTTTCATTTATATAATTACTATACCATTCATTCTTTTTGCATTATTTGCTTTTGATTGAATCACTTTAGTTCTCTTTTTACCCCCAAATATGAGGAAGATTTCCATTGTTAATATATGTTGGAGGCCACATTCTTGTTTTAAATGGATTTTATTATGTTTAATTTTTTATTTGTATTTATTATATGAAAGCATGGAAGTGATCAATGAATTTTTGTTTCATTTTGAGCACAACTACCTAACCAATTAGTCAATTCACCTTGTGAGAGTGCGAAATTTTATTAACCCCTTTTGACCTTTTTGTCAATGCCCATGTTGTTTTTGAACTTAATGCTTGTCTACAAGTGTTTTGTTTTCCTTTTTGAATGGATATTGATTCTTTGTTTTCTTCAACCCTCAATCATTATTTTTGGTTTGAATTTTTAACTTGCTTTAGAAAGTTGGGAGTATTCACATTAATGTTGGTTGAATTCAAGTTGAGAAGAGAAATTGTTTGTTCACTTATGTTGTGTTTGCTATGCGGTTGAGATAAAGAGAAAAAGGAAAAGAAAAAAAAGAGAAAAAGAAAGAAAAGAAAAAGAAAGAAAAAAGTTGAAAAAAGCTTTGAAAAAGAAAAACAAAAAGAGTGTGGAATAATATTGTGTAAATAAGTATCGTGTTTTGGTTTGATAAATTTGAGATGAAGAAGAAAGTTGATGGAAATTTCGTGTTTGAACGTTTGTAAGTTGATCACTCCCTTAGATTTAGGAAAGTTTTTGTTTCAATTAATTTTAGGAATTGTCTCTTGTTTGTTAACCAAGCCACATTACAACCTTGAAAAGCCCTTGTAATTCTTGCCTTTATATTTTCAATATGAATTTTTGGATGAGTGCATAATTTAATCTATTGTTTGCAAGATTGTGGATGAGTGTCAAATACCTTATTTTTGTGTGTTCTTCATCTACCGATGAATTTTTACTAGGCGTGATTCATGATAAAGCTTGTTTTGTTTTAGAATATTTTGTATGATTTTTGTACTTAGGATTCGTTTCATTTACATGTTGTTGTTGTAGGATTGTGGTAAGTATTTACCTTGAGTGTGCGCTTTTGTTTGAACCATACATTTGTTTTCGTTTTTCAAACTTGTTGATTCTTGATTCTTTAGTTGATTACTTTTGCTTCTTTAAGTTTGTTTGGAATTGTTTGAGGACAAACAACTTCAAGTTGGGGAGAGTTTGATAAGTGAAAATTTTAGCTATTTTTAAATATACTTTTTGTTGCACTTATCGACTCTCTGTTGTTAATATCGGTTTAATAAACCCGACTTTTGTGTAAATACGCTTAGTTTGTACATAATTGAGTTTTTGATTCATTTGTGTATCGTCTGATGGACTTCACTTCTTTTGTAGGTGTTTGATTCATATTTGGAGCATCGAGGAATAAGGTGTCGAAGGCACAACTACGGATGCTTGTTTTCAGAATAAAAGTCCATTTTTGGGAAGTTATGTCCAGCAGGCGCACTAAGCGGAAGTTGTAGCGGGCTACGAGTGTTTTGACAGATTTGGCAGAGGACGTGCTGACGAGGATGCTGAGCGGGATCACGCCCCTTAGCGGGGTGTCGCTTAGCAGGGTCATCCCGCTTAGCGGGGTTAAGGCGGTTTCACGTGTTTTTTAAGTGGCAGACCGCTTAGCAGGGTTAGGCCGCTTAGCACGGTCTGCTGAGATGAGTTTTATAAAAACAAATTTAGTTCATTTTCTAGGTTAGGCATTTTGGGGTTTTTGTTCCCGAAATTCATCACCCTCATTTTTCATTAGGATTAGCTTAGAAAAAAACTATGGAGTTTGAACACGGGTGATCTAAGGTGAATTTCCATCAATCGGCGCTGACAAACCGAGAGATTTATGGTTCATTTCTCTTCTTCTTTGTGTATTCTTTATTTTTTGAGTTTGTATATGTATTTACTTTGAACTCATTTATATTTATCGCCCATGGCGTTGTATAAAACTTGCTTTACAAATCTTTTTCGATTATTGTCCTGGATTTTTACTGTGTTAGGCGTTTGGGTTGTTATAGACATATACTGCTCGAATTCTTATCTAGAATGATTGTCTAATAGTGTCTAGATTCTAGAGATAGATTTAGTGTTATTATTCACTTGGGTGTCTGTGATTAATGCCTCCGAGTTAGTTGTGTCGTTATGAGAGATCGTCGATGCCATTAGCACGGTTGACTTCTGTGTTATTGAGGTTGGTTGAGAGATCGCCACCGAGGTGATATAGTGGATGTTGTGTTTGACACGTGATGACATTGATGAGTATCGTAGATTGAGTATAACAGGTTGATAGGTTTAAGTTTGTGAGGAGTGAATTATGTGCATGCCTAATAAAATTCCCCTTTGAAGAATGAATTTATTTCTATTAAGACCTTTTACCTTTCCTAACAAACAACCCATTCAAAATCAAACTCTTAAACGAGGGAAATTGTTGAACGCAAATTCAGTAGCACTAATCCATGTGAAGACGATACAATATAACCTAAATATCACCCGATAATTAGTACTTACTTTTTTCTTGCCACTTTACCGCTCCAACATCAAGTGAAAGGACGAAGTATTTGAAATCTTTAAGAGATTCAAGATACTTGTCGAAAACCATAGTGAGAAGAAGATCAAAGTTCCGCGAATACATGGAGGTGGCGAATACTCATCCAATGTGTTTGAAGATTTATGTGTATAACATGGTGTCGATTATTAGGTAACTACTATTTATATGCCTCAATATAATGGAATTGCATAAAGAAGAAACATAACCATAATGAATAAGGTGAGATGCATGCTGAAGCAGAAGAATTTGCCAAAATCTTTATGGGAAGAAGTTGTTTCGATTGCAGTTTATATTTAGAATAGGTGCCCTACCAAGAAATTAAAGAACAAAGTTCCCGAAGAAGTGTGGAGTGGAAAATGACCATCAGTGAGTCATCTGAAGGTGTTTGACTCTATGTATGACAAGCATGTTCCTGATGCGAAAAGAAGGAAACTTGATGACAAGACTGAACCTATGATTCTGGTAGCATATCATAAAACGAGTACATAGAGGTTATTCAATCCAATCAATGATAAAATTATGATAAGTCGAGAAATTGTGATTGATGAAAAGTCTACCTGGAATTGGAATTCTAATTATGCAATTAACAAGCCATTGATAAGCGATGGTTTCAACGAATAAACTGATGAAATCAAAGTCAAATAAACTGCAAATATTCTAGTCAAAGTCGAAGCAAATGTGGACATTCCTGACACAATTAAAGTCAAAGAGGGTGTGGCTAGAACAAGCCAAAGACCTCAAAGAACTAAAGTTCTTTCAACAAGACTTCGTGATTATGAAGTGGTTGGTGATGATGAAGTCACACCAAATGGAGAATTAGTTCATTTTGTTTTACTTGCAGATGCTGAACCAATCAACTATAGTGAGGCTTTGAAGATTAAATAGTGGAAGTCTACTATGGTCGAAGAGTTACAGGCAATCGAAAGAAATATCACATGTGAGTTGGTCGAATTGCCAGCATATACAAAAGTTGTCGAAGTAAAGTGGATGTTTAAGTTAAAACAAAATGCTAATGACTTGATAGCAAGATATAAAGCAATATTAGTAGCTCGAGGTTTTCTTCAAAGAGTAGGACTCGACTACTCTGAAGTATTTGCTCTTGTAGCAAGATTAGAGATTGTTCGACTAGTGGTAGCCTTGGCATGCAACCATGGTTGGTTGATATTTCATTTAGATATGAAATCAACATTTCTTAATGGTCCTTTAGACGAAGAGGCCTATGTTACACAATCTTCAAGGTTTGTGATTCAGAAGGAAGCGAGTAAAGTATATAAGTTGCACAAAACGCTCTATGAACTCAAGCAGACACCTAGGGTATGTAACAAGAATATCGACTCATAATTAGTCGAGTTGGGATTTGTAAAATGTAAGTCTGAGTATGGTGTTTATGTTCAAGTTGTGGCACAAGATATAACAATCATATGCTTATATGTCAATGACTTGCTGGTAACTGGAAATAGCTTGGAGAATTTGTTGAAGTTCAAAAGAGTTGATGATGAGAGAATTTGAAATGTCGGATATGGGAAAATGGTCTTATTTCCTAGGTATGGAATTTCAAATATCGAAGCAAGGTATTATGCTACATCAAAGAAAGTACGTCAAAGAGGTACTCAAGAGATTCAAGATGGATGATTCGGCTTCAGCATCTTCGCATGTCGAACAAAAACGAAAATTAGAGAAGCATGTAGAAGAAGACAAAGTCGATGTTACTATGTTAAAACAAATTATGAGATCTCTAAATTATGTGTGCAACAGTCGACCTAATATAGGTTTTGCAGTTGGATTAGTGAGCAGATACATGAGTGAGTCAAGGGTGTTACACATGAAAGTTGTAAGAAGAATCTTGAGATACTTAAAATGATCAATAATTGTGGAATTATATTTTGACGAGACTCTGAAAGCAAAGAAGCAAAAATTACTTGCTTTTCATATGCTGATTGGTGGCTTTTCATATGCTGATTGGTGTGGAGATAAGGAAGATCAAAGAAGCACAACTGAATATTTATTTCAAGTATTTGTTGCCTCAATCTCATGGTGTTGAATATATAGCATGATCCTATGCTACATGTCAAGCAATTTGGATCAGATCGGTACTTGAAGAAATGGAGGTCGAAGTGAAGAAACCTCTTGTGTTGCAAATCGACAACAAGTCAGTCATAAATCTGGCGAAGAATCCAGTTATGCATGGAAGAAGTAAGCATATCGAAGCTAGATTTAACTTCTCGAGGGAAAAGGTAAATCTAGGTGAACTTGAAGTTAGACACTGCTCAAGTGAATCACAGTTGACCGACATTTTCACCAAAAGATTGAAGATCAACACATTTTTGAATTTGAGAAAGAAATCATGAATAGTTCATATTGACTATTTTTATATTATGTTCGACAACTTGGATTATAGGAATAAGTTGATATATTAGACCTAATCCAAGTTGTGTAACCTAAGCCCAAGTCCAATTAGAGTTT